>CM055119.1:230160694-230507281 GCA_029206835.1 Rana muscosa
TGGTGGAAAGAGAGAGAGGGGGGGGAGGGTGGAGAGAGAGAGGGGGTGGAGAGAGAGAGAGGGGGGTGGAAAGAGAGAGAGAGAGAGAGAGAGAGAGGGGGGGGGGTGGAAAGAGAGAGAGAGAGAGAGAGGGGGAGAGGTAGAAAGAGAGAGAGAGAGGTGGAAAGAGAGAGAGAGAGGTGGAAAGAGAGAGAGAGAGAGAGGTGGAAAGAGAGAGAGAGAGAGAGAGAAAGAGAGAGAGAGAGAGAGGGGTGGAAAGAGAGAGAGAGGTGGAAAGAGAGAGAGGTGGAGAGAGAGAGGTGGAGAGAGAGAGAGGTGGAGAGAGAGAGAGGTGGAGAGAGAGAGAGGTGGAGAGAGAGAGAGGTGGAGAGAGAGAGAGAGAGGTGGAGAGAGAGGTGGAGAGAGGTGAGAGAGAGAGAGAGGTGGAGAGAGAGAGAGGTGGAGAGAGAGAGAGGTGGAGAGAGGTGGAAAGAGAGAGAGGTGGAGAGAGGTGGAAAGAGAGAGAGAGGTGGAGAGAGGTGGAAAGAGAGAGGGAGGTGGAGAGAGGTGGAAAGAGAGAGGGTGGAGAGGAAAGAGAGAGGGGTGGAGAGAGGTGGAAAGAGAGAGGGGTGGAGAGAGGTGGAAAGAGAGGGGGTGGTGAGAGGTGGAAAGAGAGAGGGGTGGAGAGAGGTGGAAAGAGAGAGGGGTGGAGAGAGGTGGAAAGAGAGAGGGGTGGAAAGAGAGAGGGGTGGAAAGAGAGAGCGGGTGGAAACGAGAGAGGGGTGGAAAGAGAGAGGGGGTGAAAAGAGAGAGGGGTGGAAAGAGAGAGGGGTGGAAAGAGAGAGGGGTGGAAAGAGAGAGGGGTGGAAAGAGAGAGAGGTGGAAAGAGAGAGGGGTGGAAAGAGAGAGGGGTGGAAAGAGAGAGGGGTGGAAGAGGAGAGGAGAGGAAGAGAGAGAGGTGGAAAGAGAGAGAGGTGGAAAGAGAGAGAGGTGGAAAGAGAGAGAATTTTATTTAGTTTAAATTTACAACAGTAATAATTTTTATTTTAAAAATAATTACATTTTTTTAAAGTTACATTTTTGAAAAAAAAACACTTGTATCTTCAACCTAGAAGATTAAAAAAAATAAAAAATGAATGAGATTATATAATTATAAATATTTTCTAATCAAATTACTTGAGCATTATTTTTGTTTATTGCTTACCTGCAAATGGCGTAAACCAAGTAAAGATGAATTTATATGGCAGTCCTTCAGCATCTGTAATTTTTAAAATTATAATTAAAAATAACATAATTTATAATATCATTCTATGATATGGGGTAGAGGTACAGTGGGAAAGGGAGAGTAAATGAGGGTGACGGGGGAGAGGCGTATAGAGAGAAAATCTATCTGCCCCCATCACAATGCCAGCATCACCACATGTCATGTCCCACAACACATCACAGGTCCCACAACACAGGTCATGTCCCACAACACAGGTCCCACATGTCATGTACCACAACACATCACAGGTCCCACATGTCATGTACCACAACACATCACAGGTCCCACAACACATCACAGGTCCCACAACACATCACAGGTCCCACATGTCATGTACCACAACACATCACAGGTCCCACATGTCATGTACCACAACACATCACATGTCCCACAACACAGGTCATGTCCCACAACACAGGTCATGTCCCACAACACAGGTCATGTCCCACAACACAGGTCATGTCCCACAACACAGGTCATGTCCCACAACACAAGGTCATGTCCCACAACACAGGTCATGTCCCACAACACAGGTCATGTCCCACAACACAGGTCCCACATGTCATGTACCACAACACATCACAGGTCCCACAACACATCACAGGTCCCACAACACATCACAGGTCCCACATGTCATTGTACCACAACACATCACAGGTCCCACATGTCATGTACCACAACACATCACAGGTCCCACAAACACATCACAGGTCCCACAACACAGGTCATGTCCCACAACACAAGTCATGTACCACAACACATCACAGGTCCCACATGTCATGTACCACAACACATCACAGGTCCCACATGTCATGTACCACAACACATGTCATGTACCACAACACATCACAGGTCCCACATGTCATGTAACACAAACACATCACAGGTCCCACATGTCATGTACCACAACACATCACAGGTCCCACATGTCATGTACCACAACACATCACAGGTCCCACAACACATCACAGGTCCCACATGTCATGTACCACAACACATCACATGTCCCACAACACATCACAGGTCCCACATGTCATGTAACACATGTCATGTACCACAACACATCACAGGTCCCACATGTCATGTACCACAACACATCACAGGTCCCACATGTCATGTACCACAACACATCACAGGTCCCACAACACCATCACAGGTCCCACAACAGATCACAGGTCCCACAACAGATCACAGGTCCCACATGTCATGTAACACAACACAGGTCATGTCCCACAACACGTCATGTCCCATAACACAGGTCCCACATGTCATGTAACACAACACATCACAGGTCCCACAACACAGGTCATGTCCCACAACACAGGTCCCACAACACAAGTCATGTACCACAACACATCACAGTCCCACATGTCATGTACCACAACACATCACAGGTCCCACATGTCATGTACCACAACACATCACAAGGTCCCACAACACATCACAGGTCCCACATGTCATGTACCACAACACATCACAGGTCCCACATGTCATGTACCACAACACATCACAGGTCCCACATGTCATGTACCACAACACATCACAGGTCCCACATGTCATGTACCACAACACATCACAGGTCCCACATGTCATGTACCACAACACATCACAGGTCCCACATGTCATGTAACACATGTCATGTACCACAACACATCACATGTCCCACAACACATCACAGGTCCCACATGTCATGTACCACAACACATCACAGGTCCCACATGTCATGTACCACAACACATCACAGGTCCCACATGTCCATGTACCACAACACATCACAGGTCCCACATGTCATGTACCACAACACATCACAGGTCCCACAACACATCACAGGTCCCACAACACATCACATGTACCACAACACATCACATGTCCCACAACACATCACATGTCATGTCCCACAACACATGTCATGTCCCACAACACAGGTTCCACATGTCATGTACCACAACATATCACAGGTCCCACATGTCATGTACCACAACACATCACAGGTCCCACATGTCATGTACCACAACACATCACAGGTCCCACATGTCATGTACCACAACACATCACAGGTCCCACATGTCATGTACCACAACACATCACAGGTCCCACATGTCATGTACCACAACACATCACAGGTCCCACATGTCATGTACCACAACACATCACAGGTCCCACATGTCATGTACCACAACACATCACATGTACCACAACACATCACAGGTCATGTCCCACAACACAGGTCATGTCCCACAACACAGGTCCCACAACACATGTCCCACATGTCATGTACCACAACACATCACAGGTCCCACATGTCATGTACCACAACACATCACAGGTCCCACATGTCATGTCCCACAACACATGTCATGTCCCACAACACATGTCACACATGTCATGTACCACAACACATCACAGGTCCCACAACACATCACAGGTCCCACAACACATGTCATGTCCCACAACACAGGTCATGTCCCACAACACAGGTCATGTCCCACAACACATCACAGGTCCCACATGTCATGTCCCACAACACATGTCATGTCCCACAACACATGTCACACATGTCATGTACCACAACACATCACAGGTCCCACAACACATCACAGGTCCCACAACACATGTCATGTCCCACAACACATGTCATGTCCCACAACACAGGTCATGTCCCACAACACATCACAGGTCCCACATGTCATGTACCACAACACATCACAGGTCCCACAACACATCACAGGTCCCACATGTCATGTAACACATGTCATGTACCACAACACATCACAGGTCCCACAACACATCACAGGTCCCACATGTCATGTAACACAGGTCATGTAACACAGGTCATGTCCCACAACACAGGTCCCACATGTCATGTACCACAACACATCACAGGTCCCACATGTCATGTACCACAACACATCACAGGTCCCACAACACATCACAGGTCCCACAACACATCACAGGTCCCACAACACATCAAAGGTCCCACAACACAGGTCATGTCCCACAACACAAGTCATGTACCACAACACATCACAGGTCCCACATGTCATGTACCACAACACATCACAGGTCCCACATGTCATGTACCACAACACATCACAGGTCCCACAACACATCACAGGTCCCACATGTCATGTACCACAACACATCACATGTCCCACAACACATCACAGGTCCCACATGTCATGTAACACAACACATCACAGGTCCCACATGTCATGTACCACAACACATCACAGGTCCCACATGTCATGTACCACAACACATCACAGGTCCCACATGTCATGTACCACAACACATCACATGTCCCACAACACATCACAGGTCCCACATGTCATGTAACACAACACATCACAGGTCCCACATGTCATGTACCACAACACATCACAGGTCCCACATGTCATGTACCACAACACATCACAGGTCCCACAACACATCACAGGTCCCACAACAGATCACAGGTCCCACATGTCATGTAACACAACACAGGTCATGTCCCACAACACGTCATGTCCCATAACACAGGTCCCACATGTCATGTAACACAACACATCACAGGTCCCACAACACAGGTCATGTCCCACAACACAGGTCCCACAACACAAGTCATGTACCACAACACATCACAGGTCCCACATGTCATGTACCACAACACATCACAGGTCCCACATGTCATGTACCACAACACATCACAGGTCCCACAACACATCACAGGTCCCACATGTCATGTACCACAACACATCACAGGTCCCACATGTCATGTACCACAACACATCACAGGTCCCACATGTCATGTACCACAACACATCACAGGTCCCACATGTCATGTACCACAACACATCACAGGTCCCACATGTCATGTAACACATGTCATGTACCACAACACATCACATGTCCCACAACACATCACAGGTCCCACATGTCATGTACCACAACACATCACAGGTCCCACATGTCATGTACCACAACACATCACAGGTCCCACATGTCATGTACCACAACACATCACAGGTCCCACAACACATCACAGGTCCCACAACACATCACAGGTCCCACAACACATCACAGGTCCCACAACACATCACATGTCCCACAACACATCACATGTCATGTCCCACAACACAGGTTCCACATGTCATGTACCACAACATATCACAGGTCCCACATGTCATGTACCACAACACATCACAGGTCCCACATGTCATGTACCACAACACATCACAGGTCCCACATGTCATGTACCACAACACATCACAGGTCCCACAACACATCACAGGTCCCACATGTCATGTACCACAACACATCACAGGTCCCACATGTCATGTACCACAACACATCACAGGTCCCACATGTCATGTACCACAACACATCACAGGTCCCACATGTCATGTACCACAACACATCACAGGTCCCACATGTCATGTACCACAACACATCACATGTACCACAACACATCACAGGTCATGTCCCACAACACAGGTCATGTCCCACAACACAGGTCCCACAACACATGTCCCACATGTCATGTACCACAACACATCACAGGTCCCACATGTCATGTACCACAACACATCACAGGTCCCACATGTCATGTCCCACAACACATGTCATGTCCCACAACACGTCACACATGTCATGTACCACAACACATCACAGGTCCCACAACACATCACAGGTCCCACAACACATGTCATGTCCCACAACACAGGTCATGTCCCACAACACATCACAGGTCCCACATGTCATGTCCCACAACACATGTCATGTCCCACAACACATGTCACACATGTCATGTACCACAACACATCACAGGTCCCACAACACATCACAGGTCCCACAACACATGTCATGTCCCACAACACATGTCATGTCCCACAACACAGGTCATGTCCCACAACACATCACAGGTCCCACATGTCATGTACCACAACACATCACAGGTCCCACAACACATCACAGGTCCCACATGTCATGTAACACATGTCATGTACCACAACACATCACAGGTCCCACAACACATCACAGGTCCCACATGTCATGTAACACAGGTCATGTCCCACAACACAGGTCCCACATGTCATGTACCACAACACATCACAGGTCCCACATGTCATGTACCACAACACATCACATGTACCACAGCACATCACAGGTCATGTCCCACAACACAGGTCCCACAACACAGGTCATGTCCCACAACACAGGTCCCACAACACAGGTCCTACATGTCATGTACCACAACACATCACAGGTCCCACATGTCATGTCCCACAACACATGTCATGTCCCACAACACATGTCATGTCCCACAACACATGTCCCACAACACAGGTCATGTCCCACAACACAGGTCATGTCCCACAACACAGGTCATGTCCCACAACACATCACAGGTCCCACATGTCATGTACCACAACACATCACAGGTCCCACAACACATCACAGGTCCCACATGTCATGTAACACATGTCATGTAACACAACACAGGTCATGTCCCACAACACGTCATGTCCCATAACACAGGTCCCACATGTCATGTACCACAACACATCACAGGTCCCACAACACAGGTCATGTCCCACAACACAGGTCCCACAACACAGGTCCCACAACACAGGTCCTACATGTCATGTACCACAACACATCACAGGTCCCACATGTCATGTCCCACAACACATCACAGGTCCCACCTGTCATGTAACACATGTCATGTCCCACAACACATGTCATGTCCCACAACACATGTCATGTCCCACAACACATGTCCCACATGTCATGTACCACAACACATCACATGTACCACAACACATCACAGGTCATGTCCCACAACACAGGTCCCACATGTCATGTACCATAACACAGGTCATGTCCCACAACACAGGTCCCACATGTCATGTAGCACAGGTCATGTCCCACAACACAGGTCCCACATGTCATGTAGCACAGGTCATGTCCCACAACACAGGTCCCACATGTCATGTAGCACAGGTCATGTCCCACAACACAGGTCCCACATGTCATGTAACACAGGTCATGTCCCACAACACAGGTCATGTCCCACAACACAGGTCCCACATGTCATGTAACACAGGTCATGTCCCACAACACAGGTCCCACATGTCATGTAACACAGGTCATGTCCCACAACACAGGTCATGTCCCACAACACAGGTCATGTCCCACAACACAGGTCATGTCCCACAACACATCACAGGTCCCACATGTCATGTACCACAACACATCACAGGTCCCACATGTCATGTACCACAACACATCACAGGTCCCACATGTCATGTACCACAACACATCACAGGTCCCACATGTCATGTACCACAACACATCACAGGTCCCACATGTCATGTACCACAACACATCACAGGTCCCACCTGTCATGTAACACATGTCATGTCCCACAACACATCACAGGTCCCGTCCCACAACACAGGTCCCGTCCCACAACACAGGTCCCACATGTCATGTACCATAACACAGGTCATGTCCCACAACACAGGTCCCACATGTCATGTAACACAGGTCATGTCCCACAACACAGGTCCCACATGTCATGTAACACAGGTCATGTCCCACAACACAGGTCATGTCCCACAACACAGGTCATGTCCCACAACACATCACAGGTCCCACATGTCATGTACCACAACACATCACAGGTCCCACATGTCATGTCCCACAACACATCACAGGTCCCACCTGTCATGTAACACATGTCATGTCCCACAACACATGTCATGTCCCACAACACAGGTCCCACATGTCATGTACCACAACACATCACATGTACCACAACACATCACAGGTCATGTCCCACAACACAGGTCCCACATGTCATGTACCATAACACAGGTCATGTCCCACAACACAGGTCCCACAGGTCATGTCCCACAACACAGGTCCCACATGTCATGTAACACAGGTCATGTCCCACAACACAGGTCATGTCCCACAACACAGGTCCCACATGTCATGTAACACAGGTCATGTCCCACAACACAGGTCCCACATGTCATGTAACACAGGTCATGTCCCACAACACAGGTCATGTCCCACAACACAGGTCATGTCCCACAACACAGGTCATGTCCCACAACTCAGGTCATGTCCCACATGTCATGTACCACAACACATCACAGGTCCCACCTGTCATGTACCACAACACATCACAGGTCCCACCTGTCATGTAACACATGTCATGTCCCACAACACATCACAGGTCCCGTCCCACAACACAGGTCCCGTCCCACAACACAGGTCCCGTCCCACAACACAGGTACCATAACACAGGTCATGTCCCACAACACAGGTCCCACATGTCATGTAACACAGGTCATGTCCCACAACACAGGTCCCACATGTCATGTAACACAGGTCATGTCCCACAACACAGGTCCCACATGTCATGTAACACAGGTCATGTCCCACAACACAGGTCCCACATGTCATGTAACACAGGTCATGTCCCACAACACAGGTCATGTCCCACAACACATCACAGGTCCCACAACACATCACAGGTCCCACCTGTCATGTAACACATGTCATGTCCCACAACACAGGTCCCGTCCCACAACACAGGTCCCGTCCCACAACACAGGTCCCGTCCCACAACACAGGTCCCGTCCCACAACACAGGTCCCGTCCCACAACACAGGTCCCGTCCCACAACACAGGTCCCGTCCCACAACACTGGTCCCGTCCCACAACACTGGTCCCGTCCCACAACACTGGTCCCGTCCCACAACACTGGTCATGTCCCACAACACTGGTCATGTCCCACAACACTGGTCATGTCCCACAACACTGGTCCCGTCCCACAACACTGGTCATGTCCAACAACACAGGTCCCACAACACAGCACAGCACATACCTCCGCACAGCACCTTTTTAACTCCACACATTGCCACCCTCACGTTGCCACTGTGCTTATCACACTGCTGCATTTGACCCACCGGGATTGGACACACCACTTACCGCTCTCAGATCGTTTACATCCACCGACGATGTTGATGCTCTGGTTGCTAATAAAGACTGGCAAAGGCAGGCAGGTTTCCCTTAGTTAAAATGGCGCCGGGCATTGCCGTGTATCGCGTCTTTCTTGTTTAGAAGTAACGCGATACTACGTCCCATGGCTTCCTGGGATTGATGACGAAAATCTCCCAGGAGGCCGAGCGATCTTTGGATGACGCGAAGAGTATTCAGCGGCCGCGGCGCGAGATACAAAAACAGTCCCAGCTAAACGTGAGTTTAAAAAAAAAAAATTAAAACATGCCAATTGTTCTTAAGGGGACATTCATAGAGAGGATGCAGCAAAGTTAGAAAATAGGGTGGAACTCCACTTTAAGAACATCAACATTATTTCAGGGGAACATTTCCCCCACACAAAAAATACAATCCACAAAAGTAAACCAAACATCCTGTTTTGCAAAGACATAATAAATAAAATACATGTGTTACAAACTCGATAAGGACACCAAAATGTACATATCTATGGTTAATAAAAAAGAGGGGTGGAAAAAAAAGCACTGGACTGCATCAAAAACGTACCAAAAATGCACTGGAACGCATCAAAAACGTGCATGCAGAAAAGCACCTGGAACGCATCCGGATTGCGTTTCTATGGTGTGAACTGGCCCTAGTTCACACCATAGAAACGCAGTCTGGATGCGTTCCAGGTGCTTTTCTGCACGCGCGTTTTTGACACGTTTCAGTGCATTTTTGATGCAGTCCAGTGTTTTTTCCCCCTCTTTTCACTTAGGAGAAGTGTGTTGCAGTGCGTCTTTGGTGCATTTAGGTGCGTTCCGGTGCATTCCAGTGCGTTTTTGGTACGTTCCGTTGCGTTTTTGATGTGTTTTACTGCGGTCCAGTACAGTTCTGTACCTAAAAAGTGCAGCATGACCAATTTTTTTTTGCCTTTCTGAAACGCACTGGAACGGACTGCAGTGGTGTGAACTATGCCATTGACATTAATGTGATCAACTTTCTTTGCGTTTTTCATGCATCAAAAAAACGCACTGCATCCGGTGTGAACTGACCCTAAATATCATACCTGGGGGTATCTATAGTATGCCTGTAAAGTAGCGCATGTTTTCCATGTTTATAACAGTTCGAGAGCAAAATGACATTTCTAAAGTAAAATAATAGTCATTTAAAAGTACTCGCGGATGTAATGAATTGCTGGCTCCTGTCAATACAGATAAAAGTAATTGAAAGTCTTTGATAACAAAAAAAAAAGCGTGGGGGGTCCCTCCAAATTCCATTACCAGGCCCTCCAGGTCTGGTATGGATTTTAAGGGGAACTCCGCCCCAAATAAAAAAAAAATGGCGTGGAGTCCCCCCAAAAATCCCCCCTTTGTTAAAGGGGTCTTCCAGATTCCGATAAGACCCCCGCCCGCAGACCCCCACATCCACCGGGCAAGGGTTGTGGGGATGAGGCCCTTGTCCCTATCAACATGGGGACATCCTCCCCATGTTGAGGGCATGTGGCCTGGTATGGTTCAGGAGGGAGGGGGGCCGCTCTCTCGTCCCCCCTCTTTTCCTGCGGCCTGCCAGGTTGCGTGCTTGGATAAAGGGTCTGGTGTGGATTTTTGGGGGGACTCCACGCCATTTTTTTTTAATTTGGGGTGGAGTTCCCCTTAAAATCCATGCCAGATCTGAAGGGCCTGGTATGGATATTTGGGGGAACCGCACGCATTTTTTTTTTTCATTTGCGGCGGAGTTCCCCTTAATATCCATTCCAGACCTGATGGGCCTGGTAATGGAATTTGGGGGGACCCCCACGCTTTTTTTTATTTTTTATCAATGACCTTCAATGACTTTTCTCTATATTGCCGGGAGCCGACAATTCATTATAGCCGCGGGTGCTTTTAAATGCCTCTTTTTTTTTCCTTTAGAAATGTAATTTTGCAGGCGCACTGGTAAGTTCAAAGCTGCGCCTGTTCAACTTATGCAAATTGGTTTACGTGACTTGACATTTACTAAGATTTTGCCGGCGCAGTGTCTTGGCGCAAGAAAACAAGGAAAATTGCCGCGCTGAGCTCAAAAAAACCTCCCGCAGCTCAAATCGTACTTGCCGGCGCAGCGGGCTGGTTTTGAAAAAGTTACTTTATCACTCTATATTGGGCATATTAGTTATTTGGGCAGGTGTCACTACACTTCCTCACATCACCCCACATCACCCCCATTATATTCTCACTTCCAGCTTCTTTTATATTTAGATTTTAACATGCTGTGCGCCAGGTCCATAGTGGCGCACTGAGCGCCTCCTCCCGTCCGCCGACAACACTATAGTAAATGGGAAATAGGGCTGCGCTACCGGTGCTAATGTTTTGTAAATACCAAAACAGCCATTGCGCGCGCAGATGCGCCGATACTCATGGTGCAAACGTTTTGTAAATCAGCCCCATTGTCCCGATGCTCGGCTGCAGAGATCGGGAAATGTCTCCCTGCCTGTGATTTGCGCAGCGCCGAATTCCTGGCGGGCTCTGCACGTGAAGTATGTGAACGCGCCAGAACTCATCCTTAATGATGTGCAGAGCCCTGTGTATAATGTGCAGCCTAGTATATGATGTGAAGAGCCTGGTGTATAATGTACAGCCTGGTATATGATGTGCAGAGCCCGGTGTATAATGTACAGCCTGGTATATGATGTGCAGAGCCCGGTGTATAATGTACAGCCTGGTATATGATGTGCAGAGCCCTGTGTATAATGTGCAGCCTGGTATATGATGTGCAGAACCCTGTGTATAATGTGCAGCCTGGTATATGATGTGCAGAACCCTGTGTATAATGTGCAGCTTGGTATATTATGTGCAGAGCCCTGTTTATAATATACAGCCTGGTATATGATGTGCAGAGCCCTGTGTATAATGTGCAGCCTGGTATATGATGTGCAGAACCCTGTGTATAATGTGCAGCTTGGTATATTATGTGCAGAGCCCTGTTTATAATATACAGCCTGGTATATGATGTGCAGAGCCCTGTGTATAATGTGCAGCCTGGTATATGATGTGCAGAGCCTGGTATATAATGCTGACACTATGAGTGGAAAACAGGGTACGGAGTGGGTGGATTCTATAAGGGGTGTGGCTTATGAGAAGTGGGAGGGGCCAACAGTGGAGGGGCAGGGTCTTGCGCCCCCCCCCATCCTAAAACTTCACCAGCCGCCACTGCAGGGGACGATCAGAGCGGGGAGGTATAAGCACCGATCTCCCTGTATAGCTTTCAATAAAGCATTTGACAGCCACGGGAGGGAGATGATATTGTTGCATGTCTGAAATGGAACTAGAGTCAGATGTAGAGACCAGTATTAAAATCGAGTCTTGCTCCAGTGCAAGGGAAGCATAATTACTCTTAAGAGTGTTGTGCTGGCCTTTGGCAGATTTAATGTTTGCCTGAGTATTTGCCTGGGCTTTCTTTCACCCGATTCCACCACAGCTATGCCAATGGTGATCCCCTGTGAGGTATTCGTGGAGTAGAGTGTGGAATTAAGGGCAAGCATGTCCGGAAGAAGTAGGCAGCAACTTGGGTGTAGACAGTCCTGGAATGAAGTCCTCGTGGCTAAAGGGCAGGAGGAAACACTTTAACTTTATAAGGGCTCAAGGCGGAAATGGCAGTAAAGTGTGCAACCTGAGTTGGGATGTAACACCTGCTCATGCGTCTGAGATTAAGCTCTGAGTGGTTGAGCACCAAGTTTGAACAGTTTACAATGTAAAGAGAATACATTCCAAACATGGCTCCAGTTTTTACAATAACAGCCAGACCCACACTTACCTATGCACAACACTGAGCCCTATAGAGTGTCCAGGCTTTATCCGTGATGGTGGGCATACCTCCCAAAGGTGTCTTCAGGGTCACCCCGTGGTTGACTACATACGAGGGGTCTTCAAAAAGTGTCCGCACTTTTGTAACCACTTGCCAACCGGGCCAATTCTGAAATCATAATCATAATTTTTTTGCTAGAAAATTACATAGAACCCCAAACATTATATATGTTTTTTTAGCAGAGACCCTAGAGAATACAATGGTGGTCATTGCAAAAAACTTTTTCATGCTTTAAAAAACAAAACAGTAAAGTTAGCCCAATTTTTTTGCATAATGTGAAAGATGAAGTTACCAATCACTTTTTCTTGTGAAAAAAAAAAGAGGATCAAGCATGCCATATTCCTATTACAATGGATGTTTACATTCCTTGTAATAGGAATAAAAGTGAGTAAATAGATACCCAACATGTCACGCTTCAAAATTGCACACGCTTGTGGAATGGCGCCAAACTTCGGTACTTAAAAATCCTCATAGGCGACGCTTTAATTTTTTTACATGTTTTGAGTTAGAGGAGGTCTACGGCTAGAATTATTTCTCTCACTCCAATGTTCGCGGCGACACCTTACATGTGTGGTTTGAACACCGTTTTTATATGTGGGTGGGACTTACTGATGTATTCGCTTCTGCGTGCGAGCAAAATTTAACTTTACATTTTTTAGTTTGACACTTTTAAAAATAAAAATAAAATTTTGATCACTTTTATTCCTATTACAAGGAATGTAAACATCCCTTGTAATAGGAATATGGCATGCTTGGTCCTCTTCTTTTTTTTTTTTTTTTTTTTTCACAAGAAAAAATGATTGGTCCTCTTTACAGTGAGATATGGGGTCAGTAAGACCCCACATCTCACCTCTAGGCCGGGAAGCCTGAAATAAAAAAAATGATCTCAGCTTCCCAGCCGAGGTGGCACCGTTTGTTTAAACGCAGAGGCCGGGCGCAGGGGCGTACCAATAGGGGGGCGGGGGGGGTGGTCCGCCCCAGGTAGCACACATTGGGGGGTGTCAGTGGTCGAGTGACTTCACTATATGGGGTGAGCTCGGCACCCGAGTCGGGTGACACCGTCCGATCATCCCAAGGGCATCCCTGCTGGCTCTGGCTGCTCCCTTTCCCTTTTGGTGTTTTTTAGAACACCCGCAGCACCAGGGCCGCAATGGACTGGTCCAGACCGTCCACTCGTTCAGTGACTGAATTCCCTCCTGCTAGCTCTGCCTCCACCCACCACTGCGGCTTCAGCATGACTGTGTCTGTCATCATCTCTCTCCGCTGGGGCGGCTCAGCTGCTACCACACACACAGTCAGGATTCCTGGTGAGCGGGGAAGGGGGGAGCTGGGGGGTGTTGTAAGAAGAGCCTGGAGGAGTGTGTGTCTTTCTGCTCTACCACGCTGTGCTGACCTGATTGGGGGGGGGGGGTGATTGCTGTGTCCACCCCCTGCCATGTGTACTAGCACAGTCCTGTATGTAGCTGACCTGATTGGGGGGGTGATTTCTGTGTCCACCCCCTGCCATGTGTACTAGCACAGTCCTGTATGTAGCTGACCTGATTGGGGAGGGGGGGATTGCTGTGTCCACCACCCCCTGCCATGTGTATAGTGTAGCACTGTAGCTGACCTGATTGGGGGGTTGCAGAATGCAGATATGTGTGATTTACAGGGTGCAGAATGTAGATGTGCGATTTACAGGGTGCAGAATGTAGACGTGTGATTTACAGGGTGCAGAATGTAGACATGTGTGATTTACAGGGTGCAGAATGTAGACATGTGTGATTTACAGGGTGCAGAATGTAGACATGTGTGATTTACAGGGTGCAGAATGCAGATATGTGTGATTTACAGGGTGCAGAATGTAGACATGTGTGATTTACAGGGTGCAGAATGTAGACATGTGTGATTTACAGGGTGCAGAATGTAGACATGTGTGATTTACAGGGTGCAGAATGTAGACATGTGTGATTTACAGGGTGTAGAATGCAGATATGTGCGATTTACAGGGTGCAGAATGTAGACATGTGTGATTTACAGGGTGCAGAATGCAGACGTGCGATTTACAGGGTGCAGAATGCAGACGTGCGATTTACAGGGTGCAGAATGTAGACATGTGTGATTTACAGGGTGCAGAATGTAGACATGTGTGATTTACAGGGTGCAGAATGTAGACATGTGTGATTTACAGGGTGCAGAATGCAGACATGTGTGATTTACAGGGTGCAGAATGTAGACATGTGTGATTTACAGGGTGCAGAATGTAGACATGTGTGATTTACAGGGTGCAGAATGTAGACATGTGCGATTTACAGGGTGTAGAATGCAGATATGTGCGATTTACAGGGTGCAGAATGTAGACATGTGTGATTTACAGGGTGCAGAATGTAGACATGTGTGATTTACAGGGTGCAGAATGTAGACATGTGTGATTTACAGGGTGCAGAATGTAGACATGTGTGATTTACAGGGTGCAGAATGTAGACATGTGTGATTTACAGGGTGCAGAATGTAGACATGTGTGATTTACAGGGTGCAGAATGTAGACATGTGTGATTTACAGGGTGCAGAATCCAGGCGTTTGCTGTATATTACCCACCTGAAGTAGCTGAGCTGTGAGCTTACCTGATAAGGGGGGGGGGGTGTTTCTGTCTTCACAACCCAGGTATAGTAGATGAGCTGGTCTGATAAGGGGGGGGGGGTCTGTATCCCAGGTGTAAATAGACATTGACCTACACCCACATCTTGTAGCCATCAGATCGATCCAGCAAGCAGCAGGTCACAGCAGCATCTTTCCTGCGGCTATCAGATCCCGTCCGCGGTCCAGTAAGCAATACGCCTTGTCAGCAGGTCAGTTCCAAAATCCAGATCAAATCATCAATGCCAATGTCTGCTGTCCCTGGATGGGGGATCGCCATACAGTGGGATCGCTGGATCGGATCTGTCCCTGAGGAGTCGGACAACAGATAATGCAAAGTATGGGCCATACTTTGTATTGTTAGCTGTCTCCCCATCTCACTCTGATGTCTCCCTCATAGCAGCTCCAGTCCAGCTCTCCACTTCCCTGACCGTGGCACCGATTTGTCTAAAATATGTGGGATCTGCTCACCTGAGTGACTAACACCTCTTGCCTGTCCCATCTATTTTCACTGGCTGCCATGAATGAACAGCATCAGCTGTCATTACAAGGAGCGGGAGGGGACGTCCCCATCCCCCCACAGCTCCGCCCAGGTCTCCCATCCCACCCGGAGACTGGCACGTCCGGGTTTGCCTTTGATCAGGTCTCCAATGTAGAAACTCGGAAACGACATCACAGCGTCACTTCCGGTCTACTCTGCAGCCAACGGCGCCATTTAAAAAAAAAATCATAATTCAAAAACACTGATCTTGGCAGAGGAGTGGTTTGGGGTCTTTTAGATCCCCGCTCCCTCCATAAAGAGTACCTGTCACTGCCTATTACTGTCACAAGGGATGTTTACATTCCCTGTGACAACAAAAAAAGTGATCATAATTTTTATTTTAAGGGACAGTGTAAAAAAAAAAAAATAATGAAATAAGAAAAAAAAAAAAAAAAGGTTTAATACACCCAATCCCTCCATGTTCGCACGCCAAAGAAAACTCATACCTATGTCACGCCCGCAAATATAATAAGTGTTGAAACCACACATGTGAGGTATCGCCACGATCGTTCAAGTGAGAGCAATAATTCTAGCACTAGACCTCCCCTGTTACTCTAAACAGGTAACCGTTTAAAAATTTTAAAACGTTGCCTATGGAGATTTTTAAGTACCATAGTTTGTCGCCATTCCATGAGTGTGTGCAATTTTAAAGTGTGACATGTTCAGTACCCATTTACTCAGTGCAACATCATCTTTCACATTAGTGTATTTTTTACACAAAATTTGCGTTTGAGAGACAGCTGCGCAAATATCGTGTGACATAAAATATTGCAATGACTTTCATTTGCTAAAAAAAAAATATATAATGTTTGGGGGTTCTAAGTAATTTTTTAGGTATAAATTCATTAAAAAATTCTTCTCTGGAAGGGTTCATTCACACCACAGTAACACCTACTAGTGCGCACATTATGAACATGTGATTGTGGGCGTTTTACCTTGTGCTGACAGGTAATACACATTGCAATATTTTTCTTTTCTTTTTACTTCTATTGTTATTACTTAGTGCTGTAGCACATTGTGATGCATTCAGCATGTCAGATTGCACGGTGCAAAAATGTCTATGCTATGTGGAGCTATAAGCTCCACTTATCTGTTTCCTCCCCCCCTCCGGTGCCACATTTGGCACCTTTTGGGGGGGAGCCTATCCTCACTTCCGTCAGACATTGCCATGGCGAGGTACGTCAGAAGTTCAGCCCCCCTCCTCCTTCCCCTGCTGCCGGGCCAGTAAGAGAGTGCAGCGCGCTTCGTGTATGCGCAGTAGGGAACCTACCAAGGCTTCACTGCCGGGTTCCCTTACTACGAATGGCGGCGGCACCAGCCGAGAGCCAATGGAAACATTGGCTGTGGGTGCCGACATCGCTGGATTCCAGAACAGGTAAGTGTCCTATTATTAAAAGTCAGCAGCTACTGTATGTGTAGCTGCTGATTTTTTTTTTTTTCTCGTATGTGGGGGCGAAACTCCTCTTTAAACTATAGGGATTGCTTGGGACTACATTGGTCAATGTGGCCCAACACAACCTAACATTGGCGGTGTGAATGGGCCCTAATTGCTGTTATATCTTACAATATATATTTATTATTTTATCCAAATCTCAATACAGTATGTGCTCCAGTAAATCATGCGTGGTGGACTACAAAACACCTCCTTCCCAGAACACAAAACCCATGCTCTCTTGGTGCTCACACTCAAACTTTGCACTAACCAGACCTCCATGACCCTCTTTATTGTGTCTACAGTAGCTTAGGCTGGCCATACACGGTTTGATCGATCAGCTTGGGTACAACCAGCCTGCCGGATTCTATTACGGCTGTTGCTAGCAGCTGCTATAATTCCAAGTCTGCAATAATATTGAAAATAAAAATGGCAGCATTCAGTATGGTTACTATACCACATGATTCCAAGATGGCCACCACTGACCCAACTTCCTGTTTGTTTCCTACGTGTGTTCCACGTAGGTGTAAAGATCAAAAACTGGATGGAAGGGACTCAGAAGGCTGCCTTGGATATCGTAAATGTAAGCTACTGTGGACCCACTAATTAGGTTAAGAGGGTTATGGAGGTCTGGTGAGTGCACAATTTGAGTGTGATCACCAAAAGCGCATTGGTTTTGTATTCTGAGAAGGAGCTGTTTTGTAGTCCACCATGCACAGTTTGCTGGTGCACATATTGAGATTTGGATGAAGAAGCACTGGACTTGTGCGTGTTTTTCCATTTAAAAGTTGGGGGGGGGGGGTGCCAGATGTAGGATCCGCCCCGGGTGCCAAATGCTCTAGGTACGCCCTTGGCCGGGCGTGATGTCATAACATCGCGCCCGGCCTCCGAACGACCATAGGCCTGCCGGAAATCTCTATGGTAAACATCCGGGGCTGGCGGATCCGTTCTCCAAGTCACCGATCACAGCGGTGAGTTGGTAGAAGCACAGGAGGGCGGCGGGACGTCCCCTCTCGCCACCTGTAAGAACGATCAAGTGGCTGACCAGCCACTATGATCATTCTTATGGTGTAGGGAATCACTGGCTGAAAAAGACTATATCTGAATGATGCCTGTAGCTGCAGGCATCATTCAGATATACCCGCACAAAGCCCAGGACGTCATATGACGGCTAGCCGCCCGGAAAGTGGTTAAACTCTATTAAGAATTTTAATGACCAATTACATCACTTTTCTTCATAGTCACCTTCCATTGCGATGCATTTTTCCAACTTCGTACCAACTTTTTAATGCCATCAGCAGAAAATGTTTTTAGTTGAGCACGTAGCCACTGATGCACTACTGCTTTCACATCATCACATGAAAATCTTCTTCCCCTTTAAAGCGGAGTTCCACTCTAAAAACAAACTTTTTATTAACAGCTTGCCTTTTAATGTAAAAAAAAAAAAAATTCTTAAACTTTTTTTTTACTCACTTGTATATGGCTGTTACTAGGCAGATTTTGTAATCTGCCTAGTTCCTAGTCCGTGGTGGTTCAACTTCCTGTCCTAAGACCCCATTGCCTCCTGGGAAATGATGAAACTCATTTCCCAGGAGTCTCTGGGCATTACTGTGCCTAAAAATCGTGTAATTTCCATACAGGAAATGACGCGATTAAGGTGGATCACAGGGTCATTTTACAATAGGGAAGAAAGCCCTGTGTTCTGGCATAACATTGTCATGACAACGGGGCGGGACGTTCCTCCGTCGCCGCCCGTTGTCATGGCAAAAATCCAAACTAACTGCGCATGCGCGAGATCGAGAGGTCCATGCTGGTTACCCAGCATGCACCTCTCTAGGGAAGACACAGGGACTGGGCTTCTCATGCCCACAGCTAACATGGAAACGGCCACAAGATCGCTGAGAAGATATCAGGTAAGTGTTTACATTGTTTTATGTACCGATCGTGTTTTTTTGATAAGTGTAAAAGAATATTGAATGTAATGTATTGTGGATTGCAAAAAAAAAAAAACTATGCCCGGAATCCTGCTTTAATGCTTGAGTGGTCCAAAAAGGTGGAAATCAGATGGTGCTAAATCCAGACTATAAGCTGGGTGTTCCATAACCTCCCACTCAAACGACTCTATGAAAGAGAACTTTATCCCGATACTGAGCACACGCAGAGATTAATTTGTGCTCCCAGCACACCTGCTCACAAAAAGCATATGACAGAACACTGTCAGTGGCGTCACTAGGGTTGGTGTCACCCGGTGCGGTAAAACATGGCGTCACCCCCAACCCCCCCACCTACCAACTAGAGTTGCCCCTCAGTGACTTTAGGGGGGCATGACCAGATGCGGACGCGGGAATGAGCGTGTGTGTGCTCTCCCCTCTCCTCGTTTCTCCTCCACCCGAAGCCGGGAATGACTGGACGCCGCTAGCTGCGAGCCGACCGGCCTTGGCGGGAGCTGTGTGCCGGTCGGAACGAGGAAGAGCCGGAGCGGAGACGGAAATGCACAGGCGAACAGGCGCCACAGGCGGGTCACTCGTATGATCCGGGTGCCAGCATCACAGGAACTTCTGACGCTCTCTACGGCAGCTCCTCACTAGCAGACCGGAGGAAGAATTAAAGCCCTCTAGGGCACAGGACACCGGCGGCCAGGAGTACTGCAATCACCAGAGCAATCACCGAAGCATGGAGAGTCCAGCCCAGCCCCCCCTCTCTGACGGAAGTGAGCTTCAGTGGGAAGAGATGGCGGTGGTGTGAGAGGCCCCCGCCTTTTTATGATAAAGAGGCACCAGGCTGACAGCACATGTGGCTAGCAGGGGTGTGACAGACCCCCCCCCCTGAAATACGGCAACATAGAGGAGGCATGGTGGCTTTCCCCCTGTAAGCTGAGTGATACAAAAGAACCTGTGACTGGGTGAGAAACTTCCATTTCTTTCTTATACTTGGGAGGATGGGGAAGGACACGTTATAGTGACTTAGTATTATTTACTTTCCATACTCTCATTGTTTTTTTTTTATTTGGAATGAGGATCCTGGACCGTGAAGGGAAATTTTTTCATTTGATTAAGCTGTGGTGGAGTGCTTCTTTTGGCCCCTTAACTTTTTGTCATTTTTCTCTTCCTCCCCCCCCCCCCCTGTTTTTCATCCTCCCTTTTTGGGTAAACTGACACAGTATTCACTCTGATTGGAGGAGAGTAGGGGATTAGGGGGCTGAGATAAAGGCACACCTATGGACATTAACCAATAGCCTGCACGTTATTATGCCATCGCAGCACACTACTAAGGTGAGCCAGGCGGCCGCTGCCAAATTGGGGAAATTTGCACATGCGCAGACTTCTGACCAGACCACCCCAAAAAGCAAGAGTCAAGAAACCAGTATGTTATCTAAACAGATAGGGGGCCCATGTCACAAGAAAGAGTCAGGGATACGGTCAGACAACCCCAGTGAGAGTGGTAAATACCCCAGCAGGAAACCCAGTGGGAGAGGGGATGGAGGATGCTCAAAAACAGTCAAAATCACCCTCTAGAATGCCAGCTCTGGGGGAAGCAGAACCGTCATTGAAGGAAATATCGTATGCAATTAATTCCTGTAAAGTTTCCATTAATGAAATGTCTGATCAGCTTAAGACTATTCAGGAAGAACTGTCTCTTGTTAGACACTAATATGCAAAAAGTGCCTGAAAGAACTACTGCCCTGAAGGGTAGAGTTGGTCTAATAGAAGATGACTTGAACCCCCTTAAACGAGAGATGAGCATTATAAGGGAACAAATGACCAATTACCAGATAAAAATCGAAAAGGATGCTAAGGAAGAACATGAGGATAGTGGGGCTCCCCCGAACGCAGTGAGGGATCAGACCCCACCGTATTCTTGGAAAATGGTTCAAAGATTTATTTGGAGAACAGTCCTTTTCATCCTTTTTTGCTTTAGAAAGAGCTCATAGGGTCCCTGCTAGGCCTCCCCAACCAGGAGCCCCTCCAAGAGCCATCTTGGTAAAAATGCTCTATTATAAGGACAAAGTGACTATTTTAAACAAAGCCAGAGAATTGGGTAATATTCTCCACAACGGTAACAGGGTATCCATGTACCCAGATTTTTCACCGTACCTGCAAAAACGGAGGGCTAAGTTCGGAGAAGCCAAACACAAATTACAAAAATTTAAATTGAAGTACGCACTGTTATACCCGGCAAGAATACACATAAACTCCCCGGGGGGGAATGTGTTCTTCGACACCCCAGAAGGAGTGGAGAACTGGATAACAACTTATAAGAGGGAAAAGTAGATTAATCTGATCGTATCACCCTGGAACTTTATATTTAATATGATTTTGAGCAAATCACATATTAGTACACTAGGAATAAATGGGAGAGAGGAAAGAGAGGGGTTTGGTGGAGGATAGTGGGGAGGGAACAATGAGCGTGCACCCCCCCTAATGTCGTTGGGGGGTTGGACGAAGAGTTCTCTCCACCTATGTGTTTTGTCTTAAGTCTTTGTCTTGTCTGTTTGTTTTTTTAGATGTGGATTGTATGGGGATTGGACGACGGGAGGGATAGGGAGGGAAGAGTGTAAGAATACAAGTTCAAAGAAGATAATAACACTTAAAATGATAGGAGAATATGATGGTCACAATAGGAAGCCCCCAAATGGGCCCAGAGGGCAGGTGAGAGGGATGTATGGGAGCACGAGATGGAATGAGAGGTTTGTTTGGCACAAAAGATTGCTTGAACAGAATTATAGATATAAGATTAGGCAAGATAGGGTCACAAAAATGATATGCAAAATCACATTAGTGGGAAAAATTTATTGTTCACAGGATTGACAGAAAATTAAATTTTTATGGCAAAAAGCACTCAGATTTAAAAAATTTATTTTATGTTCATGGAATGTTTGGGGGAATGGGCGAACCAGAGAAAAAAGCAGCTGTTCTCCTGATTGCGAGGACATATGAGGCTTCCATCCTTTGTTTACAGGAGACACATCTTACAAAAACCTCTATTCCCCAACTGAGGTGGAGGGACTACTGTACACAATTTCATTCAGTTCATACCTCCTACTCCAGAGGGGTGAGCATTTTTGTTAGATCTGGGGTGGTTTTTACTTGTATGCAGTCTAAAGTGGATAAATTAGGGCGATACATTTTCATATTCTGTAAGATTGAAAATAAAACTTGCATATTGGCAAATGTATATCTCCCCCCCCCCCTTTTTGAGCTTTCGATCCTTCTTGGGCTTACTGAGTTTGTCCTGGATAAGCCAGGGGTCCCGGTCATAGTAGGGGGGGATTTTAACATGGTAACAGATCAGAAATTAGATGGGCAGAGCTGTGGATAGCCGACTGATTTTCTGAAAGAAACCGGACTGAGGGACATTTGGAGAACTTGGAACCCGGAGGCCCAACAGTATTCGTGTTTCTCCAGGACACACTCTACACTCTCCAGGATGTGAGCTACAGACCAAGGGGTCTGTCGGACCATTCCCTGATGACTGTGTCATTGGAGCTGGGGGACCGTAATCCACCTGGAAGGTGGAAGTTACGCCCTTTTTGGATCGAATTGATGGGGGATCCGAATGAGGTACTGGTGCCTCTGGAAGAGTTTATTAACTTGAACAGAGGGACTGCATCGGAAGGCATAGTATGGGACACCCTGAAGACCTTCTTAAGAGGCATGATGATACAACAAATCTCAAAAATGAAAAAACAGACTAAGGACTGGGAGAGACTACTTGGGGATAGGGTAACAACAGCGGAAGAACATTACATTATTAACCCGACACCCGATAGGCTTAGGAATTGGATAGAGGAACAACAGAATTACCGGTTAGTGAGCCTCAGGAAGATAGAGAACAAGTTTCTCTCTCAGAAACAAGTGGACTTCGGAGAGGGGGAAAATGTGGGCCGCATGTTATCCCAATAAGTCAGGGTGAACTCTCCCTCATCTGTAGTACCCACGATTACTATAGAGGAGGGGAAGGTGTCCTCACACTGGCATCAAATAGTGGGCAAGTTCAAGGAATTTTATGGGGACTTGTATAGATCCCGGCAGGAGAAGACGGGGGATGGACTGGATAGTTTCTTTAGGGACCTGAAGCTTCCCCAACTTAGTGAGAGCGATAGAATAGAGCTAGATAGGCCTATAACATTAGAGGAGATACCACGTATTACCAATGAGATGGTGGGACAGAAGTCACCGGGCCCAGATGGGCTACCGGTTGAGATATAGCGGCATTATGGGACGGTATTGCTCCTCGAGTTGTTGAGGGTACTGAATGGCTCGATGGCAAAGGGAGCGCTCCCCCCATCAATGATAGAATCTACCATAATCACTATACACAAGGAGGGTAAAGATCCACTGGATGTTGCCTCATATAGGCCGATCGCCTTGCTGAACTCCGATATAAAAATCCTGACAAAGGACTTGGTGGCTAGATTGAATAAGGTTATACAGAAACTTATCCACCCTGACCAATCAGGATTTAAACCTGGAAGAACAACCAGAGTAAACATAAGACAGGTATATCTGAATCTCCAGGTCCCAATGGACGAGGGTGGAGAAAGAGCTATTCTCTCTTTGGACGCCGCCAAGGCCTTTGACAGCCTAGAGTGGTGGTATCTTTGGAGAACTATGGAGGCAGCCCAGCTGGAACCGAATAAGGGTGAATAATGAACACCCTAATAAATTTGGATTGGGTAGGGGGACAAGGCAGGGGTGCCCCCTGTCACCCCTCCTCTTTGCCATTGCAATTGAGCCCCTGGCTATTGCTCTTAGATCTACTGCTCAGGTGAGGGGCTTTAGAAGAGGTAATTTAGAAGAAAAAGTTGCATTATATGCAGACGACCTCCTGTTATTTTTGGGTGATATGCAGGACTCCCTTCAGAAAGCCATGAACATCATTAATAGATTTGGCCAAATTTCCGGACTTAGGATAAACTGGGAAAAATCTAGCCTGCTGCCAGTAGACCCCCTTGAGAAGCCCCTTGCCCGAGGAGATGGCACAGATCCAAGTGGTGGACAAATTCAAATATTTGGGTATAATTATTTCTAGAGACCCCCAACATTATGTAGTAGATAACATAGAACCGTTACTGCTTAAATTTAAGGGGGAAACAAAAGTGTGGAAATGCTTGCCAATATCTGTGGCAGGCCGCTGTAATTGAATCAAAATTATTTCGATGCCACAACTCCTCTATGTACTACATTATTCACCAATCTGGCTGTATAAAAAGTGGTTTCAGAGAATAGATACTGTGTTCAGAGAATTAATTTAGAAGGGCGGCTCAGCAAGAATCCGCTTAAGTACGTTGCAGCTACAGAAACAGGAGGGAGGGGTAGCGCATTTAGTTACTTTCTCGCGTCACAATTGCAGTATATGGGGGGGGGGGGGGTGCAACTTAGATGGGGGAGAGGCAGGGAGAAAGATACTCTTACAAAATACCCCTCATGATTTAATAGTTGAAGCTCTGGAGGCAGGTTCTTTCCCCTCGGAACTCCCCACTTTAAATCTAATGATGAGAGTGTGGGATACAGTGAAGGTAATACTCAAGTATAGAGGACTCAAAGAGTATACCCCCCTATGGGAAAATAGAAATCTGGGAGAATTACAGAAGATGGGGGTGGCAAGATAATGGGAGAGATATGAAATAAAATCTATCACTCAACTATATCAGGAGGGCACTCTGAAAACCTTTCAGCAATTGAGAGATCAATTTGCCCTGCCGAATAAATTTTTCTTTAGATACCTTCAGGTCAGGCACGCATTGGAAGAGCAGTTTAAATAGAGGATCTTAGAATGGAGTGCAATTCCAGTACTTAAAAAGATAATTAATGCAGAAACAGGGAAGGGTCTAATCTTGAAAATATACCCACATATAAATAAAGGGAGAATGGGAGGGATAGAGGCCCCCACATATAAGAAAAAATGGGAAAAAGATGTGGGAATTATTTCCGAGGTACAATGGAATAGAATTCTTGAACTTGCCTCACTGGTATCGTTGTCCCCCTCTCAGAGGATGTCACACCTGTACTTATTGTATAGAACCTACTATACCCCTTCTAAACTTTTACAGTTCGGCCGTCGACCGGATGCAAGATGCCCCAGGTGTGGGGATATAGAGGGGGATCTGATCCACATGTTCTGGAGTTGTCCGAAACTGTTCTGCTACTGGACGGAGGTGATAAGTACTACCGAATGGGTGTTTGGAACCTCCACTGGGTTTGAGGCAAAACATTGCTTACTGGGGCTAGTAGAAAGAGTGGGAAAACCAGGAAACACCCAGGTGGCGATCCTGCAGTGTTTATTTCAAGCAAGGAAGCTGATCGCCTTGAAGTGGCAGTCGGTAACACCCCCGTCCAGTAGGGAATGGCAAAACTATATGAATGAGGTAATTCTCAAAGAAAAGTCGGTATATATAAAACGGGGAGCGTTAAAGAAATATGATAAGACCTGGAAACCCTGGTGGGAAGCAAGAGGGATTAACATGTAATCCCCAAGGGTACAGATAAGCAGCTAAAAGACGAGAAGTGATCTAGTAGAAACTTGAATTAGATGAAGGAGAATGATCAAGTAGTATGAATGGGAGTGAGGCTGGATGTGGAGCGAGTGCAGTGAAGGGGTGAGAGATAAAAGATAGACTAGATAGGACCCCCCGAAAGAGGCCAACTCCTACCTAGGAAATACTAATATCATGAATAATTTAGGCAACTTGAATGGTTTATAGTCATTTGTTTAGGGGGAGGGAAGAACGAGGGAGGGGGGAAGGGAGTGGATGTTTTCTATGAATTTTTGTAGAAGAAAAACCTTAATAAATAAAGTTTAAAAAAAATAGTTGCCCCTCAGTACAGACCCACCTCTCTCAGTATAGACCCCCCTCCATCAGAACAGACCCCCCTCAAAAAAACTACCCCCCTACATTAGTGCAGACCCCCCTCAGGATAAAGCCCCCTTCCATCAGTGCAGACCCCCCAGGATAATCCACCCCCAATAAGTGCTGACAGACCCTCAGGATAGACCCCCCCCCCCAGGATACACCACATCCCCCTTCCCAAATAAAGTGCTAAGGTGAGCATCCAAGTAGGATCCAGTGTTCAAAGCAACATTATAGTCCCACTGCACAGGGTAAAGGTTTTACCAAGGTTGCCCTGATATGGATGTACTGCTTCTATTGTGGTATTAGAAGACAGTAAAAAGTTGCTTGAAGAATCCAAAGATCAAATAATATGAAAAGAAAGCGTTAACCTAAGAGTTTTTTCTCTGTAAGAGGAGGACACCGGCAAAAAAAACCCCAAAAAACTGAGGACTCACAGAGTGAGGTAGGGTTATAGGGAAGCTTCCCAGGGGGCATGTCCTCCAAAAGCTTTGTCAGTGTCCAATCACCTGAAGATACAAGCCTATAACTCAGGGTCTATGAACACCCAGCCTGTGTTCTGTACTGTACAATTTAGATTAGGGATGAGCCGAACACCCCTCGGTTCGGTTCGCACCAGAACCTGCGAACGGACCGAAAGTTTGGGGCTGATTTACCAAACGTTTGCGCCATGAGTATTAGCGCATCTGCGTGCGCAATGGCTGTTTTGGTATTTACAAAACATTAGCGCCTGTAGCGCAGCCCTATTTCCCATTTACTATAGTGTTCTCTGCGCCCGGGAGGAGGCGCTCAGTGCGCTACTATGGACCTGGCGCAGGGCATGTTAAAATCTAAATATAAAGAAGCTGAAAGTGAGAAAATATTGGGGGTGATGTGGGGTGATGTGAGGAAGTGTAGTGACACCTTCCCAAATAACTAATATGCCCAAAATAGAGTGGGAAAGTAACTTTTTCAAAACCAGCCCGCAATTCCGATTCGAGCTGCGGGAGGTTTTTTTGAGCTCAGCGCGGGAATTTCAATGGTTTAAATGCGCCAAGACACTGCGCCGGCAAAATCTTAGTAAATGTCAAGTCACCTAAGTCAATTTGCATAAGTTGAACAGGCGCAGCTCTGAAATTGCCAGTGCGCCTGCAAAATGACATTTCTAAAGGGAAAAAAAACCCATTTAAAAGCAGCCGCGGCTATAATGAACTGTCGGCTCCCGGCAATATAGAGAAAAGTCTTTGAAAGTGTTTGCTAACCAAAAAAAAAAAGCGTGGGGGTCCCCCCAAATTCCATAACCAGGCCCTTCAGGTCTGGAATGGATGTTAAGGGGAACCCCGCTGCAAATTTAAAAAAAAGACGTGCGGGTTCCCCCCAAATATCCAAACCAGGCCCTTCAGATCTGGCATGGATTTTAAGGGGAACTCCACCCCAAATTTTATTAAAAAAATGGCGTGGAGTCCCCCCAAAAATCCACACCAGACCCTTATCCGAGCACATAACCTGGCCGGCCGCAGGGGAAAAGGGGGGGACGAGAGCGGCCCCCCTCCCTCCTGAACCATACCAGGCCACATGCCCTCAACATGGGGAGGATGTCCCCATGTTGATGGGGACAAGGGCCTCATCCCCACAACCCTTGCCCGGTGGTTGTGGGGATCTGCGGGCAGGGGGCTTATCAGAATCTGGAAGACCCCTTTAACAAAGGGGACCCCCAGATCCCGGCCCCCCCTGTGTGAAATGGTAATGGAGTACATTGTACCCCTACCATTTCACAAGGAAAGTGTCAAAAATGTAAAAAATGACGAGCCGGTTTTTGACAATTCCTTTATTAATGTCTTCTCTTTTCTTCCATCTTCTTCCATCTTCTTCCATCCTCTTCTTTTCTCCATTCGGGTTTCTTCCTCCATCTTCCTCTTCATCTTCATCTTCATCTTCCTTCGGTGTTCTCGTCCGCATCTTGCCCCGGCGTCTTCCCTTCTTCTCCGGCCGCTCCGTTTGAATTGGAGGTTCCCGCTGTGCGACGCTTCAGTTCTCCACTTGGTCCGCTTACACCCGGTGGCTCCGTCCCCCTCTGTCACCACGGGGAAAGTCCCAGTGAAATCCATGTGCGTCAGAGGGGGGCGGGGTCACCGGGTGTAAGCGGACCCAGAGGCGAACTGAAGCGTCACCCAGCGGGAACCTCCAATTCAAACAGAGCGGCCGGAGAAGAAAGAAGGGAAGACGCCGGGGCAAGATGCGGACGAGAACACCGAAGGAAGATGAAGATGGAGGAAGAAACCCGAATGGAGAAAAGAAGAAGGAAGAAGATGGAAGAAAGGAGAATACATTAATAAAGGAATTGTCAAAAACCGGCTCTTGTCATTTTTTACATTTTTGACACTTTCCTTGTGAAATGGTAGGGGTACAATGTACCCCATTACCATTTCACACAGGGGGGGGCCGGGATCTGGGGGTCCCCTTTGTTAAAGGGGTCTTCCAGATTCCGATAAGCCCCCCGCCCGCAGACCCCCACAACCACCGGGCAAGGGTTGTGGGGATGAGGCCCTTGTCCCCATCAACATGGGGACATCCTCCCCATGTTGAGGGCATGTGACCTGGTACGGTTCAGGAGGGAGGGGGGGCCGCTCTCTCGTCCCCCCCTCTTCCCCTGCGGCCGGCCAGGTTATGTGCTCGGATAAGGGTCTGGTGTGGATTTTTAGGGGGACCCCACGCCATTTTTTTTTTAAATTTGGGGTAGAGTTCCCCTTAAAATCCATGCCAGATCTGAAGGGCCTGGTTTGGATATTTGGGGGGGAACCCCACGTCATTTTTTTTAAATTTGCAGCGGGGTTCCCCTTAATATCCATTCCAGACCTGAAGGGCCTGGTTATGGAATTTGGGGGAACCCCCACGCATTTTTTTTTTTTGGTTAGCAAAGACTTTCAATGACCTTTATCTGTATTGACTGGAACCAGCAATTCATTACAGCCGCAAGGACTTTTAAATGACTATTACCGTATTTATCGGCGTATAACACGCACCGGCGTATAACACGCACCCCAAGTTTAGGAGGGAATTTAAAGGAAAAAAACTTTTAGCAGGGAAATTCAAGGAAAAAAAAAAAAAACAAAAAAAAACTTACATTTAAATGCAGCATGCAGCCTTGCCCAGTGTCCATCTGCAGCCTTGCCCAGTGTCCATCTGCAGCCGTGCCCAGTGTCCATCTGTCCATCTGCAGCCGTGCCCAGTGTCCATCTGCAGCCGTGCCCAGTGTCCATCTGTCCATCTGCAGCCGTGCCCAGTGTCCATCTGTAGCCTTGCCCAGTGTCCATCTGTCCATCTGCAGCCGTGCCCAGTGTTCATCTGTCCATCTGCAGCCGTGCCCAGTGCCTTTGCGATCGTGTCAGTCGCGGCGGTTTTTAAAATTTGGCGCCGATTTCTGTGGAGAGGAGCGAGCGGGGCCGAGTGTACTTCGGCTGGACTCGGCTCCTCGCAGTTCCGCCCATCTCCACTGACTGCGCCGCTGACGGAGAAAGCCGAGTGTACTTCGCCTAGACTCGTGTCTGCTCACAGTCACAGGCAGGACTGCGAGAGGAGCCGAGACTAGGCGAAGTACACTCGGCTTTCTCCGTCAGCGGCGCAGTCAGAGATGGGCGGGACTGCGAGAGGAGCCGAGTAAAGCCGATTGTACTTCGGCTTCGGCTCCGCTCGCTCCTCTCGCTCATTTTCAGCAGGGGAATTCGGAGTATCGGCGTATAACACGCACCCACGATTTTCCCCTGATTTTAAGGGGAAAAAAGTGCGTGTTATACGCCGATAAATACGGTATTTTACTTTAGAAATGTCATTTTGCTCTCCAACTGTTATATAAACATAGAAAACGTGCTACTTTACAGGCATACTATAGACACCCCCCGGGGATGATATTTAGGGCCAGTTCACACCGGGTGCAGTGCGTTTTTTTGATGCCTGAAAAACGCAAAGAAAGTTGATCACATTAATGCCAATGGCATAGTTGTTCACACCATAGAAAGGCAATCCGGATGCGTTCCAGGTGCTTTTCTGCATGCACGTTTTTCATGCGTTCCAGTGCATTTTTGGTACGTTTTTGATGCAGTCCAGTGCATTTTTTCACCCCTCTTTTTTATTAACCATAGATAAGGACAAGTGTGTTCCAGTGCGTTTTTGGTGCATTTAGGTGTGTTCCTGTGCGTTCCAGTGCGTTTATGATGCGTTTTGATGCGTTCCAGTACAGTCCAGTGCAGGTAAAATGCAGCATGTTCTACTTTTTTGGTGGAACTGGAACGCACTGGAACAAACACTGCCATTTAGAACCATATAACCAACTTTCCATGCATTTTGGATGCATAAAAAACGCAATGCACTGCATGTGGTGTGAAATGGCCCTTAAGCAATTTGGCATATTTAAAGGCACTTCTCCTTGTTTTGTTTTTGGTGTTTTCCAAATTGGTGACATTGATATATGTCCCTTAGGGTGGGACCTGGGCCCCCATTTTAAGGCCAATAACTAGAAGATAAGCCAGCCAAGTGGGGACTAGCAAAATTAACAAGTCAGTTCCCATAGACTGCAATGGTATTTGTTGGTGGGGGGGAGGGCTGATTGTCCCATCTCTAATTTTGTAGCATGCTGGATGATGTGCTTAATTTTGGACGGGGGGAGGGGGGGGGTTATTTTTTGCTAGCTGCATTGGTGTTGTTCTGCACATGCCCAGCCAGTTATTTTTTTTTTTTTACGTGCTTTTTGTGTGTGAACAGCGCCTGGATATTTCTGGGCATGCTCACTCAGAGTGTGTTTTTATGGGTTAGAAATTGAAGGACATCCTTAACAGGTGTACCCACTTTGAATTTCAGTCTCTACATTGGGAGAACTTGCATTCTGGGTGTTTCATGGACTGTGCATGTGTTTTCAATTGCCTCATTAGCACACAAACATATGTTATATAAAGCTCACAGAGCATTCGGTCGCTTGCCTTGAGAAGAGGCAAGTGTGTGTGGGGTAAAATGTACATGTTGGTGTCCTTATCGAGTTTGTAACACATGTATTTTATTTGTTATGTCTTTGCAAAACAAGTGATTGGTTAACTTTTGTGGATTGTATATTTTTGCTGTGGGGGAGATATGTTCCCCTGAAATAATTCTGATGTTGTTAATGTGTGTTGTTTGTTCACTTTGATTTAATTGTCTGCTGCATTTTTTTGGCCAAAAATTGCTCAAGATGTTGAGTCTGTAACTGTTTCAAATTAACCATGTTTTTTATTTTGCCTTCCCGTTTGTTTTGTTGAACAATAAAATTAGATGGAAAGTTTTGATGTTTGTTTTGTGTTTTCTTTGCAACAAATGTGACAGCTGATTGGCATGTCAAAACAAAACAGGTGTGATTTGTCTAATCTGGTGCCTTCATGGTAGTATATGCATGGATTGTATTGTGTGCTGCCATGGAAAGTCACCAGGAAAGGAAAAATACAGAGCGGTAAGTATTCAATTTTCCCTTTTTACTGCAGTGGTTCTCAGCCTCAGTCCTCAAGTACCCCCAACAGGACATGTTTTGTAAATTTAGCTTATCGAGAATTACTGTCCAAAAATCAAAACCATTGACTGTGATTTAAAGCACATGTGCAAGATGAAGGAAAACCTGCAAACATGGCCTGTTGGGGGTACTTGAGAAGCACTGATTTAGAGCACTGCATTTAAAAATAGCTCAAGGCCATACAATTCTAATTGTGGGCATTTTGAGGGAAACAAAGTAAGTGTTAGAACCCCTGCGTGTGTGTTTTTTTTTTTTTTAGATTTTTTTTTGTCGTTTGGCCTTTGTCTCCTTGCTTAACATTGGCTTCACTTCCTGTCACACAGCTAAACAGGAAGTGAAGGTAAAACCCTACCAATGGCTTTTCTTGGGGACACACAGATCAATCTAACTAGTGTCCCCATTAAGCAAATTGCACTCTAGCACTTTGTTGTGTACACCCCAGATCATTGGGTAGTTTGGGGTTTAGTAAAGACAAATCCACTCTGCAGTAAAAGTGTAGCTGCTGAAAATCTGAGGGAAAGTACTGGTGATTGGATGTTACAATCATGTAAAAGCAAAGATGTTTTCTTTTTTGGCTTGCATGTCCCCCTCAGATATACAGCAAGTGCACTTGTCGTGCAAAGTAGATTTGCCTTTAGTAAACAGTCCAAACTACCTAATAATTTGTGGTGTACCCCGCAATATGCTTGAGTGCAATGTGCATAATGGGGAAAGTATTTAGACTGACCTGTGTGTCCCCAAGGAAAGACATTGTTAGGGATTTTCCCTCACTTCCTGTGTGGCTATGTGACAGGAAGTGAATTATTTGGAAGGATAAAGTGGCCAAATTATTTAGTTTAACCACTTCGCGCCTGGGCAGTGCTGAAAAGACGTCTGCATTGCGGCGCCGAAATGCTGACAGGACGTCCATGGACGTCCTCCTCTGAGATGATCTCAAATGTAAACATATGAGATCATCTCTCATTGCCGGCTTTCTCTCCTCACACAGAGACAGCGTGTGAGGAGAGAGAGAGATCTGTGCTGCAGCTACAGTCAGTGAGTGATAAAATATACACACACAAGTTAACAACACTGCCCACAGTCCCTGCCAGGGCCACCTGCCCGTGCCACCTGCCAGTGCCATCTGCCACCAGTCCCATCTGCCACCAGTGCCACCAGTCAGTGCCATCTGTGCCACCTGCCAGTGCCATCTATGCCACCTGCCAGTGCCATCTGCTGCCAGTGCCATCTGCCAGTGCCATCTGCTGCCACCGCCATCTGCCACCAGTCCCATCTGCCACCAGTGCCACCAGTCAGTGCCATCTGTGCCACCTGCCAGTGCCATCTGCCAGTGCCATCTGCTATCAGTGCCACCTCATCAAATGGCTAAAAGAGTATTCTCAGCCGAGGAGGCGTACGAAATTCTTGCCGCCGACGGGAGCAACGGGGAGCGCTCCGATTCGGATTCCTCCGCATATTCAGAGGAGTCTGACGTGGACTACAAGCCTGTCGTAAGCAGTGGATCAGTGAGGGAGGAGGAGACGGAGGAGGAGGAAGAGGAGGAGGAGGAAGAAGAAGAAGAGGAGGAGGGCCTGCCCGCCAGACGAAGGTGTTCTGCTGAGGAGGCAGTGCCATCCACCAGCACCGCAGTGCCATCCACCACCACCACTGCAGTGCCATCCACCAGCACCGCAGTACCTCGGGAAGCAAGGCCACGTACAGCTCAGCCCCAAAGGGTTAGGTCCCATGCCAGCCTTCCCTATTCCCTTCAGTACCCCTTGTGGCTTCCTCCTAATTCAGGAGAAGCCAACATTCCCCCTTTCACTGCCCAGCCAGGAGTCCAGGTGGATACAGAAAACTTTTCCCAATAGATTTTTTAAATTTAATTTTTACTGACGACATGCTGGCAACAATTGTGGCCCAGTGCAACTTATATGCCCATCAGTTTATAACCAGCAACCCAACGTCCTCTTATGCCCGTCCCTACGTGTGGAGAGCCCTTACAGTGGAGGAGTTTAGGATTTTTTTGGGCCTCACATTCTGCATAGGACTAAATGGAAAAAAATCAATTACGTTCATATTGGTCATCCCGCCCCATATATCACATGCCCATCTTTTCCTCAGTAATGCCCAGGTCCAGATATCTAATGATTATGAGATTCCTACACTTCAATGATAATACCCAGTGCCCTCCCCGAAATGACCCAAATTTTGATAAACTTTATAAAATTCGGCTGCTACTAAATTATTTTTCTGAAACCTTCCCCCAGACCAACATATATGCATAGATGAGTCCCTTATCAAATTTTCTGGCAGACTGGGCATAAAACAATTTATACCCAGCAAAAGGGCCCGCTATGGGGTAAAGCTGTATAAATTGTGCGACAGAGAAACTGGGTATGTGTATGGCTTCATCATATATGAAGGGAAGGACACCGAACTGAACCCCCCTAATTGCCCAATCTACATTGGAACCAGTGGGAAAGTAGTTTGGGAACTCATAAACCCACTCCTAGAGAAAGGATACCACTTGTATGTGGACAATTTTTATACAAGTTTGCCCCTGTTCCGAAACTTGCACAGAATGAAGACTCCAGCATGTGGCACCGTACCGACGAACCGGAAGGGCTTTCCTCAAAGCCTGGTCACCAAAAAATTGAAAAGAGGGGAGACGGCGAGTTTGCGTAATGAGGAGATTTTGGCTGTGAAGTGGAGGGACAGAAGGGACGTGTACTTGCTTTCTTCCATCCACAACAATGAATTTGTTGAAGTCACCTGGAGGAATGGCCGGATCCAAAAACCCAAATGCATCTACGATTACAATAAGTTCATGGGGGGTGTCGACTTCAATGACCAGATGCTCGAACCCTACCTTTCCACAAGAAGATCATACCAGTGGTATAAGAAAGTTTCAATTTATTTGTTCAATTTGGCCATGTACAACTCCTATGTCATCTATCGGAAATCCACTATAAGACCCAAATCCTTCCTTTTCTTCCAGGAGGAAATCACCACTGCCCTTTTATACCCAAACAGTCCACCAGTAAACATTAGATCCGATGTCGTTAGCCGACTCTCCGAGCGCCACTTCCCAGATAAAATCCCTCCCAGACCAACAGGCCAAAAACGCCAGAAAAAATGCCGGGTGTGCTCCAAAAGAGGAGAGAGAAGAGACGCCATTTATCATTGTGCCCAATGTCCTTCAGAACCAGGCCTCTGCATAGGCAACTGCTTCCGCCATTACCATACCAAAATAAATTATTAGTTCACTTCCTGCCATTTATGTTCACACCCCTTATGCCTCTGCTTTCTCTGTAACTGACCCTGGACTGTTATTTGACCACGCTTCTGCCTAACGATTCTGTTTATACCTCTGCCTGATCTGGAACTGACCCTGGACTGTTTGACCATGCTTTTTGCCTGCCTCTTGGACTGATCTTGTACCCTGCCAGTGGACTAGTGGGATTCATAACACAGGGGTCTCACATATGTGAGGGGCTCCAGAATTGTTTTTCTGGATGAAGAAAACAATTGTTTTTGTTTTTCTCATTCCCAGATTAGGGTCTGGAGACTCGGAGGCTTCAAAGAGATTTGGGTGGGAGAAGCCTCTACCCCTGTCCCCATTCAGTCCTGAACGAGGCCCTACTTCTGCCAACTGCCTATAGGACCTATGCCATCATGCCTCTGCCTGTCGGATGAACTGACCACACCGCTTTAGCTGACCAAGTCCCTGCCTGCTGCCTGGACCAGTGCTATCCTCCTGTGGAAAACTGCGCTACTAAAACCACAGGTAATCTTTTGTTTACCATTTGCTCAGCATAATGTATTTTGGGGTGTAATTCTTGGTATGTGCATGCTATGTGTCCCTAGAACACCTGATGGTGTACCTTGCATGTTGGGCCTCTGTATGTGGCCAGGTTGTATAAAAGTCTCACACATTTGGTATCGCCATACTCAGGAGGAGTAGCAGAATGTATTTTGGGGTGTAATTTTTGCTATGTACATGCTATGTGTTGGCAATATCTTATAAATGGACAACTTTGCGTAAAAAAAATTGCGTTTTCATTTTTTTCCCGCATTTTCCAAAAACTTCAGGAAAAAAATGAACCATTCAAAAGACTCATTATGCCTCCTAGATTATACGTTGGGGTGTTAGCTTTCCAAAATGGGGTCACTTTGTGGGCGTTTCCATTGTCCTGGTGCTCCAGGGCCTTCAAAAGTGTAATAGGTGGTTGAGAAATGAGATGTGTAATTTATGCTCCTAGAATGCCTGAAGGTGCCATTTCAATATTGGGCCTCTGTATGTGGGCAGGCTGTATAAAAGTCTCACACATTTGGTATTGCCATACTCAGGAGGAGTAGCAGGATGTATTTTGGGGCGTCATTTGTGGTATACACATGCCATGTGAGAGAAATAACCTATTACAATGACAATTTTGTGGAAAAAATTAAAAAATTAAAAAAAATCTTCATTTTGCAAAGAATTGTGGGAAAAAATTACAACATCAAAAACCTCACGATGCATCTTACTAAATACCTTGGAATGTCTAATTTAAAAAAAGGGGTCATTTGGGGGGTATTTGTGCTTTGCTGGCTTGTTTGGGTCGTAAGAAATGAGATAGGCCACCAGTACATTAGGTGTGATCAATTGTTTATGATCCGCACCACAGCTTGTAGACTCTATAACTTTCACAAAGACCAAATAATATCCACTAATTTGGGTTATTTTTACCAAAGATATGTAGCAGTATAAATTGTGGCCAAATTTTATAAAGAAAAATTAATAATTTGCAAAATTTTATCACATAAGCTAAAAAAAAGCGTTTTGTTTTTTTTCAAAATTTTCCGTATTTTTTCATTTATAGCGCAAAAAATAAAAAACCCAGAGGTGATCAAATACCACCAAAAGAAAGCTCTATTTGTATGAAAAAAAGGACAAAAAAATCATTTCGGTACAGTATTACATGACTGAGTAATTGTCATTCAAAGTGTGAGAGCACTGAAAGCTGAAAATTGGTCCGGGCACGAAGGGGATTTAGTGCCCAGTTGTCAAGTGGTTAACTTTTCAAAGACTCATTCCTAAGTTGAATTGTGATGCATGTCAATGGCCCATTTTGACCCTCTTTAATCACTTGAGATCAGCGCTATAACTGATCGACGGCCACAGCATGGTCCTCAATTGCCGGGAGTCCGTCAATAAACGTCCTCCCCTTTGCGCGCGCTGTGGTCACAGAGTCACAGACTCGGGTGATGACAGATCCGAGTAAGGGGCCGATCCCTGCCCTTTACCATGTGATCAGCTGTCAGCAAATGACAGCTGATCACGTGATGTAAACAAAAGCTGGGTAATGGTTTTTGTTTTCTCCTTGTGCTGACAGCCTGAGCATAAAAAAAAGGCAATCACCGGCTTATGTGCAAGGGACATCGGGCCCGAAGAGGAAGAGGCAATTCTGCGTCATCTGTGACAATTAGTAGCCCCTGCCAGTGCCACCTATCAATGCCCACCACTGGTGCCAATCAGTGGCACCTAGCAGTGCTGCCAGTGCCTATCAGTGCCCATCACTGCCAACTATCATTGCCACCTAGCAGTGCCACTTCTCACTGCCCACCAGTGCCAAATAGCAATGCCACCTCTCAGTGCCCACCCTTGCCACCTTATCGGTGCCCATCAGTGCAGTCTCATCAGTGTACATCAATGAAGAAGAAAAATTACCTTTTTTAAAAATATTAACCAGTTTCCTACCGCCCACCGTCAAATGACATCCTTGGCTTTGGGCGGTGACATCTGAATGATGCCTGCAGTTGCAGGCATCATTCAGATATCATTCTTTTCAGCCGGCGATTCTGTGCACAATAAAAACGATCATAGTGGCAGTTCCGCCGCTTGATCGTTCTTATAGGCAGGGGGAGGGGACGGGGACGTCCCCCCCCCCCTCTTGCCGCCATCCGGTGCTTCTCCAGGCTCTCCCGTGCCATCTGGGGCTCAGAGAACGATTTGGAGATGACTGGTGACCAGATGGTCATCAGTCATCTCTATGACCGTCGGAGGCGCGGGCACGACGTTATGACACGACGTGTTCCCGTATGTTAACCAAGCCGTGATCTCAGCTGTCAGCATGAGATTGGTGATTTTTTTGGAACAATATCATGCTTTCCAGCCTGGAGGAGAGATGCGGGGTCTTATTAACCCTGCATCTCTCCATAAAGAGGACCTGTCACACACATTCCTATTACAAGGGATGTTTACATTCCTTGTAATAGGAATAAAAGAGATCCCAAAAAATTAAAAAAAATTAAAAGAGTAAGAAATACAAAAAAGTAAAAAAAAAAAAAAAAAAAAACGCCCATGTCCCCGGTAGCTCGCGCTCAGAAGCGAACACACACGTAAGTCCTGCCCACATATGTAAACGCCGTTCAAACCACACATGTGAGTTATTGCTGCGTGCGTTAGAACGAGTGCAGCAATTCTAGCACTAGACCTCCTCTGTAATGCCAAAATGGTAACGTGTAAAAAAAAATTAAGCATTGCCTAGGGAGATTTTTAATTACTGAAGTTTGGTGTCATGCCATGTGTGTGCGAAATTTTAAAGCGTGACGTGTTAGGTATCTATTTACTCAGCATAACAACATCTTTCACATTATACCAAAAAATTGGCCGTAACTTTACTGTTTTGTAATATTTTTAGCAAACAAAAGGCGTTTGAAAATTTATTGCGCAAATACCGAGCGAGATAAACATTTGCAATGACCGCCATCTTATTCCCTAGGGTGTCTGCTCCAAAAAAATATATGTTTGGTGATTTGAAGTAATTTTATAGCCATAAATTTATGATTTTTACATGAAGGAGAGAAGTGCCAGAATAGGCCCAGTGCTGAAGTGGGTAAAATATCCATTTTTTTTTTTAAACTCTGTCTTTTGTATTTATAAAAAAAATAAAAAAATAAAACACAAAGGTGATCAAATAGCACCAAAAGCAAGCTCTATTTGTGTGCCAACAAATAAAACATTTTCATTGGGTTACAGTGTTGTATGAGCGTGCAATTGTCATTAAAAGTGCATCAGGGCTGAAATGTGAAACTTGGTCTGGGCAAGTGCGCAAGTGGTTAATATAAGGCTACATGCACACGGACGTTTTTCCAACCGCTTGTTTGAGCGTTTTTTGCAGCTTAAAAACATCTCTCCATGTTAGCCTATGGCCTCATGGCCACCATGGCGTTTTGGAGCTGTAAATGGCATAGGCGTTTTTAGGCCCCATGTAGACGGGACGCTGGTGCAAAGTGTTCTGAACTAAGGTTGAAAGTGGCGTTTAGAAAGGCGCGCTTTGTGGCGTTTGCATGCCGTGTTTTACCACATTTGCATGTATATGATAAGGAGCCGCCCTAAGCTCCAAAAACAGTATTTACGATTTTAGCTATTTAGTGAGACCAGAGTGATATGAGCAGCTGAGAGCAGCAGTGTAGTTGTATTTAGCGTGTCACTTGCCACATCACTTGCCACAAGTTGTGGATTGTCCACTTGCCACGTCAGCTGCCCCAAGTTGTGGATTGTCCACAATGCAATGGAAGCAATTTCATTCATATATATATATATATATATATATATATATATATATATATATATATATATATATATATATATATATATATATATATATATATATATATATATTAGGGCTGTGGAAATTAACTATTAATTCCTTGATTAATCGATTGATCAAAATAATTAATCAAAATTCTTTGGGCTTGCCGTGTCCATCTGAAGGGCTCCTTTGCTGTGCCTTCATATCTGCATGCCGGCGGGGCCTTACTATCTGCCACACGCAAGGGCTGTTACACTTCCCTCTATCACTTTCCTCTAAATCAACCTGGGATTCTACAGCCATCCACTGGGAGTTGTGATAGTTCCCTTCACGGGACATCTACATGCCGACGGACTGATGTTAACCCCTCCTCATCTGGATTCAGCAGTGGTATCGTTGTACACATTTTTATACCAGTATCATACTTAGCTACAGGTTTTTATGACTGCTTTTGCTACCGTTTGGTATTACTCGCACCATGTTTACAGTTTATGTAGCTACATCGATTTTATCTCCAGTGCAATATTTATTTTGTTACCTACTTGAAGACTATAAAAGTTTTAATGCTATTCCCATCGAGTGCTGCCTTTGTGTGTTTTTTGTATCCTGCTATCAATTTTTCCAGTGGTTGGTAGATGCACTGGGAATCGGCCTGCAAGGAGATCAGCTAAAAGTAGTTGGATCTATGTGCGTTATAATTAATCAAAATTAGTCGATAAAAAAAATCGATTAATCGAACACGAAAATTTTAATCAGTAACAGCCCTAATATATATATATATATATATATATATATATATATATATATATATATATATATATATCTATCTATCTATATATATATATTATGGTTTTTCCTCATTTGCCATAAATTTGGAGTTTATCAATGTAAAAAAAAGGTCACCTTTAAAAACGCTTCTAAACTAAAATGCGACTAAACGCTGGTACCGCGTCTGAAACGTGGAAATCTTTGGCGTCTGAAGGCATTTTGAGGGTTTGTGAAAAACGATTTTAAACGCAACTGCAGATTTTTTTTGCCAGGACAAAAACAGTATTTTGGATGTAATAGAATTCAATGGACCCGCATCCAAAACGCAAGTACCGCAATTTTGCGGCAATTTTTTGTTTGACCTGTTTATAGCTGGTTGTTAAAGGAAATGTAAAAAAAAAAAAAAAACGGTTCAAAAAACAAAACCCCCAAAAAAAACTGCGTGGGATCCCCCCCCAGGTCCATACCGGGCCCTTGGGTCTAGTATGGATTCAAAGGGGACCCCCCCTTCAGGTCTGGCATGTATTTTAAGGGGAACCCCACGCCAAAAACAAAAAAAAAATTGCGTGGGGTCCCCTTAGAATACACACCAGACCCTTTATCCGAGCACTCAACCTGGCAGGCCGCAGGGGAAAAGGGGGGGGCGAGAGCGGCCCCCCTCCCTCCTGAACCGTACCAGGCCGCATGCCCTCAACATGGGGGGTTTGGTGCTTCGGGGCAGGGGGGGCGACCTGCGGCCCTCCCCACCCCAAAGCACCCTGCCCCCATGTTGATGGGGACAAGGGCCTCTTCCCGACAACCCTGGCCGTTGGTTGTCGGGGTCTGCGGGCGGGGGGCTTATCGGAATCCGGGAGCCCCCTTTAATAAGGGGGACCCCAGATACCTGCCCCCCACCCTATGTGAATGAGTATGGGGTACATCGTACCCCTACCCATTCACCTGGTGGAAAAATAAGTCAATAAAAAAAGACAACACAGGTTTGAAAAGTAATTTATTGGGCAGCTCCGGGGGTCTTTCTGCCCCCGCTATCTTCTGCTAGCGGGGGTCCCGGGCTTCCTCGCTGTCTTCTTCCGACTTCGGGGGTCTTTCTGCCGGGCCCCCGCTATCTTCTGCTAGCTCTTTTGCTAGCGGGGGTCCCGGGCTTCCTCTCCATCTTCTTCCGACTTCGGGGGTCTCTTGTTCTGTTCTCCGGTTGTTCTCCCGCTTTCTGACGCCTTCTCCTCGATCTCCGGTTCTTTCTGCCGGATGCCCCGCTATCTTGTGCCAGCTCTTTTGCTAGCGGGGGCCAGTCTTCTACGTCGCCTTCTTCCTTCTTCTCTTCGCCCGATGTTGACTCGTCGCTCGCCACCGCCGCAATGATCTGTCCAAGCAGCGGTGCCACTTTTATTGGCATGGGCGTGGTCACCAGATTATGCCACCGCTGACCCCGCCCCCGTATGATGTCACAGTCCCGGGGAATGATGGGACTGTGACGTGAAACGCACCGTGGAACAGCAAGGCCTGAGAAGAACGACCTGAAAAACAGTAAACGAACGGCCAAGAAGGCACTGCAAGGCAGTAACGACCTGACTGCACGCACTGAATCACAAATACAAACCCACAAGCACAAACTGAACACCAGGAAACGATCTGCAAAGCACGGAGACTGAAAAGCGCGAATCGGCTCTCACCAAACTTTTACTAACACGCGGTAACACAAAATCAGCAGTGCGTTCTGACCAGCCGACCGGTTTAAAACCATGTTAGAAGTGCGTTCTCGTTCTCGAGCTCGTGCTGGCTTTGGACTTGGTGTTGCAGTTAACACTGTAACCCGAGTTCAGTCTGTGAACAGGGTGAGGAGGAGTTCATGGACTAAGAATTGGTTGCTCCAGCGGGACTAATTCTCTCATATGCCTCTGCTGCGGGAAATCCATGAGAATAATCCTGATGATTTCAGGAATTATCTCAGGATGACGGACCCCGTATTTCACCGTCTGTTGGATTTGCTGTCCCCCTATATCACGAGGCAGGACACTGTGATGCGCCAGGCCATCACTGCCGAGTAGAGGCTTATTGCCACGTTGAGATACCTGGCGACTGGGAGAAGCTTGCAGGACCTCAAGTTCTCAACAGGCATCTCCCCCCAGGCTCTCGGGATCATTATCCCTGAGACATGTTCGGCCATCATTCAGGTCCTGCAGACGGACTATATGAAGGTAATTTTGCTCCTTTAACCTCACATTATATGTTTTTATTGTTTTAGAATCTTCTTATTTTTTCCCTCCTAACCCAAATTTGCCTGTTTGTAATATCCTGGTAATGTCCCCATTTTCCCTATGCCTGTTTTTACCTGTAAAGTCCTTTTTGGGCCCTACATGCCTATTTTCCCTAAAGATGTAAAAAAAAAAATAGTTCTCAATCAAGCTCAGCAGAGTGGTTGAGCCTTTTTTTGGATCCCCCACAATCACCTTAGGCCCCCCCCCTTAAATTATTTTAGAATGTCCACTCAGCGGGGGTGAGGCATCTGCTAAGTGGGCCTTTGTTTATTGGTAGGAAAAACTCCCTTAAATAATAATGTTAGAATGATGTTGGTCAACAATGTTTTTGTGTGTAATCTGCTTGCACTGTAAACATAAACCGTACTAATGTCTTCTTTTTGTTTGACTCCACAGTTCCCTAGCACACCACAGGAATGGCTGACTGTGGCCTCCCAATTTGCCCAGCGGTGGGATTTCCCCAACTGTGGAGGGGCAATTGATGGGAAGCACGTCTACATAGTGCCGCCACCCCGTTCGGGGTCATACTATTTTAACTATAAAGGTTTCAATAGTATTGTGTTAATGGCGGTGGTGTCGGCACGGTACGAGTTCCTATATGTGGATGTGGGGAAGAACGGCCGGATGTCCGATGGCGGAGCATTTGCAGAGACTGGAGTTTGCTCACCGCCTGCAGGCTGGGGGTCTTGCACTGCCTCCTGATGCAGAGAACGTGGAAGGGCTACCGTTCGTTTTCATTGCGGATGAAGCTTTTGGACTAGGACCACACCTCATGCGGCCGTTTCCCCAACGCACCCTCACCCCGGAGAGGAGGGTTTTTAATTACCGGCTGGCCAGAGCCCGGAGAGTTGTGGAGAATGCCTTCGGGATAATGGCCAGCCGGTTCCGCCTGTTCCAGACAGCTATACATTTGGCGGATTATAAACTCAACAACATTGTCTACTGCTGCTGCTTGTTGCACAATTTTTTACGCAAATTCTCGACAAATTATGTGTCATCAGTTGGGCCTGAGGCCGGTCCCTCTGAACTGATAAATCTGACCGGCCTCAGCACTGCCCGTACTGGCTTGGCCCCCCAAAGTGCCCGTGAAGTACGTCAGAAATACGTAGAGTACTTCACGGGTAGGGGGGCCATCGCAATGCCAGACCACATCTGACCTTTGATTGTCCCTTTTTAAAATAAAAAAAAAATATTTGATTTACTACAAACTTGTGTTGTCATTCTTGTATTTGTGGTTTATGTGTCTCCCAGGTTCTAGTAGTGCCAAGTGTATTTGTCCTTAGTAAATAGCCTCGAATCTCAGAGGTAAAAACACTCTTTTTGCATCTTCAGAACTGCTATTGAGCATAGAAAGAACAAGGCACACCTTTTTTAGACTTCCCGAATGTTTTTATTGATTGCACCACAGTTTTGGTTGTTTTTCGAAATACTATTTTTTTTTTTTTTTGTGCGGCTTTTTTTGCAGAAACATGCATGGGTCAAAAGCCCAAAAAATTTTTCTGAAAAAGTCATAAAATAACACAGTGAAAAATACAAACAGGAGATGGGGTGATGTTACCCCTGATCCATACCAAATGTGAAGAACCACACTTTATTTTTGGGGCTCAAATGGGTATCTTCAACATGATCCCATGGCTAAGGTAAACATGTGCTATCTGCCATCATGGGGGATCAATGGACGTGCTTTGGGGGTGAAAACCCTTCCTCTCCCCTACTTGAGGAGGGAGGAAGAGGTTGCACCCCCAAAACAGGGACATAGATATCCTGTGACGGCAGATAGCACATGTTGAGTCTTCAGTGTGTGCATCTTCACATTTGGGCTGGTGGAAATCCCATAGAAAATTTCGGACGCATAACAAAACACACAAAAAGGGGGGGTTCACACTATTCTCCCCAAAATATCTCCATGTTTTTATATTTTTGCTCAATCACAATCATTCTCTTTCTCATAATGTCCATTTCGCTACTGCATTCCATGATTTCCTGAATGATTATTTTGGCGCTGGCACTCGAGAATGGAGGATTTGGACTTCCTGACACACCCCCACGTTCAGTCCCTAAAAATAAACAAATATTATTAAACTATGCAGGCCTACATCTGTATTTACCTTGAAGTTGTGGTGACAGACACTGACCTGTTGTGCTGATAAGCTCCACCTCCCCTTCCTCCACCTCCCCTTCCTCCACCTCCCCTTCCTCCACCTCCTGAACTTGGTCTGCTTTGGGATCTTCGGGGAGTTTCTGTGGTGTTGGGTTCCTCGTCTCCTGAGCATGGTGTCCTCCCAGTCTCCTCTCCCATATGGGAATATAAAAAATAATGTATCCTTTAGCACACAGACTTTTTAGGCCTGAAAATGGAGTCTCAATGTTTTAAAGTGGGGTCCAATTGATATTTGGCCCTGAGTTTCAAGATGAACATATGAGATCTTGCAAACTCAACAAAGCAACATGTTATTTTTGAGGACACTCACAAATACACTTGGATAACCACCAAGGTATCCACTGGACCACCTGTGTGTGACACCGTTGAGAAATTTGGTCATGTGGCCCAGAGTATAGTATCTTGATGAAGAACAAAAAAGAGTACACAACTGCTGGAGTGTCATCTCCTTTACCCAGAATACAGTTTATCCTTTCATTCACATTCTAAATTTCCTTACAACACATCATCTTGCCAACAATGTGTAGATAAACATTGTTGAAGTAAAATGAGGCATGCCCACATGTAGTTTACGCGGATATGTGCCAAACATGTTTGGGGGAAGAGCAGCAATTTTTTTTTCCCACACATTTAGCAAATAAGTGGACTCTCCACTTAACATAAAAGTTGAGATTTTAAAATGTGAAACCAGTCAAGCCAAAAACATGTTGCAAAACATGGAAGAATACATATTACAATGTGAAAGAACACAGTAAAATATACTTACATTTTTCAATGCTTTTTATAAGCTTCCTATACTGCTCCGGCTCCCTCAGCTTGAGGTCAGACCACCTTTTACGGAGTTGTTCCTTGGATCTCCTGACCCCATATTTTTTATAGAGAGTCTTCGCAACTTTGTCCATAATTTGTGACTTCCGGAGATTAGGGGTGTCGTATGGGCCATGCTTGCCGTCGTAATCCTTCCTCCGCAGAATGTCCACCATCTCCGCCATCTCAGAAAAAGACATATTAGTCGCCTTGTATCTTTTTTTACTGGATCGGGACGTTTCCGCCTCCGGGCTTTCCTCGTCGGTAATTTCTACTAAAGAAGCCACCTGTTCCCCAAGCGCAAAAATAAAAATTAATAATGAATATTCAAAGAGCTTTAGGCTGGAGAGGGGGACGAGGCAGGGCTGCCCTCTGTCCCCCCTCCTTTTTGCGTTAGCAATAGAGCCATTAGCAATAGCAATTAGATCCAAAAAGACGATACAGGGATTTCAGAGGAAAGTGGGTGAGGAGAAAATTGCACTTTACGCAGATGATATCCTGCTTTTCCTGGGGGATTCCTCAACGTCATTAAAAAAGGCGATGCAGACGGTGGAGGTATTTGGCCGTTTCTCGGGACTGGCGATAAATTGGGAGAAGTCTGCACTTCTACCAGTGGATCCTGTAGATATTGCCCTCTGTGAAGGAATCCCTCTATTGAAAGTAGTGGAAAAAATGAAATATTTGGGGATAGAGGTGACACGAGATCCAGAACAATATATTGATAATAACTTAAGACCACTCTTAGCTAAGTTTAAACAAAAGGCAGATACTTGGGAACGTCTTCCTCTATCAGTAGCTGGACGAAGTAATCTTATCAAGATGATCTGGATGCCACAACTACTTTATGTGCTCCATAATGCCCCAGTATGGATCGGGAAAGCCTGGTTTAAAAAAATAGAGACCCTTTTCAGAGAATTAATCTGGAAGAAGGGTAGGGCAAGAATCAGTCTCCAAAAATTACAGTTATCAATAAACGAGGGAGGGCTGGCCATTCCACACCCCTATAGTTACTTTATAGCGGCCCAGTTACAGCATCTGAAGGGGTGTACAATGGAGGGAGGAGGAGAGGCCAGCGGGAAAATGATGTTAATGGGGGCCCCACATAACACCATAATAGAAAATTTGGAGGCTGATTCCTTCCCCGTGAAGAATCCAACATTGAGAGCGGTCATAAGAACATGGCGGGAAGGTAAACAGGCAATGGGATATAAAGGGCTAACGGAATATTCCCCTCTCTGGGAAAATAAAAATCTACCAGAAATTCAAGTTATGGGGAAGTTAAAGGAATGGGAACAGCGGGGTATAACTAGACTGAACCAGCTGTATAAAGGTAACACATTGAAAGCATTTTCAGAACTAAGTAGAGAGTATGCCATCCCAAACTCATTATTTTACACTTATCTGCAGATAAGACACGCACTTCAAACCCAATTTAAAGCACAACCGGTGCGTTGGCAAAAAATTCCCCACCTTCAACGGCTAATTAAGACAGGAACATCAAAAGGCCTTATTTCAGAATTCTATGCACAGATTAAGGGGGGTATAACTGAGAAGAGGTTGGGGAAAGATAGAGCAAAATGGGAGGAGGATATAGGACCCATAACAACTGCACAATGGGAACGGGTACTGGAACAGGGAACAATGGTCTCACTCTCCCCATCACAGAGAGTGTCACACTTGTTCTTAGTGTACAGAGTTTATTACACCCCAAAGAGGTTACACATGTTTGGAAGGAGAGCAGATGACAAGTGCCCCAGATGTCAAGAGACGGGGGACCTTATACATATGATGTGGAAATGCCCGAAACTATATAGATATTGGGTTGGGGTATTGAACATTATAAACACGACTTTTGGGACAACTCTGGAACCGGAGGCCAGGGTATGTTTATTGGGTATAGAGGAGGGAAATGGATTAAAAGACAACCTGGAAGTAGTGCTGAGGTGCCTGTATCAGGCCAGGAAGGTAATAGCACAAAACTGGCAAGCACAGAAGGCACCGACATTGGCAGAGTGGGTTAATGTGATAAATGTAACAATGTGGAAAGAAAAAGTTGTCTTGACGAGACAGGGTAATTATAAAAAATGTAAAACAATGTGGGACCCCTGGTTGAGGAAAATAGGGTGCCCGCCCTAACTGAGGAAGGAATGAGAAGAGTAAAGAAATGGACTTAAAAGTGGGAACTGGACGGTGGAGATAGGAGGACTGGATAGAGGATAGATAGACAGAGAAGCTAGGGGCTCAAGAAAAAGAAGCTAGACACGTGGGAGGATCAGGAGGAGAGAAGGGAAAGGGGGAATGGAAGTGGAGGAAAAGAAAAGAGTTAAATAAGGTAAAGATAAAATAGTTTCCAGTAAATAACATTAGAGAACAGTAGAGTGTACTTCCCGGTTTATCTTTTTGTCTTCTGAGTGCGCAAAAGGACTAAGGGAGGGAAGGGGAGGGGGGGGGGAAGGAGTTAACTAGAGAAAACAATATTAAAACATTTTACGTGAAATAAGGATAAAATAAATGTATGTAATTTTATAAAATGTTATGCAACATGAAAAATAATAAAGAATACGAAAGTCAAAAAAAAGAAGCCACCTGTGTCTGCGACATGTCGCCGTCTCACACTGTGCGGCGATCGTTAAGGGGCGGGGAAATGCTGAAAAAGTCCGTCATGGGCGGGCGACGAGGGCGGAGTTACACGCATGCGCAGGGTATAAAAAGGGGAAAGAAGTTATTATGGATGCGCGGAGTAAGGACGACCGGAAGTGAACCAACAAAGTGAACTAAGGTAAGAAGGGAACTCGGGCCTGCAGTGGCCTATAATGGTTCATGATTGTAAAGGGCAATATTGTGATAAGTTGAGGAGAATCAATTCTGATCCTTTTCTTATTTAAATTTTTTTTTTACTTGCTGATCCAAAAAGATGCATAAACTACGAGAGCCGGAGGTGATGCTGACTTTTATAGAAAAATATAAGGAACAGCGCAACCTGTGGGAACTGAAACACCCTGCGTACCACAAGAGTGATGTACGTCGGGCAACTATTTGCAAATTAGCAGAGGATATGAAGCCATGGATCCCAGATGCAGACTACACTATGATCAATAATAAAATCAACAACCTGCGTAATTCCTATAAAAAAAAAATACAAGGAAGTGCGCCAGTCAAAGAGATCAGGAGCAGCAGCCGACGATGTAGTAAAGCCCAAGCTGTGGTACTACAGACATCTTCAATTTCTGGATGACCAGATTGAGGCCAGGGAATCTATTTCCAGCCTTCCCTCAACCCTTCCTTCCACCCTTCCCTCCAGCGTTCCTTCCACCCTTCCCTCCACCCCTGCAGAGGCGGAGGAGGAGCCTCCCGAGCTAGAAGAGCCAGATCTTCGCATCTTCAGCCAGGTATAGTATTTTTGATAATTATTGTCCACTAAGTAATATTGTGTTGAACTGTTTGGATTAGCCATAAATGATATCATCCCCCCCCCCCAAAAAAAAAAACAGTAATGAGATCAAAATTGTGTGTGACAGATTCCCCAAATAATCCAATTTTTCATTTTATTTTAAAAACAGGATGAGGCAAGCCAGGAGGAAGAGGGTCAGGAGTGTGGCAGGCAGGAGGAGGCAGGGCCAAGTGGGACTCAGCAGGTCCCCAGGCCTAGTGGCAGCACCGTCTCTGAAGTGGCTCCCCTCCACGTCAGACCGCCAAAACAACGGCGGATGACACAAGTGGAGGAGGAGTCACTAAAGATGTATCAGGAGGCTGCTGCCATTATGAGGGCCCCCCTCAACCCTACGGAGGGCTTTAGCACCTATCTGGTGGATAAGTTGCTCAGAATGGAGGCGGGACAACGGGCCCTTTGTGAGCACCTCATATTTATGGCCGTACACATGGGGGCGAGGGGGCTGCTGACTGAGGCCACCCATCTGTCACATCAGGCCAATCCCTCTCCTCCTTGTCCTCCTCCTCCTGCCACATCACCACCCACAGTGGCCCAGCCTGCAAGGGTGCGTGGACGGGGCCGTGGAGAGAACGCTGCAGAGAGGCTTGGAAGGAAGGCTACAGGGAAGAGCAGGAGGTGATTCCCTGGCCTCGAGCTGCTCATCCAGAAATTGAAGGTTGATGGAGTACCACAGCTTGGGATGATGTATGTCTTTGGCTGCTGCTCCTGATTTCATGCTGTTGTTGATTTTATTATTCATCATAGTCAGGTCTGCATTTGGGATCTAATGACTTGATATTCTCTGTTAATTTCTGAATAGTTGCCCTTCGGTTTTTTTTTTTTTTTTTTTCCCGAAATAAAGGGAAATTTGATTTCAGCCAACATACATGCCTGATGTGGTTTTTTTTGAAGTAGCAATAAGATTTCAGAAATACAATGTGTAATTAATAACAAGGGACACCAACCTCCATGAGTAAAAAAAAAATATATATGTTGTTCGGAGAAATTGACACACCAAAAAATGCACAACAACTTTAAAGACAAAAACAAATAAGGCCCCTTTCACACGGAGGTCCGTTCAGGTCCGCCTGTCAGTTTTTTAGGCGGACCTGAAACGGATCCTCCATGTACCCCTATGGAGGCACGGATGTCAGCGGAGACATGTCCGCTGACATCCGACCCGCTCCGCCAAAGTGTGACGGAGGAAAACCCTATTTTTCCTTCCGTCGGCGGAGCGGATCGGATGACAACGGACTCTACGGTCCGTCCTCATCCGATTCCCCATAGGGGAGAGCGGCGCTCTGACAGGGCGGTCCCTGCACAGTGTGCGGGGACCGCCCAGTCATCCGTCGGCTCAGCGGGGATCAACGGAGCGATCCCCGCTGAGCAAGCGGAGCTTCACGGGGCGGATCTGCACGGATCCGTCCCGTGTGAAAGAGGCCTTAAAAGGTGTAATTTGTGAGGTCGGCCTTGAAGAATTAAACTAATTATTCCTAAGATCACAAGAAAGAAGAAAGACATACGTTTCTCAGAACTCATGAGAAAGATCTGCTGCCAAAATGACATTTTAAAGACCGTTCTAAAGCAAAAAAACATGCGCTGCATTAAACGAAGCAATAACTTGCAGAATGACGAATGTGCTCTCTCCATTAGGAACGCTAGTTTTACCAGAACGAGCGCTTCCGTCTCCTAATTCAGTCTGAGCATGCGTGGGTTTTTTAACCAATGGACTTGCTCATAGACGATCGGAAATTACCATCGGTTTTTTATCCATCGGAAAATTTTAAAACAAGTTCTATTTTTTCCAACCAATGGAAAAAAGACTGATGGGTACCATACACGATCGGTTGGTCTGATGAAAACCATCCATCGGACGGTTTTCATCAGTCAAACCAATCGTGTGTACGGGGGTTAACTCTTACAGGAGAGAATTTCCCTTCCTAGGGGTAGATTTCCTCTCACTTCCTGTTGTCTCCTTCCGTTTGCAAGTAGGAGTCGTTTGTAAGTTGGATGTTTGAAAGTAGGGGCCTGCCGTATATACTCTGCAGAAATTTGTCCCTTTGGTGTTGGTGTTGCCACAACACTGTAAGCCCTAACAGTTACTCTTGGTGGGCGCAGGAATGGGCTCTGCTGTGAATTATTCGATCAAGAATTGTGATTACATTTACTGTTGAACAGGGGCATAAAAATTGGGCCTTAGGCACTGGTGCCACAACACTGCAACCCCTCACAGATACTGTACTTGGAGCGCAGCAATGAGCCCTGCTGCAAAGCATTGCATCAAAAATTGTAAATACACGCCCCTGTTAAACAGGGACAGAAAAATTGGGCCTTAGCCACTGGTGGCGGTGCCCAGAACCAAATATGTTCTTACAAGCTATCAGCATGATCATTGAGGAGGAAGAGGATAGTCACTCAGCATAACAGGATAGTCACTCAGCATCAGCATAGGCAGTCTTGAAGGGATTTGACATTTAAAAAAAAATTATTCGGTTACATCAGCATCAGGTGCTTGGTAGCTGGTGGTGATCTAAGACTGATTCATTTTTATGAAGGTCAGTCGATCGACCAATTCGGTGGACAGGCGCACCCTGTGATCGGTTACAAAGCCTCCAGCAGCACTGAATGTGCGTTCCGAAAGAACGCTGGATGCAGGACAGGCCAGTAGCTCAATTGCATACTGTGCAAGCTCTCGCCAGTGATCCATCCTCAAGACCCAGTAACCCAGAGGATTTTCGGTGGTAAGGTGTCCAAGTCTGATCTTGCCCCTAGGTATTCCTGCACCATGTAAACCAGACGCTGGCGATGATTGCTGGAACCGATCATACCTTGGGGCTGCGTACTAAAAAATTGTCTGAACGCATCGGACAGACGGCCACCTTCTCCACCGCTCCTTCTTTGACTGACCGAAGCCTCAGCAACACATTGTCCAGGACCAGGAATTTGTAACCTCCCAGTCTCTGGGAACGCGTTGCACAGACCTTTCTGCAAGGCCTCCCGAAGATGCTTCATCCTCTGCGAGGGCAAGATGAGGTCCGCAACCTTACCCTTGTAACGTGGATCAAGGAGGGTTGCCAGCCAGTAATGATCCCTCTCCTTGATCACACGAATACGAGGATCCCTCCGCAGGCTTTGCAGGATCAGGGAGGCCATGCAGCGTAGGTTTGCTGAGGCATTTGGTCCGGAGTCCTCTGGGTCACTCAGGATGACATGATCCGCAGCCACCTCCTCCCAGCCACGTACAAGTCCATGGGTGTCTTGGGACTGTAATTGATCCCTTGAAGTCTGCTGCTGATGCTGAGTGCTAGGCTCCACCTCCATGCTGACACAATCCTCCTCCTCCTCGTCTTCTTCCTGTATGATAGCCGGGCCAGCAGGAACACTGTCTGGATAAAGGGGGCCTTGAGAAGTAAGGAAGTCCTCCTCTTCCTGCCTCTGTTCTGCCTCAAGTGCCCTGTCCATTATTCCATGCAGCGTGTGCTCCAACAGGTGGACAAGAGGGACAGTGTCACTGATACATGCACTGTCACTGCTCACCATCCTCGTGGCCTCCTCAAATGGTGCCAGGACAGTGCATGCATCCCTGATCATGGCCCACTGGCGTGGGGAAAAAAATCCAAGCTTCCCTGACCCTGTCCTGGTGCCATATTGCAACAGATACTCATTGATGGCCCTCTGCTGCATGTGCAGCCACTGCAGCATGGCCAACGTAGAGTTCCACCTGGTGGGCATGTCACAGATTAGGCGGTTCTTGGGCAGGTTGTAATCCTTTTGCAGGTCAGCCAGCCGAGCACTGGCATTATATGACTGTTGGAAATGCCCACAGAGTTTCCTGGCCTGCTTCAGGACCTCCTGTAAGCCCGGGTACCTGCCCAAGAACCGCTGCACCACCAAGTTAAGGACATGAGCCAAACAGGGCATATGGGTCAGTTGTCCCTGTCGGATGGCGGAGAGGAGGTTGGTGCCATTGTCGCAAACCACCTTTCCTGGCTTAAGCTGGCGTGGCGTCAACAACCTCTGAGCCTGCCCTTGCAGAGCTGACAGAATCTCTGCCCCAGTGTGTCTCCTGTCCCCCAAGCACACCAGCTCAAGCACCGCATGGCATCTTTTTGCCTGCGTACTTGTGTAGCCCCTTGAATACCTATGGAGCACCGCTGGTTCCAAGGACAAGGCACAGGTAGAGGCCATGGAGGAAGAAGAAGAGGAGGGGGTGAAGGAGAGAGGTGTGTCAGAATCACCAGTAGTAACATTTTGGAGGCGTGGTGGCGGAACAACCTCCAACACTACTGCACCTTGTCCTACATCCTTCCCAGCTGCCAGCAGAGTCACCCAATGCTCCGCAAAAGATAGGTAACGTCCCTGTCTATGCCTGCTGGACCATGAATCAGTGGTAATATGCACCTTACCGCTGACCACCCTGTCCAGCGAGGCCAAGACATTACCTTCCACATGCCGGTAGAGAGCCGGAATCGGAAGGGGGCAGAGTCTACCAACTGAAAAGGCAGCAGTTGAAGTGCTAGCAATTTAGCCAAGCTAGCATTCAACCACTGGGCATGTGGATGGCTGGGAGCGAACTTCTTTCGGCGGTGCAGCAGCTGGGGCAGGGAAATTTGCCTGGTACAATCGGACGTCGGTGTACCGATAGCTGATTGCCTGCAAGTACTTGGCTGTGACACACCTAATTCTACACCTTCATTCCTTTCAGTGCAGGTTTGAGAGAGGACTGAAAGTATAGTGGGGTTGGAGATCCCAACTGATGAGGAGCAAGGAGAGGTCCGCTTTGTTCTTTGGTGTGGGTCTTTTAGGTAGGCTTGCCAACGAACTGCATGGCAGGTTGACATATGTCTGGTCAAGCACGTGGTGCCCAAGCGGCTGATGTTTTGGCCACGCGAGATACGCTTTAGACATATGTTGCAAATGGCAACGATGCGATCTGCTGCACATGTCTGAAAAAAGGCCCACACCAAAGAACTTTTGGAATAACGTGCAGAGACAGCAGCGTCCTGCACATGCGGAGCTCTGCGGTGTGATGCAGTCGGTGTGCTTCCCTTAAGCTGGCCCCTGGAGGGCATCCTGCTTCGTGGGAGATGGGCCTCCTCCTCCTCCTATCAGGCACCCACATGGAGTCAGTGACCTCATCATCCCCTCCCTCCTCATCACTGGAGCAAATCTGGCAGTATGCTGCAGCTGGGGGAACATGACTGCCAGATAGCTGTCCTTGTTGGGCACCCCCTTTCTCTGGGCTCACGTTACTACCCCCTCTCTCTAGGCTCACGTTACTGCCTTCCTCTAGCTGGGTTTCATCATCGGAGCCTTCAAAACGCTGGGCATCCTCCTGGAGCATGTACCCAACTCTGTGTTCAAACAGTTAGGGGGACTCCTTAGGAGGACATGGTAAGGGCTAGGGAAGGAGTGACTGATGCCATTGAGCCGAGGGAAGAGGCCGCTTTGGCAGCTGCTTTGCCAGACAAAGTACCCTGAGCCTGGGTGAGAGAGGATGAGGAGGATGAGGACAGCTTGGTCATCTACTCTACCAAGTCTTGGGCATGTTGCGGCTCAACATGGCCAGCTGCCGAAAAGAAGGACAAGCGTGTCCCACGGCCACGTGCTGATGAGGATGCACCATGTCCACGACCAGCACTGTTGCCTCTAGACACAGAGCCTGCTTGCCCTCTTTTATTGCCTTGTGACTGTCTGCCTCTCCTTGTTTGCCTTCCAGACATACTAATGGCCTGCAGTGAGATGTAGCTGCACAAAGGTGGGATGTGTAAAATATATATATATATATATATATATATATATATATATATATAATCTATCTGTACTGATAATGCAGCTATCAGAATCAACTGCCTGCTGTGGTATTAGTATGAGAAAAGCAGCAATTGTCTTCAGTTAGTTTTAGGTGAAAACTGTGCAGAGGACACAGTACACTAACTGAAAATACTTGCAGCTCTCTGCCTGTGGTTTTATTATGAGAACACCACAAATTGTATTCAGGTTCCTTTAAGTAACGCTGTGCAAAGGACAGAAGTACACTACATGAAATTAATGCAGCTCCCTGCCTGTGGTTTTATTATGAGAACACCACTAACTGTATTCAGGTAAGCTTTAGGTGAACGCTATGCAAAGCACACAGTACACTAAGTGAAACACTGACTGCAGCTAGCACAATCACCTGCCTGCCTGTCACAGTATAGAGAATAACAGGAACTGATCTAGCTAAACTGAATAGAGTGAATAAATTTATATACAGTACAACACCTAGGATGCATATATATCCTCTACACCAGTGTTTCTCAACTCTAGTCCTCAGGGCGCCCCAACAGGTCATGTTTTTAGGATTTCCCTCAGATGAAATGGCTGTGGTAATTACTAAGGCAGTGAAACTGATCAAATCACCTGTGCAAAATAATGGTAAGCCTGAAAATATGACCTGTTGGGGCGCCTTGAGGACTGGAGTTGAGAAACACTGCTCTACACACTAACTGCAGCTAACTGACTCGCCTGCCTGCTCTATCTAACTCAATATAAATGACACTGTCTCTCTCTCTGTAAGCTCTCTCTTTAACCAACACCAACACACTACACAAGGCCGCCAAGCCGGCGGCCTTATATAGTGTGGGGCGTGTACCTACTTCTCTGAGCCATGATTGGCCAAAGCCACCCTGGCTTTGGCCAATTACGGCTCTCCGTTCTTACCGCGCTGTGATTGGCCAAAGCCTGCGCGTCATAGTGCATGCTTGGCCAATCATCAGCCAGCAATGCACTGCGATGCTGCAGTGAATTATGGGCCGTGACGCACCACTCGAATTTGGCGCGAACGGCCCATAATGTTCGCAATTCGGCGAACGGTCAAACAGAACACGAAGCTCATCCCTAATTAAGATAAAAGGATTGATGTACAAACTTCCTCAAAAGGGAGAAGAGGTCCATCACCCAAGGACATTGGCAAAGCACTGGAGTCCGAAGGATTGAAAGGGTTATATGAGGGTGCACTGGGGGGCATTCCCAGCAAAGCTGTTTTCAGTGTCCAATTACCCGAAGGTAGCAGCATACAACGCATAATTTAGGCTCAATGCACACTGGACGCTAAAATAATGTTATAAAAACGCCAGTAGCTTTGCAGGGAGTCTTTCAACATTTTTTAGCGTTTTTGCAATAGCGTTTATTAGCGTGTTTTAGCTTTAGCGTTTTTTAGCATTTTCTTTTATTTATTTATTTTTTTCAATGGATCAAAAATGCAAAAAAAATGCTGGCGAGCCACGTTTGAGCGTTTTTGAGCATTTATTAAAGTTTTTCTGCGTTTTGCGTTTTTTAGGCCAAAAAACGGCACTTTGAACGCAATATTCGGGCGTTCAGAAAAAAGCCCATAAACTGCACTGCTCATTAAAGCTGAAAAACTTCCATGTGTGTATGGACACATAGGCTAACATAAAGTGGAGTTTATGGGCTTTTAAAAAAAAAAATGCCCAAACTCTAATAAACTGCAGTTTATCAGCTCCAGTGTGCATGGAGCCTTAGGATTACAGATTCTGTGTCCTATACTGTACAATTAGGATAACATAACTAGCAACAGGTCTCAGAATACAAACTAAAATCTGATTAGAAGCAATAAAATAAGAAACCTAACCACATACCAATTTGCACAAATACGATATACCACAGCACCTATCAAACTTGGATTTGGTTAAGAATATTTGCCACCCTATACCAGAATTTTCTTTAGGGAAACACTGTTTAGGGCACGTAAGGCCATTATTATTAGATCAACCCCCTCCCCCTTTGCAAATCACAGAGGAGAAATAGGATTTTTATAACAGCTTACCTGTAAAATCCTTTTCTTGGAGTACATCACGGGACACAGAGCATCCATAGTAATTACGAATTATGAAATAAAATATCTATACAAAAAGATCTGGATTGTAGGTGGAAAATTCCATGCAAGTAACAGTGAATGTCATTAACCACAGGTTGTAATGACAATCAATATCTTGGGTTTATTTAGGCTGCTCATGTAGTTGGATGTATATTTTTTTATTTTTAAAGATGCTTTTAATTTATTCAAACATGTTAGGACTCTTTATGGATTTGAAATTCGATACATTGTTGCCCACGGGACAATGCACACAGCTGAATAAAGATCAGTAACAGAGTGATGAGTACAGAACTGTAAGGCCTCATGCCCACGGACGTTTTTACAGACGCGTTTTTGAGCGTTTTTTACAGCTTAAAAACGCCTGTCTATGTTAGTCTATAGCTTCATGCCCACCTAGGCGTTTTTGAGCTGCAAATAGCATAGGCGTTTTTAAGCTGTAAAAACAACCCAGGACCAGTGCGTTCCTCGGCATTGGCGTTAGACATAAAAAATGCGAAGCGCTAAAAAGTGCGCAAAAACGCTCGGAAACGCGCAAAAATGCCGCAATTGCGTTTTTGAGCTCCGGCGTTTTTTTTTTTTTTTTTTTTTTAAATACGGTCGAAAAATGTATACAATAATGGACAGGCGTTTTTAAGCTGTAAAAAACACGGCTGTAAAAACGACCGTGGGCATGAGGCCTAAAACAAAAAATTAGAAAATGTTACATTTGAGGGCAGTAATTTACTTGCATACGTGTTTTTGCATCTAGTAGCATGTTAATGCAAGTATGAATGGAGTATATTACAACACTGGCAATGAAGATGAATTTTACTCGTCTATACGCCTATGCATCTTAAATGCCTATACTCAAAATTACTCAGGGACTTTGTCAGCAAGTTCCTGAGTAAATATCAGTAAATTATGATGCCCGTGTGCAACGGGCACTTATATATATTTTTTTAAGTTTTGCCTGTACACAATTAAACTGGCATATATTTAAGGGACAATTGGCAAAACCTCTAACATGGCAGCTGGAGGGGTTGTAAATTTAAATCGGCTTGTTGAGTTTGACAAGTGGCATCAACTGTCAAATCAAACTAACCAACCAAAGTAAATGGGACTACGCTGCAAACATGAACTAAACGCTTGGCTCACGGTTGTGGCGTGTTAGTTCAATGCAAAATACCCCACTTGGCATTTTAAAAAAAACAAAAACAAAAACAGGCATTCAGGATGTGGCAGTATTGTCTACTGAACCTCTGGAAACAGCTGCTCTACTGCCCTTTTAAAAGTGATCCACCATGAACTAGTTTTCAGAGGGGCGGTAGATACTTCTGCTTGGCTTGATCGTTACTATTTATCTCAGCATCCTTTGATTTGTGTTATGCGACTATGGCTCACTGAATTAAACTCAAGTGAATATTACGTTTGTAGTGGGAGGTGACCATGAGGAAATGATTGTGTGGTTTCTGCTTTCTGATTGTAATTAGATGCATTTGTAGAATTACACTTGCATCTGACAAAATGAGGATGCTCAATAATATATGGATTAATGTACCTTCAATTAAAGATGTGCAGTTTGAGGAAGAATCTTGCTGGAGTCCGATGACTTCAATGGATGATTATGGCTTGAGCCTATCGGCCTCCTGCACCTGAAACGCATGTGTGTACCCCACATATACATACACTATATATTGTGACAGCAGGAAGGTAAAGTCACCTGGTTGCATCCAGGGGGGTAGATATATTTCGCCCAGATTCAGGCTTTACGCCGACTTATACAACTAGGTGGAGAGTTGTATAAGGCTAGTGGGCTCATGGATGACTCATACCTCTAGGGAGAGTGCTGGGCGTCGTGCAGACAGGGAGTTGATGAGACCAGCTGAAGCTTGTCAGCTCATTTAGGCCTCTATAAGAACTCCCAGCTTCATTAGATGTTAGCTCATGCCTGGAACCAGACCTGTGTGGACTGTCTAGGGAGAGTGAACCCCTGTGCGGTGAGACAAAGCCTGTGTGGCTATTTGCTTGGACATTTAAAACCAGGGACTTAGGGACTAGGACAGCACTAGGCTGATCCCAGTTGTTAGTTAGGAAACCTGTATGTTTAGTCAGAGGTCAACTTGACCAGGATTTATTTTGTTTATGTTTCTTTTGCTTTGCTGTGTTTTGTCACTGTAAATAGAAAATAAACCGCACCTTTTTGATTTTGAAAACCACAACCTCCGTTTGCTGGGCCTGTTTTGTGTGGGGAGCCCATCCCGGGGGTCACACACACCCGCTGCCGAGCTAACCCCCTCACAATATATATATATATATATATATATATATATATATGTAGCGGCCTCACCCCTTCTTCTCGGCTTGTTGTTTTGTCTAGGGGGATCAGGGAGGAGGGATGCAGTACACTACGGCCTATGTCCTCTAATGTGTAGAGATGAAAGTCAACACTTGATTACCTTTGGGTTGTGTGCATAACCCAGAGCCAAGTCCGTTCTGCAGATGACCCCCCTTTGCTCCCAGTAACTGAAGTTCCACACCACTGAAAAGGTCCAACTCTTATTTATTCTCTGACAGCAATAAATCGTCCTTTAACGGCAGACAGGTTGTGACCCAAAGAACAGTTCAGTATAAGTGGGGAGCAGGTCAAGGCACAATCCTCAAATAGAACTAACCATTGTAGTGTCACCAACGGTTATGTCGCACAGCCGCTGCCACCGACCATGTAGAACAAGAATATAATTACCTTCGCTAAGTGTAGCCCCTGTCAGAGGGAAGACATCCTTCCAAGAGAGTTACCAGAGGCCCCGTCGTCACCGGCAATGCTGCACCGGGCTGTTCGGAGGGTTTACGCTCCCTGGCCTCCTCGTCTCAAATTCGGGCGCCCAACACCTTTGGGCCCCTCGGACTCTTCCACCCCTGCGGAACCCAGTCAAAGGTACTGGGCCCCGGGCCTTCTCAGTAGTACCTCACCCCAGGCTGAAGGTGCCTGGGATGGACTCCATCTCCCGCTCTGGCCAGGTCAAGGGCTCCTGGGCCTGGAACTCTGGAACGCCAGCACCCAGGCTGAAGGTGCCTGGGTGCGGCTCTCGCCTCCGACGACTGACCCCACGTTGAGGGCATCTGTCACCTTTATCTCCTCGTCTCTGCAAGTCAAGCAGGTTCCCCGCCCTGCCGTACCGCTGCCGAGACAGGACAAAAAGGGCACAGCACTGCAGTGATGGTTCAACCCCGGCCCAGGGTGACAGCGCCACCCACAGGCCGCAGGGAACTACACACCACTGGAGTCCTCCACAAATCAAAAAGGGTGCCTATTCCCTAACAATCAGTGCATCTGGGTCATACTACCACCCAGATGCTCCCCCTAAATTTAAATACCCGCTACACAAGGAATTTTGACAGAGGCTGGATATTAATAGATCCTGAGTTAAAGGGTGGTACCTTCAGGCGATTGGACACTGGAAAATCTTTTCTGGACATTCTTCACCCCTCGAGTGTAGTCAAAAAACCCTACCAGACTCCATAAGAGCTTTGTTTTTTAGCAAGCAATTGGAGTAATAATCTGTGTCCTGTATTAAAGATATGGAGGTTACAGCTAGTCAGAAATTCCTCTTATCTTAATAGTACAGTACAAAACATAGGCTGAATATTCATAGATCTTGGGATGTCCTCAAACAATGAAAAAGGAGGCTGGGCAAAACTGTGCCATTTCAGAGTGTTGCTGCAAGCACCTTGTGGTCAAAATCTGCATCTACAGAAGCTTGGCTATCCACCTGGTAGAATTTGGAGAAGGTATGAGCTTAAGACCAGGTGTCAGCCTTGCCTAGATGGCCAACATTGGCTTGATGTCAGAATGGCCAGGAAACACAAATCTGATGGGAGTGAGCAATTAAGGAGTGCTGGAGGTGTTTTATCCTTTAGAGCGGGGTAGGCATACTTTGAGAGGTGGATATCTACCTGGACAACAAGGAAGATATCATAGGTCCCTGGGGTGTAGAGCTCTTTTTTTTTTTTCTTTTTTTTTTTCTTTTTTTTTTTAATAAGTTAACCAGCAAGCCCCCAATGAAAAGTAAGGACAAGGACAGCATCAAGAAAACTTTGAAAATATAATAAATGAATGCTAGCAGGGTGGGACTTTGAATGAGCCACGCAGTCAATAAAAATAATTGATAATAGGCATTTATTGCATACCAGGTGGAAATAATACAACAACTTGGATTAATGTCACAGTATAAATCTGTATCCATACATAAAGAGTGTGAATAATACATATCCATAGGGAAGGATCATGGGTATACACCTCTTGGCTTCCCGCAATTTGGAGTAGATACCGAGATACATAAACAGTTCATATATTCATTGGTACAAAATACATAATTGTAAAAAATTAGAAACACATGATCGATTTAAACATGGCAAATACAAAAGCTTGACGTGTTTCATGGAGTTAATATCCATTCTTCAGGAGCAAACGTGTGTATCTGTAATAAAGAAAAAGTAGGAAATATAGAGAATCCCTAAAGAGCTGTCCCAATGAAACAGACCAAAAGGGGAAGGGGAAGAACATACACGCTATCCCCATTGAAAATAATATACTCACAAAATCGCTGTGAATAGAGGGTGCAAGGCAACAGGCTGGAGACCCCCTTTGGGAAAGAGGGCATCTTTTCCGGGAGCTGTGGTTGTGAGAACCGCATGCACTGCCCATGCAAGGCGACACCAAAGGGACACATAACCCCCAACAGGACATTCTCCAGAATATGGCAAAAGATGTATATGTGGTTGTCTTGAGGGGCTGTCAAATGATAAATAAATAATTGTAATTGATATGTAACACACAACCATGTCGGTTGAAATAACAGGAATACTGAATACAGTGGGGCAAAAAAGTATTTAGTCAGCCACCAATTGTGCAAGTTCTCCCACTTAAAAAGATGAAAGAGGCCTGTAATTGTCATCATAGGTATACCTCAACTATGAGAGACAAAATGTGGAAACAAATCCAGACAATCACATTGTCTGATTTGGAAATACTTATTTTCCACTATAATTTGCAAATAAATTATTTGGTCACCTACAAACAAGCAACATTTCTGGCTCTCACAGACCTGTATCTTCTTCTTTAAGAGGCTCCTCTGTCCCCCACTCATTACCTGTATTAATGGCACTTGTTATCAGTATAAAAGACACCTGTCCACAACCTTAAACAGTCACACTCCAAACTCCCCTATGGTGAAGACCAAAGAGCTGTCGAAGGACACCAGAAACAAAATTGTAGACCTGCACCAGGCTGGGAAGACTGAATCTGCAATAGGCAAGCAGCTTGGTGTGAAGAAATCAACTGTGGGAGCAATAATTAGAAAATGGAAGACATACAAGACCACTGATAATCTCCCTCGATCTGGGGCTCCATGCAAGATCTCACCCCGTAGGGTCAAAATGATCACAAGAACGGTGAGCAAAAATCCCAGAACCACACGGGGGGACCTAGTGAATGACCTGCAGAGAGCTGGGACCAACGTAACAAAGGCTACCATCAGTAACACACTATGCCGCCAGGGACTCAGATCCTGCAGTGCCAGACGTGTCCCCCTGCTTAAGCCAGTACATGTCCGGGCCCGTCTAAAGGTTTGCTAGAGAGCATTTGGATGATGCAGAAGAGGATTGGGAGAATGTCATATGGTCAGATGAAACCAAAGTAGAACTGTTTGGTAGAAACACAACTCGTCGTGTTTGGAGAGAGAGAATGCTGAGTTGCAACCAAAGAACACCATACCTACTGTGAAGCATGGGGGTGGCAACATCATGCTTTGGGGCTGCTTCTCTGCAAAGGGAACAGGACGACTGATCCGTGTACATGAAAGAATGAATGGGCCATGTATCGAGATTTTGAGTGCAAACCTCCTCCCATCAGCAAGGGCATTGAAGATGAAACGTGGCTGGGTCTTTCAGCATGACAGTGATCCCAAACACACCGCTGGGCAATGAAGGAGTGGCTTCGTAAGAAGAATTTTAAGGTCCTGGAGTGGCCTAGCCAGTCTCCAGATCTCAACCCCATAGAAAACCTTTGGAGGGAGTTGAAAGTCCGTGTTGCCCAGCGACCGCCCCAAAACATCACTGCTCTAGAGGAGATCTGCATGGAGGAATGGGCCAACATACCAGCAACAGTGTGTGACAACCTTGTGAAGACTTACAGAAAATGTTTGACCTCTGTCATTGCCAACAAAGGATATATAACAAATTATTGAGATTAACTTTTGATATTGACCAAATACTTATTTTCCACCATAATTTGCAAATAAATTCTTTCCAAATCAGACAATGTGATTGTCTGGATTTGTTTCCACATTTTGTCGCTCATAGTTGAGGTATACCTATGATGACAATTACAGGTCTCTCATCTTTTTAAGTGGGAGAACTTGCACAATTGGTGGCTGACTAAATACTTTTTTGCCCCACTGTATGTAAAAATATATATATAAATCCCCAATCAAGGGGATAAGGAATACAATTAAAATTAATCAATTGGTGTGGACAGTTCATCTATTCAAGATTGTAATATAGGGGCCCAAGTCAATCAATGCTAAGAGAGATGGAATTACCTGCTGCCAAAGCCTGGGAAGTGGTGGTAAAGATGGTAGTATGGAGATGCCTGTCGGGCAGACCTGCAGCCCCAGGTGACATCCACACGGGCGCACACGGCACAAACCCCCAAACGTCACGCTGATCGTGTGGGAAGGGAGGAAATGCACCAACAGCAGAGCGGTCACGCCGCCCGGCGTTTTATGCAAACCCGCCTCACACGTCACAGGTGGAGGATGCAGCCGGCGTGGCAACGCTAGTAAGAGCGACACACACGCCGACCGCAAAACAAGCGTGACGTCGATGCGCAGTGCGGTGGCATCCCCGCCCAGGGGGAGAGACCCCGCAGAGTGCATCGCAGCTCCCGGCAAAGTGCGAGTGATTTCTCACAGATCCACACAGTGCAACACTGACACCACGGTGCATGAGACAACCATAGATCTAGGTGGTGGATGGAAGGTAACCAATGTAATTGTCTAAACACTTGCACGAAACAAGCAGTAATATAAATATACTAAGGCCAGCTACAATACATTGTAACGAACATCTGATGAGGAATTGAATGTAGATATATGACTGCGTGGCTCCATCCCTATTGTGTGAAAATGAGGAGCATTAACGGGACTTTAAATGAGGCAGGAACTTAATCATGCCTCCATCCTTATAGGGTTTAACCCTCATCAGATGTCCGTTACAATGTATTGTAGCTGGCCTTAGTATATTTATATTACTGCTTGTTTCGTGCAAGTGTTTAGACAATTACATTGGTTACCTTCCATCCACCACCTAGATCTATGTGTAGCAGGAAGGATAGAAATAGAGGTGGGACTTTGAGTGAGGCGTGTCAGAGGGTAAATAACGAGTTCTTAACCGAGAAATTAATTAAATGTAGAGTCACAGCAGCAAGTCCATGATGTAAAAATATATCAATATTCAATAATATATACTGAATAGCGTAATCACAAAGGATTTACATAATACAAATTCATATAACAATATTTAATATAATTAATCACTAGACATGATGGTACAATCAATGCAGAATAAATCAAAGGATGAACATAATTGGTACAGTTGATAAAAAGGTCAATACATGAGAAATATGAAAATTGTTTAACAAGTTTTTTAGCATCCATAAGTTGGTAACTCAATGCGTTTCTTGGCTTTCAACCAATCATCCGGAGTCAGATGCACATATATACTGAAAAATGAAATATTAAACCATCTGTCAGTGTATAGAGCCCTCTGTGCAGGTGAAAGGTAAAGAGAAACAGCCAGTTTCAATAATACTCACAAAGAACCCACAGGTTGATCACAACTCCTATAGTGGGATTTGTCTGTGGTCTGGGTTATATAGTCTCACCCGGGGTTGAGGAAGAGAACATCCCCCAAAAAGATGAATTTCGGACCTTGGGTAGCAGTAGCCAATAATGCCGGAACACCCCAACATACCAACACATGGGGGTGGGCAGACATGCTGAAAAGTGCACCCGGTTCTAGGGGGAGGAAGTGAAATGATTAAGCGTGGATAGGGAAGGGAAGTGTAAAAAGGTAATGATGAGTGTTGTATGTCATAGATTTGAACAGGGGATGGGTAGGTGTACATATGTGTTGTATTAGCCCATGAGAAGACATGGACCAAGGATATATAACCAAAATCAAATTATATGTGCCATAAGGGTATGTAGCAAATAAAAACCAAAAGGAAAGTGCATAGAAATAAGTATGGGTAAATTACCTAAGATGTGTGTGTGTATATGGCGCAAGCTGATCATCTAACAATGGTGACAGCGTGTGGAGTGAACCGGCAATGGCCGCCACTGAAATACCCAAGGTTTGGGGCGTGTTCACACCAACGTCATGTAGAGACGTCAGTATAGCAGGGAAAGGACCTCCCCTTCGTGATACAACGGTCATGTGGGTGCCTATCCGCCTATAGCTGCGACATAAATGATGAAAGAGACACAGACTCCCACAGCACGGCGTCAATTGGCGCAGCGTGCGGAACGTGTAGTCATGACGCCGAAACGCTGAGGTCCATGCCCGCCCCCCATCCGAAGATGGGCGGGGGGAAGGGAACTGAGCGCATCGCAACCCCGGTGACTGAGACCAAGGAAAGCCAGCCCCACCACCCATATGTTGGAATATCTCGGAGGTGGATAGGGGGATGCTCTCAGGGAATCGCATAAATCTCTGTAGGCAAGGGAATTCAAGATAGTAATAATAGGCATAATAGATTTAATTGGATTATAGGGTATACATTAGCCAGTGGTAAACTGACCAATATGAAAATTATTAAAAAATATTTTAATTTTTCTGACTGTAGTCAGGGAGATAGTGTATGTATGGAAGTTGGACGAATTATAAATTAGCTTATTGGGTTGGTCAGGCCACTAAAGCGGGTGTCTTCCAAATTAAAATATGTTTAAAAGTGGTTGTAAACCCTCCTACAATTTTTTTTTTTAACTACCTGTAAGAGAAAGGCATAATGAGCTAATATGACTAGCATAATAGCTCATTATGCATCACTTACCTTAGATCGGGGCCCCCGAAGCCGTCCTCGTCTACCTCTTCAACCGCATCCATCGCTGCGCCGATAGCCGGAAGGTTACTTCTGGGTAACGCCGCTCCAGCCAATCACAGCGCCGTTCCGGCGCTGTGATTGGCCGGAGCGGCGAAGACGTGACTCCGCGCATGCGCGCGTGAGCCATCGAATTCGGCTACGTCGACCGAGCCGAATTTGTGAATGGGGTTAACCCCATGCGCATGCGCGTGACGTCAGCGTCGCCGCATTTAAATGCAAATATCTCCTTAACCGTGTAGGTTAAGGAGATATTTCATGCACCTACAGGTAAGCCTTAATCTAGGCTTACCTGTAGGTCTTTTTTTATAAAGTGGGTTTACAACCACTTTAATAATTTTCATATTGGTCAGTTTACCACTGGCTAATGTATACCCTATAATCCAATTAAATCTATTATGCCTATTATTACTATCTTGAATTCCCTTGCCTACAGAGATCTATGTGATTCCCTGAGAGCATTCCCCTATCCACCTCTGAAATATTCCAACATATGGGTGGTGGGGCTGGCTTTCCTTGGTCTCAGTCACCGGGGTTGCGATGCGCTCAGTTCCCTTCCCCCCCGTCCATCTTCGGATGGGGGCGGGCTTGGACCTCAGCGCATCGGCGTCATGACTACACATTCCGCACGTGGTGCCAAATGACGCTGTGCTGTGGGAGTCTGTGTCTCTTCCATCATTTACGTCGCAGCTATAGGCGGATGGGCACCCAAGTGTGACCGTTGTATCACGAAGGGGAGGTCCTTTCCCTCCTATATTGACATCTCTACATGACGTTGGCGTGAACACGCCCCAAACCTTGGGTATTTCAGCGGCGGCCATTGCCGGTTCACTCCACGCGCTGTCACCATTGGGAGATGATCAGCCTGTGCCATACACACATCTTAGGTAATTTACCCATACTTATTTCCATGCACTTTCCTTATGGTTTTTATTTGCTACATACCTTTTGTAAGGAAGCTGCCGGGAATCTGTCTGCGCATGCGCGCATTCATCAACAGTCTCGGAATACCGGCGCGCGCATCCCCGGGCCGCAGCGGCCTTTCCGGAGTATCATTGCGCGTGCGCAATATGCGCGTGCGCACGGGTAACGTGCGCGCGCAGGAGCGCGCTCCTGATTCCCTTTGGCGCCAGCCGGCCTATTTAAAGGATGCTCTGACTTCTGACAAGTGCTGACTGGTCTTCAGCAAGTACCCTGATACCTGAACTCTGTTTAAACCTGGCTTGATCCCTGTTGCTGACCTTGGCTTCCCTTTGACCTTGCTTCCGGACTTGAATACTTGATTACTGGTTCCTGATCTCGGCTTCCCACCTGACCTCCATCCTGCCTATGCCTTGTACCTCGCTGCCCGTCTGCTACCGAACCCGGCCATCCTTGTGATTCTGCACCAGCCTCCTGCTTGGCTTAACGCTGTCTCCAGTGCCTGTGCTGGCTGTCCATCCTACCAGCTTTCCTGAGTCCAGTTCCTTACCAGATGCTCTGTCTGCATCTCCACGTCTGCAACTCAGCTGACAAGTTCTGCACGCAACTACAGGCACTCGTGTTCCTCCTCACCCTAGCCGCCCTCTGTCCCATCCTCAGTAGGGCTTGGGTCGGAGATACAAGGGAGGCCGACCTCGTCATTCCAGACTCCTACCAGGTACGTGACAGTACCAGTCAGCCAGAGATGAAGTCTGGAAGGGAGGCCTCTCCACCGAAGGACATTTACCAAACTATTTCTGCGCTATCAAATATTGTGCAGAAGTTACAAGAGAATCTTGGTCGCATGGAAGAGCGACTTGCGCATGAGGTGAACGTCGCATCGGCCTCTGCTTCTCCCACCGCAATGGATTCTTCTACTCAGAGTCCGGTCTGTTCCGTGATGCCACTCCTCCTCCGGAACCCAAAGTGCCTATCCCTGAACGGTTTTCTGGAGAACGCAAGAAGTTTCGTACCTTCCGGAATTCTTGTGAACTTTACTTTTCTCTGCTACCCCGAACCTTTGCATCAGAGGACATCAAGGTGGGGTTTATTATTACACTACTACTGAACGAACCACTCTCCTGGGCTCATCACCTTCGGGAACAACATGACCCTGTTCTGACTGCCACGGGTTCGTTCTTCTCAGCCATGGCTCAGTTATACGCTGACCCCTTTTCCCAGCAAACTGCTGAATCCATGCTAGACAAATTACAGCAAGGGCCAAGGCCTGTTGAAGATTACGTAACTGACTTTCGTGTTTGGAGCGCAGATACCCAATGGAATCACTCTGCACTTCGTCACCAGTTCCGACTAGGACTTTCTGACACCATAAAAGATGAACTTGCCAGAGTGGGAATACCCGTGTCCCTGGAAGATCTGATAAATTTAACTATTCAGATCGATTGGCGGTTACGGGAAAGGCAATCGGAAAAATCTAAAGGGACTCTTTCTGTGGTTTCAAGGCCAGCCGCCTCTGCTCCTCTACCTGTTCCTCCCCCCAGAAGGAGGGAACAGCATAAGGCACCTCACAGCAGTTTTTGTAGATTACCTCTTTCTCCTGCTGAACGTCTACGTCGAGTACAAGGCAGTCTGTGTCTCTATTGCGGGGAGGTTGGCCACTTCATACGAACTTGTCCGGCAAAGACCTGCAGGGTCTCTTCCCGTCAGCCTCTTGTGATGCATCTCCCTGGGAAGGATCAGTCACATGTCTCTCTTCCCATCAAGCTTCGGCTCCCCGAAAAGACAATTTCAGTACTTGCAATCATAGACTCTGGGGCCTGCAGCTGTTTTGTGGACTCTGCATTTGCTTCTCTTCAGCAGCTGCCCATGGGTACCAAGAGGCAAGGGTTCCATGCCCATCTGGCTGACGGCTCCAGTATTAAATCAGGGCCGGTTACTCAAGAGACCTTGCCTATTCTCTGCCAGACTTCTTCAGGCCATAGCGAACTCCTCCGTTTGGATGTCATAGCTTCTCCCATGTTTCCCGTTATCCTCGGCATTCCATGGTTGAAGGCACACAACCCTCACATTGATTGGCTTACCGGAGATATCTCTTTTTCATCCAACTACTGCCAGATGCACTGCCTCTTGGGAGGAACTGTCGACTCCACGGCCCTCCTGGGTATCCACCCTGACCATGAAGCCTCTAAACTGATCACGGTTGCTTATCACGAATTCCTGGACGTCTTTAATAAAAAGGGTGCAGACACTCTTCCACCTCATAGGACTTACGATTGTCCCATTGAACTTCTACCGGGAGCCGAGATCCCGTTTGGTCGGATTTACCCTCTCTCTGAGCCTGAATTGGAAGCCCTGCGTACCTATATCGACGAGAGTCTTTAAAAGCAGTTCATCCGGCCTTCTACTTCACCAGCAGGAGCCGGTATTTTCTTTGTTGAGAAAAAAGACCACACCTTAAGGCCCTGTGTGGACTATCGTGACCTTAACAGGGTCACTATCAAGAATCGGAACCCTCTTCCTCTGATCCCCGAACTATTCCAGAGGCTGCGAGGGGCACGAGTGTTCTCCAAACTGGACTTGAGGGGTGCCTATAATCTTGTCAGAATCAGGGAGGGAGATGAATGGAAGACGGCCTTCCGGACACGCTTTGGCCACTTTGAGTATTTAGTCATGCCATTCGGGCTCTGCAATGCTCCAGCCACATTCCAGCATCTGGTAAACAATGTTTTTCTGGACTTTCTTGATTTATTTGTCATCGTGTATCTGGATGACATCCTTGTATTCTCTGAATCTTTAGAATCCCATCGGACTCATGTAAAAAAGGTATTAGCTCGGTTGCGGGAACACCGACTTTACGCAAAGGCTGAAAAATGCGACTTTGAAAAGCAAGTTGTGCATTTCCTAGGACTTGTCATCTCCGCCGAGGGCATCTCCATGGACCCCCAAAAAGTCGCCTCTGTCTTGCAATGGCCTGCTCCTACTGACAGAAAAGCTGTGCAGAGGTTTGTGGGATTCGCCAACTTTTATAGAAAATTTATTAAGGACTTTTCTGGCATCATCACTCCCATTACTCAGCTAACGAAACAGCATGTTCCCTTTCGATGGTCCCCAGAAGTTCAGACAGCGTTTGAACAGTTGAAAGCCTTATTCACCTCAGCTCCCATCTTGAAGCATCCCGATCCTTCCTTAGCTTATGTTTTGGAGGTAGACGCCTCGGAAAATGCAGTTGGGGCTATTATTTCCCAACGCCAAGGTCCCAAATCATTGCTCCACCATGTGGCCTTCTTCTCTAAAAAATTAAATCCTTCCGAAAGGAATTATGATGTTGGTGACCGAGAGCTACTGGCTATCAAGGCCGCTCTTGAAGAATGGCGTTACCTTTTTGGAGGGAGCTTCTCACCCAATTCTCATCTTCACAGATCACAAGAATCTCAAGTATTTGAAGACAGCTAAACGCCTAAGACCTCGGCAGGCAAGATGGGCACTTTTTTTCTCTCGTTTCATGTTTCATATAACTTACCATCCTGGCTCAAAGAACAGGAAACCAGATGCCTTGTCCCGCATGTTCAGTGATCCAGTTGTATCCTCGGAACCTGATACTATTCTACCAGCCAAGAATTTTTTACTTCTTCAGGCAGATCTGATGTCACAAATAAGAAAATATGTGGAAGACCAACCGCCTTCCAAGGACCTGGCTCTTCAGCTAAGGGATGGCCTGTACTTTCATAAAAGGCAAATCTATATCCCAGAACAGTTTAGAGTTGCCGTCCTAAGCCGATGTCATGATCATCCCCTAGCAGGTCACTTTGGGATTCACAAGATGGCTAATTTGATCTCCCGTACATTCTGGTGGCCAAACTTGATGTACGACTGCTAGAAATATGTAAGATCTTGTGTTTCATGCCTTCGGAATAAGACAGACAGAGCCAGAACTTGGGGTCTACTTGAGCCTCTTCCTGTACCTGAGAAACCATGGAGCATGATCTCCATGGATTTTATTGTAGAACTTCCCCCATCTGAAGACTTCACTACCATTTTCGTTGTGGTTGATCATTTGACCAAAATGGCCCACTTTGTACCTCTGCAAGGAACTCCTTCTGCCCCGGAGACTGCCTCAACTTTTATCAAGGAGATTGTAAGGTTGCATGGCATCCCTGACAGCATAGTTTCTGATCGAGGGGTGCAGTTCACTTCTAGATTTTGGAGGGCCTTATGTGAAACCTTGAACATTGAACTCCGCCTCTCCACAGCTTATCACCCACAAACTAATGGACAGACTGAAAGGGTCAATCAAACCCTTGAACAGTACCTACGATGCTTTTCTTCTTTTGCACAGGATGACTGGCTATCACTTCTCCCACTCGCGGAATTTTCATACAATAATTCCATCCATTCAGCAACCAGTCACCTTTTTTCGCCAATTATGGATACCATCCTTCTTTCTTGCCTGAGCTGCCCATTGATTCTTCTGTACCTGCTGTACAAGACAGGTTGAACTTCCTTAACTCCAACTTCCAATTACTGCAGGATACAATCTCCAAGACCCAGGCAAATAATAAAAGGTTCTTCGACAAGAAGAGAAGAGGCAATTTGAATCTTGAACCTGGAGATAAGGTCTGGCTTTCCACAGCGAACTTGAAACTAAGTTGCCCCTCGAGGAAGCTTGGCCCAAGATTTTTGGGGCCTTTTCCAGTCAAGAGAAAGATTAATGCAGTAGCATTCGAATTAGTGTTACCCAAGAACCTGAGAATCCACCCAGTATTCAATGTTTCTTTGTTGAAGCCTACAGTGCCAAATTCTTTCCCAAATCGGATTTCTGAAACCCCTTCACCGCTACTTATCGAAGGGAATGAGGAATTTGAGGTGGAGGCCGTATTGGACTGTAGGAGGAGAGGTAACCAAACACAGTTTCTCATTAAATGGAAAGGCTACGGGCCGGAAGAAAGTTCCTGGGAACCAGCTTCTGATGTGCATGCTCCAAGACTGGTACGAGCTTTCTTTCTACGCCACCCGGAAAAAGAGGCCCTGAGGGGCATCCGGAGGCTGCCCCTAAGGGGGGGGCAATGTAAGGAAGCTGCTGGGAATCCGTCTGCGCACCCGCGCATTCATCAACAGTCTTGGAATACCGGCGCGCACGCCGCATCCCCGGGCTGCAGCGGCCTGCGCATGTGCAATATGCGCATGCGCACGGGCAACGTGCGCACGCAGGAGCGCGCTCCTAATTCCCTTTGGCGACAGCCTGCCTATTTAAAGGATGCTCTGACTTCTGATAAGTGCTGACTGGTCTTCAGCAAGTACCCTGATACCTGAACTCTGTTTAAACCTGGCTTGATCCCTGTTGCTGAACCTTGGCTTCCCTTTGACCTTGCTTCCGGACTTGAATACTTGATTACTGGTTCCTGATCTCGGCTTCCCACCTGACCTCCATCCTGCCTATGCCTTGTACCTCGCTGCCCGTCTGCTACCGAACCCGGCCATCCTTGTGATTCTGCACCAGCCTCCTGCTTGGCTTAACACTGTCTCCAGTGCCTGTGCTGGCTGTCCATCCTACCAGCTTTCCTGAGTCCAGTTCCTTACCAGATGCTCTGTCTGCATCTCCACGTCTGCACCTCAGCTGACAAGTTCTGCACGCAACTACAGGCACTCGTGTTCCTCCTCACCCTAGCCGCCATCTGTCCCATCCTCAGTGGGGCTTGGGTCGGAGATACAAGGGAGGCCGACCTCGTCATTCCAGACTCCTACCAGGTACGTGACACCCTTATGGCACATATAATTTGATTTTGGTTATATATTCCTGGCCCATGTCTTCTCGTGGGCTAATACAACACATACAGGTATGTACACCTACCTATCCCCTGGTCGAATCTATGACATACAACACTCATCCTCACTCATCATTACCTTTTTACACTTAACTTCCCTATCCACACTTAATCATTTCACTTCCTCCCCCTAGAACCGGGTGCACTTTTCAGCATGTCTGCCCACCCCCATGTGTTGGTATGTTGGGGTGTTCCGGCATTATTGGCTACTGCTTCCCAAGGTCCGAAATTCATCTTTTTGGTGGATGTTCTCTGCCTCAAACCCCGGGTGAGACTATATAACCCAGACCACCGACAAATCCCACTATAGGAGTTGTGATCAACTTGTGGGTTCTTTGCGAGTATTATTGAAACTGGCTGTTTCTCTTTACTTACCTTTCACCTGCACAGAGGGCTCTATACACTAACAGATGGTTTAATATTTCATTTTTCAGTATATATGTGCATCTGACTCCTGTTGATTGGTTGAAAGCCAAGAAACGCGTTGAGTTACCAACTTATGGATGCTAAAAAACGTTTTAAACAATTTTCTTATTTCTCATGTATTGACCTTTGTATCAACTGTACCAATTATGTTTATCCTTTGATTTATTCTGCATTGATTGTACCATCATGTCCAATGATTAATTATATTAAATATTGTTATATGAATTTGTATTATGTAAATCCTTTGTGATTACGCTATTCAGTATATATTATTAAATATTGATATATTTTTACATCATGGACCACTAATTTGCTGCTGTGACTCTACATTTAATTAATTTCTCGGTTAAGAACCCACATTTACCCTCTGACACGCCTCACTCAAAGTCCCACCTCTATTTCTATCCTTCCTGCTACACAATTAGGGATGGAGGCATGTCATTGTATATTTAGGCTGGGACAGGTCACACCCCCTTGAATCACCTAGATCTATGGTTGTCTTATGCGCCGTGGTATCAGTGTTGCACTGTCTGGATCTGTGAGTAATCACTCGCACTTTTCCAGGAGCTGCGATGCGCTCTGCGGGGTCCCTCCCCCCCGGGGGGGATTGCCGCCGCACTGCGCATCGACGTCACACTTGTTGCAGTTGGCGTGTGTCGCTCTTACTAGCATTGCCACGCCGGCTGCATCCTCCATCTGTGACGTGTGTGTGTGGGGGGGGGGGGGGGGTTTGCATAAAACGCCAAGCGGACCACTCGGCTGTTGGTGCATTTCCTCCCTTCCCACACGATCAGCGTGACGTTTGGGGGTTTGTGCCGTGTGCGCCCGTGTGGATGGCACCTGGGGCTGCAGGTCTGCCCGACAGACATCTCCATACTACCATCTTTACCACCACTTCCCAGGCTTTGGCAGCAGGTAATTCCATCTCTCTTAGCATTGATTGACTTGGGCCCCTATATTACAATCTTGAATAGATGAACTGTCATAATAATTGATTAATTTTATTCCTTATCCCCTTGATTGGGGATTTATATATATATTTTTACATATTCAGTATTCCTGTCATTTCAACCGACATGGTTGTGTGCAACATATCAATTACAATTATTTATTTATCATTTGGCAGCTCTTCAAGACAAACACATATACATCTTTTGCCATATTCTGGAGAATGTCCTTTTGGGGGTTATGTGTCCCTTTGGTGTCGCCTTGCATGGGCAGTGCATGCGGTTCTCACAACCACAGCTCCCGGAAAAGATGCCCTCTTTCCCAAAGGGGGTCTCCAGCCTGTTGCCTTGCACCCTCTATGCACAGCGATTTTGTGAGTATATTATTTTCAACGGGGATACAGTGTATATTCTTCCCCTTCCCCTTTTGGTCTGTTTCATTGGGACAGCTCTTTAGGTATTCTTTAGATTTCCTACCTTTTCTTTATTACAGATACACACGTTTGCTCCTGAAGAATGGATATTAACTCCATGAAACACATCAAGCTTTGTATTCGCCATGTTTAAATCGATCATGTGTTTCAAATTTTTTACAATTATGTATTTTGTACCAATGAATATATGAACTGTTTATGTATCTCGGTATCTACTCCAAATTACGGGAAGCCAAGAGGTGTATACCCATGATCCTTCCCTATGGATATATATTATTCATGCTCTTTATGTATGGATACAGATTTATACTGTGACATTAATCAAGTTTTTGTATTATTTCCACCTGGTACGCAATAAATGCCTATTATCAATTATTTTTATTGACTGCGTCGCTAATTCAAAGTCCCATGAAGAAAGATGAGGGGTGTAGTGGTGGCGCTGCTCTTACATGAAACCAATCTGCTGGAAGCCAGATGATGGTAATAATAAAAAATGTGTACAAATGAGCAACAAAGCTGGCTCTGCCAGGTGTTTACTGTTGTGGAGGTGTGTTCAGAACTTGTGTTGAGTGAAACCTCAAATAAAATGTAAATCCAATCAAATAAAAACAGATTAAGATAAATTGGAGTGTCTCCGGGTGCACTGATTCACAGCTGGATTTATTGCTCTGACCTCCAGGATGTTGACAGGGAGTTTGGCTTCCTTGGGCAACCATGTTATGTGAACTGGGAGAAAATAGAACACTGTTCCCCAACCTGTGAGGCTGGCACCTGTTATGAAATCTGTGCTAGAATTTACTTCCCCAGCCAAGCTGGGGGATTCCTTGCTTGGATGGATGGGTGGGTGCATAAGGAGGTTGAAAAAAGGAGTGTGCTTGTTCTCAGCTAAGATGTTGTGTTCAAGAGGCCTTGAATGGAAGTGAACAAAGGGTGCGGGCCTGTAATGAGGCCCAGGACCCTCAAAGAGAATCTCACCAAGGGATGTTTGTTTGAGCTTAAGACCCGAGCATAAGATCTTAGAGAATTTTGTTTTCTGCAAGAAAGACTGTGGGCTGAGCCGTTTCCAAAATAGGGCCTAAATATTTAAGGGAAAGGTGGGAAGCAGACTTTTGAAAGCGGATTACAAAACCAAAGGCTTGAAGCGTCAGAATAGTCCTTTGGATGTTTACAGATAATTTGAGAGGGGTCCTTCAAAATAAGGTTGTCTAAGTACCCTGTTGCCTGAATGTCCAGAGTTCTTAGAAGGGCATGAAGTGGTGCAAGCTACTTTGTGAATACACTGGGAGCAGAGGATCAGCCAAATGGCGGTGTGACAAATTGGAATTGTTTGTCCACTATTTAGAAAGCACTGGTGAGTCTGGTAAATGGGCAATTATGAAAGCCTAAATAGGCACTATTTTTAGCGCTAAAGGGCCTGAAAAAAGTGTCTGACATCTCCCCAAACCAATATGACAGCGCAGTATAATGCATTGTAAAAACTACTCTTTTTTACTTAGACAAGCCATTAAATGGGAACTTTACTGCAGAAGTATAGATTTATTTATTTTTTAAGTACAGCCAGCACTTTAAATACAAATAAATAGCTAAATGAGCTTTAGTAACCTGAAACAAATGCTGCTGTACCTCTATCTGCATATTATTTTCTTCTCCATGCTGCCAGTCAGACTACTTGTCAGATTCACAGGCAGAAGGATATATGTAACACAATGGGGCTGATTTACAAAACGTTTGCGCCATGAGTATCGGTGCATCTGCACACGCAATGGCTGTTTTGGTATTTACAAAACATTAGCGCCTGTAGCAGCCCTATTTGCCATTTACTATAGTGTTGTCGGCGGACGGGAGGAGGCGCTCAGTGCGCCACTACGGACCTGGCGCACAGCATGTTAAAATATAAATATAAAGAAGCTGGAAGTGAGAATATAATGGGGGTGATGTGAGGAAGTGTAGTGACACCTGCCCAAATAACTAATATGCCCAAAATAGAGTGAGAAAGTAACTCTTTCAAAACCAGCCCACTGCGCCGGCAAGTACGATTAGAGCTGCGGGAGTTTTTTTTTAGCTCAGCGCGGCAATTTTCCTTGTTTTCTTGCGCCAAGACACTGCGCCGGCAAAATCTTAGTAAATGTCAAGTCACGTAAATCAATTTGCATAAGTTGAACAGGCGCAGCTCTGAACTTCCCAGTGCACCAGCAAAATTACATTTCTAAAGGAAAAAAAGGCATTTAAAAGCACCCGCGGCTATAATGAATTGTCGGCTCCCGGCAATATAGAGAAAAGTAATTGAAAGTCTTTGATAAAAAAAAGCGTGGGGGTCCCCCCAAATTCCATTACCAGGCCCTTCAGGTCTGGAATGGATATTAAGGGGAACTCCACCCCAAATTTTAAAAAAAAATGGCGTGGAGTCCCCCCAAAAATCCACACCAGACCCTTATCCGAGCACGCAACCTGGCAGACCGCAGAAAAAGAGGGGGGGGGGACGAGAGAGCGGCCCCCCTCCCCCCTGAACCGTACCAGGCCACATGCCCTCAACATGGTGAGGATGTCCCCATGTTGATGGGGACAAGGGCCTCATCCCCACAATCCTTGCCCAGTGGTTGTGGGGGTCTGCAGACAGGGGGCTTATCGGAATCTGGAAGACCCCTTTAACAAAGGGGACTCCCAGATCCCGGCCCCCCCCGTGTGAAACGGAGCGGCCGAAGAAAGAAGGGAAGACGCCGGTGCAAGATGCGGACGAGAAGACCGAAGGAAGATGAAGATGAACAAGATGGAGGAAGAAACCCGAATGGAGAACAGAAGAAGATGGAAGAAAGGAAAAGACATTAACCACTTGTCCCCCGCCCACTGTCAATTGACGGCGGGCGGAGGATACTCTCGTTCTGGGAGGACGTCATATGACGTCCTCCCTTTAAAACGAGCTAGGAGGCGCGCGCTTGAAGCCAGCGGCGCGCCCGCCGGCCGCGATTGCCGCCGGGCACCCGCGATTGCCCGGGAAACGAGCAGGAAAGTGGGTCTCTGTGTGTAAACACAGAGATCCACGTCCTGTGAGGGAGAGGGGACCGATGGTGTGTCCCTTGTACATAGGGACAACCATCGGTCACCTCCCCCAGTCAGTCCCCTCCCCCCCACAGTAAGAACACATTGAGGGAACATATTTAACCCCTTCCCGCCCCCTAGTGGTTAACCCCTTCCCTGCCAATCACATTTATACAGTAATCAATGCATTTTTATAGCAGGGATCGCTGTATAAACGTGAATGGTCCCAAAAATGTGTCAAAAGTGTCCGATGTGTCCGCTGCAATATCGCAGTCACAATAAAAAATCGCAGATCGCCGCCATTACTAAAAAAAAAAAAAAATGCTATAAATCTATCCCCTATTTTGTACACGCTATAACTTTTGCGCAAACCAATCAATACGCGCTTATTGCGAATTTTTTTTTTTTTTTTACCAAAAATATGTAGAAGAATACGTATCGGCCTAAACTGAGGAAAATTTTATTAAAAAAAAAAAAAATGGGTATTTATTATAGCAAAAAGTAAAAAATAGTGTTTTTTTTCCAAACTGGACGCTCTTCTTTTGTTTATAGCTCAAAAAATAAAAACCGCAGAGGTGATCAAATACCACCAAAAGAAAGCTCTATTTGTGGGAAAAAAAGGACGCAAATTTCGTTTGGGAGCCACGTCGCACGACCGCGCAATTGTCATTCAAAGTGTGACAGCGCTGAAAGCTGAAAAATGGCTTGGGCAGGAAGGGGGTTTTCGTGCACAGTAGAGAAGTGGTTAATAAAGGAATTGTCAAAAACCGGCTATTGTCATACTAATTTTTTTTTGTCACTTTCTTTGTGAAATGGTAGGGGTACATTTGTACCCCATTACCATTTCACACGGGGGGGGGGGCGGGATCTGGGGGTCCCATTTGTTAAAGGGGTCTTCCAGATTCCGATAAGCCCCCTGTCCGCAGACCCCCACAACCACCGGCAAGGGTTGTGGGGATGAGGCCCTTGTCCCCATCAACATGGGGACATCCTCCCCATGTTGAGGGCATGTGGCCTGGTACGGTTCAGGAGGGAGGGGGGCACTCTCTCGTCCCCCCCCCCCTTTTCCTGCGGCCTGCCAGGTTGCGTGCTCGGATAAGGGTCTGGTGTGGATTTTTGGGGGTGCTCCACGCCATTTTTTTTTTATTTGGGGTGGAGTTACCCTTAAAATCCATACCAGATCTGAAGGACCTGGTATGGATATCTGGGGGAACCGCACGCATTTTTTATTTTTTATTTTATCCATTCCAGACCTAAAGGGGCTGGTAGTTGAATTTGGGGGACCCCCACACTTTTTTTTTTTTGTGTTATCAAAGACTTTCAATGACTTTTATCTGTATTGACGGGAACCAGCAATTCATTACAGCCGCAAGGACTTTTAAATGACTATTATTTTACTTTAGAAATGTAATTTTGCTCTCGAACTGTTATAAACATGGAAAACCTGCACTACTTTACAGACATACTATAGACACCCCCCAGGTATGATATTTAGGGCCAGTTCACACCGGATGCAGTGCAGTGCGTTTTTTTGATGCATGAAAAAAGCAAAGAAAGTTGATCACATTAATGCCAATGGCATAGGTCACACCACTGCAGTCCGTTCCAGTGCGTTTCATAAAGGGAAAAAAAAAATGGTCATGCTGCATTTTTTAGGTACAGAACTGTACTGGACCGCAGTAAAACACATCAAAAACGCAACGGAACGTACCAAAAATGCACTGGAATGCACCGGAACGCACCTAAATGCACCAAAGACGCACTGCAACACACTTGTCCTAAGTGAAAAGAGGGGGAAAAAAACACTGGACTGCATCAAAAACACATCAAAAATGCACTGGAACACACTTGTCCTTCTCTTTGGTTAATAAAAAAAGGAGTGAAAAAAAAAAAGCACTGGACTGCATCAAAAACGTAACAAAAACGCGCATGCAGAAAAGCACCTGGAACGCATCGAGACTGCGTTTCTATGGTGTGAACTAGGGCCAGCAATCCGGATACGTTCTGCATGCACGTTTTTGATGCAGTCCAGTGCTTTTTTTTCACCCCTCTTTTTTATTAACCAAAGAGAAGGACAAGTGTGTTCCAGTGTGTTTTTGGTGCGTTCCAGTGCGTTTGATGCGTTTTGCTGCGTTCCAGTACAGTCCAGTGCAGGTAAAATGCAGCATTTTTTACTTTTTTTTGGGGAACTGGAACAAACACTGCCATTTAGAACCATATAACCAACTTTCCATGCATTTTTGATGCATAAAAACGCAATGGACTGCATGTGGTGTGAAATGGCCCTTAAGCAATTTGGCATATTTAAAGGCACTTCTCTGTGTTTTGTTTTTGGTGTTGTCCAAATTGGTGACATTGATATATGTCACTTAGGGTGGGACCTGGGCCCCCATTTTAAGGCCAATAACTAGAAGAAAAGCCAGCCAAGTGGGGACTAGCAAAATTAACAAGTCAGTTCCCATAGACTGCAATGGTATTTGTTGGTGGGTGGGTGATTGTCCCATCCCTAATTTTGGATACATTTTGGACGGGGGGGGGGGGGGTTATTTTCTGATAGCTGCATTTGTGTTGTTATGCGCATGCCCAGGGACTTCGATTTTTTTTTTTTGGTGCTTTTTGTGTGTGAACAGCACCTGGATATTTCGGGGCCTGTTCAGAGAGTGTTTTTATGGGTTAGTAATTGAAGGACATCTTTAACAGGTGTAGCCACTTTGAAGTTCAGTCTCTACATTGAGTGAACTTGCATTTTGGGTGTTTCATGGACTGTGCAAGTGTTTTCAATTGCCTCATTAGCTCACAAACATAGGTTATATAAAGCTCACAGTTAGCATTCCCTCCCTTGCCCTGAAAAGAGGCAAGTGTGTGTGTCCGGCCAAATGTACATTTTGGTGTCCTTATCGAGTTTGTAACACATGCATTTTATTTGTTATGTCTGCAAAACAGGTGTTTGGTTTATTTTGTGGATTGTATTTTTTTTGGTGTGGGGGGAAATGTTCCCCTGAACTAATTTTGATGTTAATGTTTGTTCACTTTGAATTGTCTGTGCTGCACTATTTAGCCAAATCTTTATCAAGATGTTGTGAGTCTGTAACTCTTAGAAATTGACCCTGTTTTTTAATTTATGTCTTATTATTCTTTGTTTTGTTGACCAATAAAATTTGATGCAAAGTTTTGAGGTTTGTTTTGCGTTTTCTTTGCAACAAATGTGACAGCTGATTGGCATGTCAAAACAACAGGTGTGATTTGTCTACCCTGGTGCCTTCATGCTAGCATATGCATGAATTGTGTGCTGCCATGGAGAGTCACCAGGAAATGAAAAATACAGAGCGGTAAGTATTCAATTTTCCTTTTTACTGCAGTGGTTCTCAGCCTCAGTCCTCAAGTACCCCCAACAGGACATGTTTTGTGAATTTATCTCATGGAGAATTTCTGTCCAAAATACCAAACCATTGACTGATTTAAAGCACATGTGCAAGATGAAGGAAAACCTGCAAACATGGCCTGTTGGGGGTACTTGAGAAGCACGGATTTAGAGCACTGCACTTAAAAATAGCTCAAGGCAATACAATTCTAATTGTGGGCATTTTGAGGGAAACAAAGTAAGTGTTAGAACCCCTGCTTGTGTTTTTATTTTTTTAAAGGTTGGGCATTGTGTCCCCTTGTAGTAAAATTGGCTTCACTTCCTGTCACACAGCTAAACAGGAAGTGCAGGTAAAACTCTACCAATGTTTTTTCTTGGGGACACACAGTTCAATCTAACTAGTGTCCCCATTAAGCAAATTGCATTCTAGGACTTTGTTGTGTACACCCCAAATCATTGGGTAGTTTGGGGTTTAGTAAAGACAAATCCACTCTGCAGTAAAAGTGTAGCTGCTGAAAATCTGAGGGATCACTGGTGATTGTAACATCCAATCATGTAAAAGCAAAGATGGTGTTTTTTTTGTTTGCTTGCATTTCCCTTTCGGATATCCAGCAAGTGCACTTGTAGTGCAAAGTAGATTTGCCTTTATTAAATAAACCCCAAAAAAACTAATAATTTGGGGTGTAACCTGTAAAATGCTGGAGTGCAATGTACTTAATTGGCAAAGTATTTAAATTGACCTGTGTGTTCCCAAGGAAAGACATTGGTAGGGATTTACCCTCACTTCCTGTGTGGCTATGTGACAGTGAAATATTTGGAAGGATAAAGTGGCCAAATTTGGGAGTTGTCTTCACCTTATCAGGGGTGCAGACATCCCCAAAAACTGTCTAGACGTGTAATCCCTCTGCACTCTATCCCCAAGCAAAAATAAGAAAGGATTTCATTTAGTTTAACTTTGCAAAGACACATTCCTAGGTTGAATTGTGATGCATGTCAATGGCCCATTTAGACCCTTTTTAATCACTTGAGATCAGCGCTATAACTGATCGCCAGCCACAGCATGGTCCTCAATAGCCGGGAGTCCATCAATAAACGTCGTCCCCTTCGCTCGCGCGCTGTGGTCACTGAGACACTGGTGATGACAGACCCAAGTAAGGGGCCGATCCCTGCCCTTTACCATGTGAGCAGCTGTCAGCCAATGACCGCTGATCACGTGATGTAAACAAAAGCTGGGTAATGGTTTTTGTTTTCTCCTTCTGCTGACAGCGTGAGCATAAAAAAAGGAAATTACCGGCTTATGTGCAAGGGACATCGAGCCGGAAGAGGCAATTCTGCGTCATCTGTGACAATCAGTAGCCCCTGCCAGTGCCACCTATCAATGCCCACCACTGCTGCCAATCAGTGCTACCTATCAGTGCCCATCACTGCCAACTATCATTGCCACCTCAGTGCCCACCCTTGCCAACTTATCAGTGCAGCCCATCAGTGAAGGAGTAAAATTACCTTTTGTCTAAATTTTTGAAATATTAACCACTTTCCTACCGCCCACCGTCCTTGGCTTTGTGCGGTGACATCTGAATGATGCCTGCAGTTGCAGGCATCATTCAGATATTCTTTTCAGCTGGCGATTCTGTGCACGATAAAAAATGATCATATCGGCAGTTCCGCCGCTTGATCGTGCTCCTCCGGGCTCTCCCGTGCCATCTTGGGCTCGGAGAACGATTTGGCTGGCGCCGGATGGGAAGCATAGCGATGAATGGGGACCAGATGGTCACCAGTCATCTCTATGACCGTCGGAGGCCCCGGGCGTGATGTTATGACATCACGCCGGGTTCCCGTATGTAATCCAAGCCGTGATCTCGGCTGTCAGCATGAGATCAGTCAAAAAAATTCACCAATCTCATGCTTTCCAGCCTGGAGGAGAGATGTGGGGTCTTATTGACCCTGCATCTCTCCATAAAGAGGACCTGTCACAATAGATTCCTATTACAAGGGATGTTTACATTCCTTGCAATAGGAAAAAAAGTGATCCAAAAACAAAAAAAAAAAAAAGAGTAAGAAATACAAAAAAGGAAAAAAACACCCATGTCCCCGGTAGCTCGCGCTCATAAGCGAACACACACGTAAGTCCCGCCCACATATGTAAACGCCGTTCAAACCACACGTGAGGTATTGCTGCGTGCGTTAGAACGAGTGCAACAATTCTAGCACTAGACCTCCTCTGTAATGCCAAAATGTTAACGTGTAAAAAAATTTAAAGCATCGCCTACGGAGATTTTTAAGTACTGAAGTTTGGTGTTATTCCATGAGTGTGCGCAATTTTAAAGCGTGACATGTTAGGTATCTATTTACTCAGCATAACATCTTTCACATTATCCCAGAAAATTGGGCTAACTTTACTGTTTTGTAATTTTTTTAACATTCATGAAACCATTTATTTCCCCAAAAAAAGGCGTTTGAAAATTTATTGCGCAAATACCGAGCGAGACGATCTTATTCTCTAGGGTGTCTGCTAAAAAAACATATATAATGTTTGGGGTTTTGAAGTAATTTTATAGCCATAAATGTATGATTTTTACATGAAGGAGAGAAGTGCCAGAATAGGCCCAGTGCTGAAGTGGTTAAAATATCTCTTAACTCAGTCTTTTGTATTTATAGAAAACAAAAAACCGCAGAGGTGATCAAATAGCACCAAAAGAAAGCTCTATTTGTGTGCTAAAAAATAATACATTTTCATTGGGTTACAGTATTGTATGAGCGCGCAATTGTCATTCAAAGTGCATCAGCGCTGAAATGTGAAAATTGATCTGGGCAGGAAGGGGGTTTAAGTGGCCAGTGCGCAAGTGGTTAATATAAGGCTACATGCACACGGACGTTTTTCAAGCCGCTTGTTTGAGCAGCTCAAAAACGTCTCTCCATGTTAGCCTATGGCCTCATGGCCACCATGGCGTTTTTGAGCTGTAAATGGCATAGGTGTTTTTAGGCCCCATGTACACGGGACGCTGGTGCAAAGTGTTCAGAACCAAGTTTGTAAGCGGCGTTTAGAAAGGCGCGCTTTGTGGCGTTTGCATGCCGCGTTTTACCAGATTTGCGTCTATATGCGTTTTTAGTTAGGAAACATAAGGAGCCGCCCTAAGCTCCAAAAACAGTAGTATTAACGATTTCAGCAATTTTTTGGAGACCAGAGTGAGTATCAGCAGCTGAGAGAGCAGCAGTGTAGTTGTATTTAAGCGTGTCACTTGCCACAAGTTGTGGATTGTCCACTTGCCACGTCACTTGCCCCAAGTTGTGGATTGTCCACTTGCCACGTCAGCTGCCCCAAGTTATGGATTGTCCACAATGCAATGGAAGCAATTGCATTATTTTTTTGATATACCGGTATATATATTTTTAATGGTTTTTCCTCATTTGCCCTAATTTTTGAGTTTAACAATGTAAAAAAATAGGTCACCTTTAAAAACGCTTCTAAACTAAAATGCGTCTAAACGCCTGTACCGAGTCTGAAACGTGGAAATCTTTGGCGTCTGAATGCATTTTTAGGCTTTGTGAAAAACGAGTTTAAACGCAACTGCAGATTTTTTTTTCCAGGGCAAAAACAGTGTTTTGGATGTAATAGAATTCAATGGACCCGCATCCAAAACGCAAGTACCGCGAATTTGCCGCAATTTTTTTTAACCTGCTTACAGCTGGTTGTTAAAGGAAATTTAAAAAAAAAATAAACATTGCCGGCTCTTAAAAAAAAAAAAAAAAAAAAAAATGGAAAAAAAAAACAGCGTGGGGTCCCCCCCCCCAGGTCCATACCAGGCCCTTGGGTCTAGTATGGATTCAAAAGGGGACCGCCCCCCCCCACCAAAATGGGAAAAAAAATGGCGTGGGGGTCCCCGCAAAATCCATACCAGGCCCTTCAGGTCTGGTATGGATTTTGAGGACCCCCGCCAAATTTAAAAAAAATAGCGTGCGGGTAGCACGTCACAGTCCCATCATTCCTCGGGACTGTGACATCATACGGGGGTGGGGTCAGCGGTGGCATCACTCGGTGCCCATGCCAATATAATTGGGTGCGCTCCGCTGCCAGAGCATTGTAGCGGCAGACAGCGACGAGGCAACATCGGGCAAAGAGAAGAGGGAAGAAGGCGACGATGAAGCCCGGGACCCGGCTAGCAAAAGAGCTGGAAGAAGATAGTGGGGCGCCGGCAGAAAGAACCGGAGATCGTGGAGAAGGCACCGGAGAGCGGGAGAAGAACCGGAGAGCGCGGAGACGACACCGGAGAACAGAACAAGAGACCCCCGAAGTGGGAAGGAGACGACGAAGCCCGGGACCCCGCTAGCAAAAGAGCTGTTAAAAGATAGCGGGGCACCCGGCAGGAAGACCCCCGGAGCTGCCTAATAAATTACTTTAAAAACCTGTGTTGTGTTTTTTATTGACTTTTTTTCCACCAGGTGAATGGGTAGGGGTACGATGTACCCCATACTCATTCACATAGGGTGGGGGGCCGGTATCTGGGGGCCCCCTTATTAAAGGGGGCTCCTGGATTCCGAAAAGCCCGCCGCCCCCAACAACCAGGGTTGTCGGGAAGAGGCCCTTGTCCCCATCAACATGGGGGCAGGGTGCTTTGGGGTAGGGGGGCCGCAGGTCGCCCCCCTGCCCCAAAGCACCCACCCCCCCATGTTGAGGGCATGCGGCCTGGTACGGTTCAGGAGGGAGGGGGGGCCGCTCTCGCCCCCCCTCTTCCCCTGCGGCCTGCCAGGTTGCGTGCTCGGATAAGGGTCTGGTATGGATTTGGGGGGGGACCCCCACGCCGTTTTTTCGGCTTAGGGGGGTTTCCCTTTAAATCCATACCAGACCTAAGGGCCTGGTATGCTCCTGAAGGGGAACCTATGCCGTTTTTTTCATTAAAATTTGGCGTGGAGTTCCCCTTCATGATTCATACCAAACACAGGACAGCGAGGCTGCCGAGAACCAGCACGATGCCATTGCGCTGGAGATATTCTCGGCCGGCTAGTCGCCTCTAGGACATGACTTGAGCGGCTGCTTCACGCTCAGGTCGTGTCCAAGTTGCCTCGCAAAGTCACGCTGTCCCTGTGTCAGCCGGCACACGAGTCGCCTCCGTGAGTCGGATCCGCTTCATCCGACTTCCCGGGCGACTGCTATTCAAATCAATGGGCTCCCATAGGGAACCATTCATTTTCAATAGAGCGCCGCTGACATTTGTATTTACTATAACAGTGCGCCGCTGGTTCCTGCGCCAAGTGAAGGAGTTATCCGGCGCACCAATTAAGGTTAGAACCAGCGCAGCGCACTGTTATTAGTAAATCAGCCCCAATGTGTCCAGGCATGGGATTACATTGCCAGCTTCAAACTCCAGGAAGAGCACGACCGAAGTGAAGATGCTGCAATATGGCACTTGGGTTTTTGCAACAGCAGATGACAGCACAGAGAGAAACTGCAAGAAGACACTGACATTTGTTATATTTCCACTATTTAACAAGTATGTTAAGCATAATTTTTGGCCCTGCTTAAAGTGATATCAAAGTCTTGTTTTTTTTATTTTATTTGTTTGTTTAAAAGTAACAATTTTATACTTGCCTGCTCTGTGATGTGGTTTTGCACAGAGCAGCCCACAGATCTTCCTCTTCTCGGGTTTCTTGCTGGTGCTCCTCCCTCCTGCCGAGTGCCCAACAGCAAGCAGCTTGCTATGGGGCACCCGAGCAGAGCCGCTGCTCTGAGTCCATTAAGATATGGAGCCGCAGCTCTGCCTCGCCTCCTCTCTCTCCTCATTTTCTCACTGACCGATTTACAGCAGCGGGAGCCAATGGCACCCGCTGCTGTCTCAGCCAATGAGGGTGCGTCCCAGACAGCTGATACTCTCGTGCAACATCGCTGGATCGAGATGGGGCTCAGGTAAGGGGGGCTGATGCACACAGGTTTTTTTTTTTCTTCATGCATAGAATGCATGAAGATAAAAACCCGTCTGCCTTTAGAACCACTTTTGTTTTGATATATTATTTTTATTGATTTTTGACAACACATAAACATACAACAGAAAATGGCACAACACTGAGTCAGTGATAGGCCAACATATACAGGTACAGTCAATTGTCCTGTCTGACAGTAGTGCTAACAGGCAAACCCCCCACCTCCCTGCCCCCCCTCAACAACCCCCATACTCAGTTCCCTCTCCCCCCATCACCCATGAAACTCCCGGATACAGTAATCTTGCCCCACCGCTCAACTTGACCAATATTAAAGGCGGAGCCCCAAATCTTCCAGCAGACTCACTCCATTTCAAAGAGAATCAAAGTAGCCCCCCCCCCCCCCACAGGTGCTAACCTACAGTCAAATCAGAGTTGTACCATGCCTGCCAAACCCTTTCAAATTTCTTCCCGCAGCCTCTAGATAAGCAAGTCGCTTTATAGTATGGCATCATAGAATTAACCAGCCCCTTCCAGAAGCGCAAATCAGGAGCCCCTGGTTTGCGCCACAACAAAATGGCCTTCCTCCCATCGAATAAAAGGATGTTGAGAAGAGTTCTATGGGCCCGGGACGGGACCACCTCCTCCACCAATCACAGGAGACACACCCTAACCGTCACCGGGACAGGAGTCATTAGCCTTTAGAACTACTTTAAGGACCCTTTCACACAGGCATGCCATATTACAACAATGCCTAGGTCCGCCTGTTTGTTTACAATTGCCTACTTCCAGTTCCGATCAGGTCAGCTATCTAATAAAAAAATAAACCACACACAAGAAAGTGAACTGACACGGACGTGTCACCTGCCCACTCTGCTCTGATAAGTAGGAGATCTGTGAGCTGATCCCCTGCTGATCGGAACGTAAAAACAAAACACCTTGAGAGAGTTCTGTATAGACAGCAGGAAATGTGCCACAGCGTAACTCACCTAGAAGTATATTTCATACAGTACCTAATGCTGCTTCCAGAGCTTACCTTCTGCATTTTTCTCCTATAGGAAAAAAATTGAATGGCCAGAACAGAAACAATGAAGTTCCAGTTTCCAAAAGGCCAGTATCTTACTGTACAATAAGATATCATGATTAGTTAGGTGTCTAACCTAGCAGCAATTTGTCTTTCATGAAAATTAAGGAATTGTTATGCACGCATCAGCCCTCACTTGTCAAACCAAGTATAATGAACATATTCTTGGTTTTACCCACTGTTATTTATGAACGGCGTTGGATAAAGAGCAGTCAGGTGGCAGATTCCCCCCAGTAACCCCTGTGTACCAAGACGCCAGCTGACCAGAGGAGCTGCGTACTACTATGTGATTGTTGCGATTGGTCAGAAATCACATGGTACCATTTACAGTGCTGATACTCTCCCTTCCAACTGAGGAAGGAGAGAGATAGAGTACCTGTGAATGGGAACTTTAGCTGCAGATTCATTCTGTTTCACTGGCACAAGGATTGTTTTATTTTTATTAACACCCCCCCCTCCCAACTCCTCTCCTACTCATACTACCTCAATGCTGTCTCCATGTGACCTGTATATTTACCCTTTTATCTCCCTTATCCTGCACATCTGAACATTAACCACTTCATCGCTATGACAACACTATATGTGACCAATACAATAACCCTACATACAAGATTTTAGTAATGAAAACGGTATCATTAGCAGTAATCAGCATGGATTCATTTAGAATCGTTCTTGCCAAACCAATCTATTAACCTTCAATGAGGAGGAGAGTTTCCATCTAGATAAAGGAAGGCCCGCAGACATGGTGTATCTGGATTTTGCAAAAGCATTTGACACAGTTCCCCATAAACGTTTACGGTACAAAATAAGGTCCGTTGGCATGGAACATAAGGTGAGTACATGGATTGAAAACTGGATACAAGGGCGAGTTCAGAGGGTGGTGATGAATGGGGAAAACTCGGAATGGTCAGGGGTGGGTAGTTGGGTCCCCCATGGTTCTGTGCTGGGACCAATACTATTTAATTTGTTCATAAATGACCTGGAGGATGGGGTAAACAGTTCAATCTCTGTATTTGTGGACGATACCAAGATAAGCCTGGCAAGAACTTCTCCGCAGGAAGTGGAAACCTTTCAAGAAGATCTGAACAAATTAATGGGGTGGGCAACTACATGGAAAATGAGGTTTAATGTAGAAAAATGTAAAATAATGCATTCGGTTGGTAAAAATATGAATGCAATCTATACACTAGGGGGAGAACCTCTGGGGGAATCTAGGATGGAAAAGGACCAGGGGGTCCTAGTAGATGACTGACTCCGCAATGGCATGCACGAAAAGATGCTGCTAACAAAGCAAACAGAATATTGGCATGCATGAAAAAAGGGTTTAAGCCATAATTCTCCCAATCTAAAAGACTCTGGTCCGGCCGCACCTGGAGTATGCTGTCCAGTTCTGGGCACCAGTCTTCAGGAAGAATTTACTGGAAATGGAGCGAGTACAGAGAAGGGCAACAAAGCTAATAAAAGGGTCTGGAGGACATTAGTTATGAAGAAAGGTTGGGAGCACTGAAATTATTCTCTCTGGAGAAGAGACGCTTAAAAGGGGATAGGATTTAAATTTACAAATACCATACTGGTGACCCCACAATAGGGATAAAACTTTTTTGTGGAAGGGAGTTTAACAAAACACGTGGCCACTCATTAAAATTAGAAGAAAAGGATGTTTAACCTTAAACTGTGTAGCAGGTTCTTTACTGTGGCAGCAAGGATGTGGAATTCCCTTCCACAGGTGGTGGTCTCAGCAGGGGGGGCATCGATAGTTTCAAAAAACTTAGATAAGCACCTGAACGACTGCAACATACAGGACTATACAATGTAATACTGACAAACACACACATTGGTTGGACTTGATAGACTTGTGTCTTTTTTCAACCTCGCCTACTATGCAACAACTTCACTAAAGTGCAGTGTTGCATACCAGAGTAATTGCCTGTCAAACTATCATAGTACTGAGAACTGAAAATGGCCTGGTAATGAAGGGGTATTTGAGACTAGTACTCAAGTGGTTAAAGCCGCCTGCACTAAGTGTAGAATTCCCTACATCCATCTATTACTGAATGAAAAAAGATCTCAGCATGTAATACTTAGAAATCTCAAATACAGATGATCTCTTAATGTTATACTGAGAAGATCATTAGCATAGACAGCAATCCTTTTAACCAAGAGAGTGCATGTAACAATTACATACTGGATAATCATAGAACAAGTAAACTTTCCAAAAGTATCCTTTACAAAAAAAAATTCCAACCAACTTTACATTATTGTATATTTTATCTATGAAGAAACAGTAAAGACTTCTATGGTTTACCATGTTTTATTACAAATAAAAACTGACATCAGAAGAAAAAAAAAAAAAATAGTACTCAGAACTTGAACTCCTTGTATTTTTTCCCTCCTGCGCGAGAGTCTTGTGGCTGTCCCTTTCTTTTCTTTTGCTATAAGATGAAAGAAGTGCGTCACAATGGGTGATACAAAAAGACAAAATTAATGACTAGTTCAATTTATTAGACTACTGTTTGCCCTTGTAAAACTGCAGCCACCAACGCTCATTTTACTTCAGTGCGGCCAAGAGATAAAAAAAAAATGGCAGAGTGTTTTTTTTTTTGTTTGTTTTTTCTCTGGAATAGCGGGCCACGCAATTATAAATCACAGACTCTACTCATGGTCTGTCTATCAAGAGAAGCCTGCACTGTAATTACCCCAGCGCTACCTCCCCCTGTTACATAGTGCTGTTCCTTGTTGACCTATGTCTGTGGATTGTGTGTTCAGTTTGTCATGAGTAGACCACCATGCCCACTCCAGAGCCCTTTGTGACTACTTCACTTTTATTACTTTACTCTTTGGTTTCTATTTTAAACCTCTGTATTGCATATGTCAAAAACTAACAAAAATTGTCAATTATAAAAAAAAAAAAAAAAATGGCAGAAACCTATCTAGGCTGTAGGGTTGCGAAGCTCAGATTTATTACCATTTCATTAACATCCCTTGCCCAAATGTAATCAAAGTCAGTAAAAATTGTGGCTGGTCCCGGAGAAAATGGATAAATGTGTAAGTGGGAGAATTACTCCTGTAGTGTTACCATGATCACTGGTTACCATGATCACTGGTGTTCGATGCGTAGGGGCAGTGCTATGCATTGTTACAGCAAATCACACCATTTACCGTTCTTAACTTTTCAACCACACACACACCAATCAGCTATAACAGCATGAACACCCACCCGCTAACCAGTCATGGCATGGACTCCACTAGACCTCTGAAGGTATGCTATGGTACCTGGCACCAAGACACCAGTAGCAGATCCTTTGGGTCTGTTAAGTTGTGAGGTGGACCCTCCATAGATTGGGCTTATTTTTCCAGCACATGCCACAGATGCTTGCTTCGACTGAAATCTGGACATTTTGAAGTCAACACTGTAAACACGTCGGTTTGAGGAACACAACATTCTTGAATTCATCATACCAGAACATTGGTCTGTTGTCAAGTTCTGATGCTCAAGTGCCCACTGTATGCGCTTTTGACTGAACACGGGTCAGCATGAGCACCCTGATTGGTCTGTGGCGACACAGCCCCATACACAACAAACTGCAATGCACTGAGTGTTTTGACACCTTTCTATCAAAAGTGGTCATAACGTTATGGCTAACCAGTTTATACAGTATCTCACAAAAGTGAGTACACCCCACATTTTTGTAAATATTTTATTATATATCTTTTTATCTGACAACACTGAAGAAATTACACTTTGGTACAATGTAAAGTAGTAAGTGTACAGCTTGTATAACAGTGTAAATTTGCTGCCCCTTCAAAATAACTCACACAGCCATTAATGTCTAAACCGCTGGCAACAAAAGTGAGTACACCCCTAAGTGAAAATGTCCAAATTGGGCCCAATTAGCCATTTTCCCTCCCCGCTGCCATTTGACTCATTAGTGTTACAAGGTCTCAGGTGTGAATGGGGAGCAGGTGTGTTAAATTTGGTGCATCGCTCTCACTCTCTCATACTTGTTACTGGAAGTTCAACAGAACTCTGAGGATCTGAAAAAAATAATTGTTGCTCTACATAAAGATGACCTAGGCTATAAGAAGATTGCCAAGACCCTGAAACTGAGCAGCATCACGGTGGCCAAGACCATACAGCGGTTTAACAGGACAGGTTCCACTTAGAACAGGCCTCGCCATGGTCGACTAAAGAAGTTGAGTGCACATGCTCAGCGTCATATCCAGAGGTTGTCTTTGGGAAATAGACGTATGAGTGTTGCCAGCATTGCTGCAGAGGTTGAAGGGGTGGGGGGTCAGCCTGTCAGTGCTCAGACCATACGCTGCACACAAAAATTGGTCTGCATGGCTGTTGTCACAGAAGGAAGACTCTTCTAAAGATGAGGCACAAGAAAGCCTGCAAACAGTTTGCTAAAGAAAAGTAGACTAAGGACATGGATTACTGGAACCATGTCCTGTGATCTGATGAGACCAAGATAAACTTATTTGGTTCAGATGGCGTCAAGCGTGTGGCAAAAACCAGGTGAAGAGTACAAAGACAAGTGTGTCTTGCCTATAGTCAAGAATGATGGTGGGAGTGTCATGGTCTGGGGTTGCATGAGTGCTGCCGGAACTGGGGAGCTACATTTCATTGAGGGAACCATGAATGCCAACATGTACTGTGACAAACTGAAGCAGAGCTTCGGGGACTGGGCTGAAGGGCTGTATTCCAACATGATAAACAAACCCAAACACACCTCCAAGACTACCACTGCCATGCTAAAGAAACTGAGTGTAAAGGTGATTGACTGGCCAAGCATGTCTCCAGACCTAAACCCTATTGAGCATATGTGGGGCATCCTCAAACAGAAGATGGAGGAGCGCAAGATCTATAACATCCACCAGCTCCGTGATGTCGTCATGGAGGAGTGGAAGAGGACTCCAATGGTAACCTGTGAAGCTCTGGTGAACTCCATGCCCAGGAAGGTTAAGGCAGTGCTGGAAAAGAATGGTGGCCACACAAAATATTGACTCTTTGGGCCCAATTTGGACATTTTCACTTAGGGGTGTACTTACTTTTGTTGCCAGTGGTTTAGACATTACTGGCTGTGTGTGGAGTTATTTTGAGGGGACAGCAAATTTACTGTTATAAAAGCTGTACACTAACTACTTTGCTACAATGTAAAGTGTAATTTCTTCAATGTTGCCACATGAAAAGATATAATAAAACATCTACAAAAATGTGAGGGGTGTACTCACTTTTGTGAGATGCGTGTGCGATATATATATATATATATATATATATATATATATATATACATATATATATACATACATACATACATACATACATACATACATACACACATACACACACACCTATATACATATATATACACACACACAGAAGTTTGATGCAAAATTCTTACTTTCTGCTTTGCTGCATGTTCAGCCACCATGTCACTGAAGTCCTCTTTTTGTACTTGCTCTTGTGCTTCCCGTACTCTTTCCTCATACTTCTGTGTCATGGCAGATGGATCCAATTCAAGCTCTTCGGGAGCCAGTGCCACTTCTACACCTTGTGGCTCTGTAGGTGCACCCCTTCGGGACAATGCCTATGAGAGAGAGAATGGCGAATATAAAATTAAAAACATTTCACTTTTAACCATACTCAGTTTAAAATCATGAAATTATGAACTGTCAAAACACACACACACAATAACTTAGTTAAACTTTAAATATCAATAACCTTATGCAAAGGTTTAGATTTCTAAAGTGTGCGACATGTGGGCAACCTATTTCAGTGACCAAAACAGTACTGGTTATGCTGCAGAACACAAACAAGCCTGATATGTGAAAACAGTAAAACCCTGGTTTGAGAGTAACTTGGTTTAAGAGCGTTTTGCAGAACAAGCAACATTTTTGAATACATTTTGACTTAACAAGCGATGTCTTTGATATACAAGTAGTGTCATGTCACGTCACAACAGAGTATAAAAGAGAAGAGAGGCGCCGCTAAGTGTAGCAATATTGTTACATTTAATGAAGGTACAACATTTAGCAACTCACATGGTCGATGATTAAAACGGGCACGTCCAAGTATGCAATCATCCGGAGTAAAGCTGTCCACAGACCGTCTTCCACACCGTCATCCCTTCTATGCTTCAGGCCTCGCTTTTAGATCGCTCTACTGCAGGGGAATCTTTCTGGTCACGATTGCAGACTGACAGCGGTGAGAGCCAGCAGTGCGAAGGATGGTCTATGTGGACAGCTTTACGCGGATGCCTGCATACTTAGATGTGCCTGTTTTATTCATCAACCATGCGAGTTGCTAAATGTTGTACCTTCATGAAATGTAACCATATTGCTACACTTAGAGGCGCCTCTCCTCTTTGATACACTGTAGCTCCATGCTGGATTCTGCTTCTTGTGGAGGTTGCCATTTGTGAATGGACATTTTATTGTTACGCAATCACATAGCCATAATCTTTTTATATGGACTATAAACTGAAAAACCTATGAACAAATGGTTGTGGATCAAATCATCTGAGTATCCATTATTTCTTATGAGGAAATATGCTTTGATATACAAGTGCTTTGGATTACAAGCATGTTTCTAGAATGAATAATGCTCGCAATCCAAGGTTTTACTGTAAGGCAAAAAAAGTTGAAATGTTAGATCTCTAAATGAAAAAAGAAAAGAAAATGTGCATTATAACCCTATTGTATTTTAGAAATATTTGTAATTTCACTTTCAACGCTGAAGGAAGAAACAATAGAGGAGAGGATCAAAAAGACAGAAGGGTGGGACCTGTGCCCCTAAAGTAGAATTTCAGCTTTAATATCACTCAAAATTGTTTTCTATTACAAAACAGTGAAGCCGCTGGGTGTGTTGTAGTTTACGGTAGTAGCAATAGGTACATACAGTACAGTAAAGGGCTCCATGTCCAGGCAGCAGTACGAACGACTTGCTGCCGGAATTAAAGAAAGTCAGGCTGAGTGCTTTTCTGCCATTCAGGAGAGGTCCTGTATTTTTAACAATGAATACAATGCTTTCTATGATTGGCAAAGGTCTAGAGGTAGACGGATGATGGCCCTATTTATGCCTCAGCCACAGGACGTCTTTTATGTATTGATAAAGATACAAGATTTCTCCCGAATGGCAGAAATACACTCAGCCCGACTTTTTAATTCCTAAATTCTACCAGCAGCCAGGAAGTCACCCATAATGCTGCCAAACACTGTGCCACTTATCGTATGTAGATAATGCTATTACAGTACACTATAACTTTAGTAAACGGACTTGCCTTTAATGAAGTATATTCGTCATCACGCAGGCAGCCGAATTCTGGGGAAATATTCTGTGCAAGGATGCCCATTCCTTTTCCGGTCTCAAAACTTTTAGTACTGCGAGGGTTAATAACGAAGTCTTCAAGCTTATGTGGAAAAGTTTCTGTCCAGGACCCACCCCCTCCCTAACTGAAGAACGTTGTTTTTCTTTCGTCCATGGACACAGCTCCTTTATTCTTGACCTTAGTGTTTATATGCCGTCTATCAGGAGAGGACTAGGCAGACATGTTAAACCGTTAAAAACATGTAACAGCAAAGCTGAACAGTACCGCCCAGGGGGCAGTCCCTCTGGCTATAACCCCTCACCCTGCACAGAACAGCTCAGTTTTTTCTGCCTGGCATAGGAGAAGGACCTGGCTCTCGTTTGGGACCATTGGTCCTGGAGATTTTTTTGCTTTTTTGATCCTGAGATCTACTATCAACTGCCGGCTGGGTGGCAGGCTGGATAATATAGATCCTTGTAGTCTCCCCAGTCTGGCCATCGAGTGTGAGCAGACCTTTAGCTACGCGCTGGGTCAGCCATGACATACCCCGTTGCTCCAGGGGTGGGCAGTAAGCTATATGCTCCGGGGCACACATATAACCGTGCTACTGCTGTCCGAGCCGACAGCCACTCTGTACTGCTCGGGTGATGGGTCTGTCTGGAATGCGTCCAGCAGTCCCCGCAGGACAGGTAAGTAGGGTTCCACCTGTTTCGGCAGGATGGAACAGCTGGGCATTCCTGGGGAGGACGATTAGGGGGTGTCTCACTCTCCCTGTCCCGTCCCTCCTCCCCATGCACTGTGGTGGCTGGGCCTGCTGTGTACCTGACTGAGGGTCCTCCGGGGGGGGGGGGGGGGGGGGGGGTTTCCGGGTCCTGGCTGGGGGCTGCGCTGGGTGTAGGGTCCGCTCTCCTTTGTGGGGTGTTGTCTGGTCTGGCATGTGGGGGGCCTCCGCTCGGAGGCCCAGCGTGTTCGCCGCCTTTTTTCCTTACCTCAAAAGCGATCGGCGGCCATTTTGGCGGAGTCTGCGCCATTTTCTTGTAGCTCGCGCTCTTTTTCTTGAGGCAGCCAGCGGCCATTTTCTTGTAGCCTCAGCTTAGTTTTTGGCCTCTAGCGCTGGGAAAGTCTTTCTGAATGGTGCGAACAGCACAGAACACCTCAGACACAGGCAGTGCAGGGGAGAAAGCGGACCGCAGCGCTGTGCAGAACCTGGGTCAGGGTGGTGAGTCCTCTGGGGGGCCCCTCGGTCTGTAGCAGCTAGGAGGGTGGACCTTTGTGTACCTTGCCTTTAGTCCCAAAGCGGCTGTCATTCGAGTGTGGGTCAGCATGGCGTCAGAAGCTGGCGCTTCTTCCCCAGACATCCCTGTGATAGCAACTGGTGCACCTGCAGTGCCTATGGACGCTTTGTCTGCGGTCCTGGAGTCTTTTGTTGCCAGGGTGGAGGCGGTGTGCAGGCGAAAGGGGAGTAAAAAACGCCCCCTCCCCCCACCATCTTCTGGGAAAAGCTCTGATTCAGACTCGGGCCTGGCTGTGGCACATGGCCCCTGTTCTGACGTGTCAGAGGTTGTGGACAGTGAGGAAGACTCTGTGTCCGGGTCAGCGCAGGAAAAGGCGCTTGTTGGAGCACCTCAAATTGGAGGATACGGCGGGGGCAACTACTGAGGTGTCGGTCCCGTTTGGGTGCCACAAGCCGGCCCGCACTGCTAAGGTGTTTCCCTACCTAACTTATTTTATATACAAAGAATGGGAACGGCCGCAGTGGGCCTTTTCGGTCCCAAAATGCATGGCTGTCCGTTACCCATTTGAGGAGAGTCTCCTGAAAAAATGGTCATCTCCCCCGATTGTGGACCTCCCGGTATCCAGGTTAAACAACGTAACCACGATTCCAGTAGAGGGGACCCCTGCAGACAGGAGGGCCGAGGCGGTGGCCCGGTCCATGTTCACGGTGGTGGGGTCAGCATCGCGGCCAGTGTTGGCCGCGGCCCTGGTGTCACAAACACTTACAGAATGGGCAAAATTGTTGCACCACGAGTTGGTAGAGCAACAGCCTTCCCCGGTCTGCGTGGAACTGGCCGACCAGTTGGTGCATGGCCTTAAGTATGTCTGCGATGCAGCCTTAGATACAGCTCCCTTGCTTTCCAGAGCCTCAGTATCTGCTGTGGTGCTACGTTGCCTAATTTGGCTAAAATGCTGGTCTGCAGACCGGACTTCCAAGAAGGCTCTGGCGGATTTGCCCTTCCAGGGAGAGAGGCTATTTGGAGCCTTGCTGGATGACATTATTAACCACTTAAGACCCGGACCATTATGCAGCTTAAAGACCTGGCCACTTTTTGCGATTCGGCACTGCGTCGCTTTAACTGACAATTGCACGGTCGTGCGACGTGGCTTTCAAACAAAATTGGCGTCTTTTTTTTTCCCACAAATAGAGCTTTATTTTGGTGGTATTTGATCACCTCTGCAGTTTTTATTTTTTGCGCTATAAACAAAAATAGAGCGACAATTTTGAAAAACAAAAAAACAATATTTTTTACTTTTTGCTATAATAAATATCCCCAAAAAATATATATAAAAATTTTTTTTTTTCCTCAGTTTAGGCCGATGCGTATTCTTCTACATATTTTTTGTTAAAAAATAAAAATAAAACGCGCAATAAGCGTTTGGTTTGCGCAAAAGTTATAGCGTTTACAAAATAGCTTGGGGTGTCTACTTTCCAAAATGGGGTCATTTGGGGGGGTTTGTGCCATCTGGGCATTCCATGGCCTCCGAAACTGATAGGCAGTGAGGAGTGAAATCAAAAATTTACACCCATAGAAATCCTGAAGGCGGTGCTTGGCTTTCGGGGTCCTGTACACGGCTAGGCTCCCAAAATGTCTCACACATGTGGTATCCCCGTACTCAGGAGAAGCAACAGAATGTATTTTGGGGTGCAATTCCACATATAACCATGGCATGTTTGAGCAATATATAATTTAGTGACAACTTTTTGTACATTTTTATTTTCTTTGTCATTATTCAATCACTTGGGACAAAAAAAAAAAGATATTCAATGGGCTCAACATGCCTCTCAGCAAATAGCTTGAGGTGTCTACTTTCCAAAATGGGGTCATTTGGGGGGTTTTGAACTGTCCTGGCATTTTATGCACAACATTAGGAAGCTTATGTCACACATCAATCATCCACTCTAACCACTTGAAGACAAAGCCCTTTCTGACACTTTTTGTTTACATGAAAAAAAAATTTTTTTTTTGCAAGAAAATTATGTTGAACCCCCAAACATTATATATTTTTTTAAAGCAAAGGCCCTACAGATTAAAATAGTGGGTGTTGCATTTTTTTTTCCACACAGTATTTGCGCAGCGATTTTTCAAATGCATTTTTTGGGGGAAAAACACACTTTTTTTATTTTTAATGCTTGATGAAATAAAAAAGATGATCTTAGGCCGAGTACATGGATACCAAACACGACATGCTTTAAAATTGCACAAACGTGCAGCGGCGAGAAACTACATTCATTTTTAAAAGCATTTAAAAGCCTTTACAGGTTACCACGTTGGATTTACAGAGGAGGTCTACTGCTAAAATTACTGCCCTCGATCTGGCCTTCGCGGTGATACCTCACATGCATGACGCAATTGCTGTTTACATATGACGCTAGACCGACGCTTGCGTTCGCCTTTGCGCAAGAGCAGGGGGGGACAGCGGTGCTTTTTTATTTTTTTATTATTTATTTTGCTTTTTTATTTTATTTTATTTTTAAACTGTTCCTTCCATATTTTTTTTTTTTTTATCATTTTTATTGTTATCTCAGGGAATGTAAATATCCCCTATGATAGCAATAAGTAGTGACAGGTACTTTTTTAAAAAAAAAAATTGGGGGGTTAGACCCTAGATCTTTCCTCTGCCCTCAAAGCATCTGACCACACCAAGATCGGTGTGATAAAATGCTTTCCCAATTTCCCAATGGCACTGTTTATATCCGGGGGGGGGGGGGCATTCCCTCCCACTGCTTGTAAAAGCAGTCTAGAGGCTAATTATCTGCTAGAATTGCTTTTACATGAAAGCCGGCCACTGGCTGAAAAGAATGATACCAAGATGATACCTAAACCTGCAGGCATCATTCTGGTATAAACATTCAAAGTCCAGCAACATACCAGTACGTTGCTGGTCTTTGTTGGACATGTATTGTAATCTTTTTTTTCATGCAGCCTGTTGGCTGAACGAAAAAAAGATTGATCGGTGGGTATGCCCACCATTAGAATACCTCCCTTCATCCACCCACTTCTAATGATGGGCATATATGCCGAAGCATGGGGGCATCCTCCCGCAAAAAAGTTATGCCGCGTACACACGGTCGAACTTTTCCACGGGCAAGCCTCCATCGGAATTTCGACTGTATATACGCGGCATTAGGAGCAAAATCGCTCCTCCGCCCCTGCTGCCCCCATGCTTCGGCATATATGCTCTTTTTTTTTTAACTGTGGTGGTGAAATCACCTCCTACAGCACTGGAGTCACGGCTTTATGTATCGTGGGAGCAAACGCTGTTGCTGTCAAGATAAATAATTCCGCGCTGCAGTTAAATGGCGCACCTGAAAACAAAAAATTACATACCTGAAAAGCAAGCATGATAAAACATTGCAGAATAGAACACAGTAAAAAAGAGCAGAACAATAGAGAGAAAATAGAGAGAGAGATCAATAAAACGACAACTATTTTTGGTTTTTTTATTTTATATTTTTTTGTGTTTTTGTTTTTTACGTTTATTTTTTCTTTTTTACACTTTTTTTTTGTAACTTTAACTGTAATGGTTCGGGTCTCTCAAAATGTAATGGCATCTTGGGAGACCCTGTGTAAGTGTGTCCTAGTCTGAAATACTGTACCCTACGCTAAAACTTCACTTTTGAGTGGTAGTGTTCAAAACATTCACCAAGGCAAAGACCAGGTTTGTCAGGACAGAGTGGACAATAATGACGGGTGTCACGCCTAAATCCGCGCTTGCTACAGACACGACATCTTTTTTGGGGGGCTCGTTGGGTAGGGGTACTCGGGAGGACATGCGTATAATGCCTCTCATGCAGCCGGCTTACTGCATTTGGTAGGGGATGGTGAGGTGCAGAACCGCCTGGATACAGGAGTTCTGTGACTATCTCATCCTGGAATTTTAGGAGGGATAACGTCCCGCCTGAAGCTCTGTATAGCACATGAGCGTTCAGCAAAGCCAATTGGAATAAGGATAGAGACACTTTTTTGTACCAGCGTCTCGCCTTACGGTCAATTAGATACAGCGCCAACAACTGGTCGTTGAGGTCCACCCCTCCCATATTTTTGTTATATTCGTGGACACAGAGGGGTTTCTCCACAACACCAGTCGCCGTAGGAATTTGGACTGTCGTGTCTGCATGAAGGGAGGTAAGAAGGAAAACATTCTTATTGTCCCTCCACTTCATAGCGAGCAAGTTATTACACTTTACGCAGGCTCTCTCCCCCAGCCTAAGACGGGCATCTACAAGCCGCTGGGGAAAGCCCCGGCGATTAGGTCGCACGGTGCCACATGCTCCAATCTGATGATCAAACAAGTGACTAAACAGTGGCACGCTCGTGTAATAATTGTCCACATACAAGTGGTACCCCTTTCCGAATAAGGGTGACACCAATTTCCACACTATCTTGCCAGCGCTCCCTATGTAATCCGGGCAGTTGACCGGCTCAACCTGACTATCTTTTCCCTCATAAACCTCCATATACATAGCCTGTTGCCCTGTCACAGCACTTATAGAGCTTGACCCCGTATCTGGCACGCTTGCTGGGAAGGTACTGCTTGAAAGCCAAGCGGCCAGAAAATTTAATCAGGGACTCATCAACGCAGACAGCTTGATCGGGAATAAACAAGGCTGCAAAACGTTCGTTGAAGTGGTTTATGAGGGGCCGAATTTTATAGAGCCGGTCGTATTCAGGGTCCCCACGTGGACGACAAAGTTCATTGTCATTGAAGTGCATGAACCGCAAAATCTGCTCGTATCGTTTCCTGGGCATGGAGGCAGAGAACACGGGCATGTGGTCAATTGGGTGCGTGGACCAATAAGCACGCAATGACGGGAATTTATGTGTACCCATGTTGAGGGAAAGGCCCAGAAAGGTCTTAAATTCGGAAACCGTAATTGGTTTCCAATCTTTGGCAATGGAAGGCAACTGGGGATTAGCGGCGATGAATTGACCAGCATATAAATTACTCTGGTCCACAATAGATCTATAGAGATCTTCCATGAAAAACAGCGAATAATAATCAATTGGCATAAAATCAGCTGTTTCCACCTGAATACCGGGTTGGGCAGTGAATGGGGGAAGTACGGGTTCTGCAGAAGTGGTGGGGACCCAATCAGGATAGGCAAATTCTGCAGGAAGAGCACTATGGGTACGACGGGCCTGCCTTTGTCTTCTTATTGGTGGCAGCGGGACACTACTTGTGCTTGCCACCTCGCCAGCTTCAACTGCACTTATGGGACTCGCCACGTCACCAAGTGATACTGCAGTGCTGGATGTACGCCCAGGCTGTACTAGGCCGCTGGTGCTTGCAAATTCACCAGAAGGAATAGCGGCGCTAGTACTACTCTGCTCCATGATACGAGAGCCCTGCGGTTCTTGCTCCTCAACAACCTCAGAAGATCGGGATCGGGTACGCCTGACCTTAGCAGGGACCTCAACTTCGTCGTAGGGCTGGGCGATTTTCCCCCAAAAAAAAATCTGCGATTTTTTTATAAAAAACTCGATTTACGATTCAATTTTTTTTTTATTATTATATTAAAGTGCATCAACAAACAAAATTGCAAAGGCAAACCCTTTCTCTAACTGCAAAGTCAGTGTGCAACAAACACACAATATAATCCAGCGCTCATGGAACATACATTATTAACTATTGAAAACTCTTGAAACTCTGTGCGATTCCTTCTGTCCCAGCCTTGCTGCGATCCTGGCTCTGCATCCTTTTGTGTTGGAGGGCCCTCCACACGCTGGTCTGCCTGTTGTCCATCATTCAAGGTACTGTGCTCACACGGAGATCATGCCACAGGCTTTGTTTTGACTTTTTTAACCCCTCCTTGCTCCACGGATGTCACTGCAAGTTTAACAAGTTTGTCACCACTGGCAACTGGAGAGTTAAGATTCATTTGCCCTCTGCACATTTGGGATTGGATCCCTCTCTTTATTGTGATTAATAAATGGACTAAGCTTTTTTATCAATTCTTCAAGAGTTTTCAATAGTTAATAATGTATGTTCCATGAGCGCTGGATTATATTGTGTACATGTTGTGTATTTTGTACTTCTGGGTACGGATTTTTTCTTGCTGCGCTGGATCCTGTTTTTTCCCCCTTTTGGATACTTTGTACTTCCCAAAATATTTGGGATTTTTTTCTTCTTCTTATTATTATTATCATCCATTATATTTTTTTCTTTATCCACCAATTTAGCGCTTGTGACCTTTTGTTGTTTTTTGCAGTGTGCAACAAAGATTGTTAAGCATCCAAATTATTAATACTGTATTTGGATTTAGCTAATAAAACAACAAAAAATCCTGAGGTTACTCTTAGTTGAATTGAACTGTGTCCATGCCTCACTGTGCCCGTGCCTCACTGTGCCCGTGTCTCACTGTGCCCATGCTTCAATCACTGTGCCCGTACCTGATGCAGATTTTCATGGTATACGGATTTTACTGCTACACCGGTGGCCATTCCAGTATTCAAAAGCTGCACCTCCTTCTCGTCTGTGATAGGCGGAACACTCAATTTCCCAGCATTCAGTGTTCCGCCTATCATGGTCATCCTCATAACACAGACGAGGATGAGAGGATGTCCGTGATAGGCTGAATACTGCCTGCTGTGAAATTGAGTGTTCCGCCTATCACAGACGACGAGGACTCGGGAGGCGCGGCTTTTGAACACTGCAATGGCCGCCGTCTGTCTGCATGACACGCTGATCAGGTAGGCAGACGGCGGCTGCAGCGAGTAGATGTAATTGGGGTAACGCTGCCCAGTGCCATTCCGGATACGCCCCCTGCAGTCCTGCTACGGAAACTTTGAAGGAAAAAAATAAAAAATTTTTTTTTTTTTTTTTTCAAAAAAAACCCAAAAATCTAAAAAAATCGATTTTCTTCAAAACTGAATCGGTTTGAGCTCAAAACTCGATTCAAGATTAAAATCGATTTTTTTTCCCAGCCCTACTTCGTCGTCAGAGCTATCTGACGTGGGGCCGCTGACGTCACTGTCTTCTACGGGAAGATATTCTGAGCCTGAATCTGACAGATACGTGACCTCCTCTTCACTATCTGTCATGCTCAGAATCTCGTAGGCCTCTTTACTAGTGTACCTTCGTCTTGCCATTTTGGGCTCTAAATTTAGGGGTACACTAGTAAGATTCACAGGAAAAAAAGCACCTGACTGTCGTCAGCAAATGTATCAAACGCTACAAAAAAAAACTGTTAGCGGTCGCAGGGATCAGGACTGTCTCTGCGAACGCTGCAGTTATGTGTTTTGTGTTTGGTAAGTGACAGTGATCGATCGATACTGCACTTGGGTGGGCTGGGCGGAGGGGCTAAACGCTAGCACTGTGTTTTTGGGAACCCTAAACCGCTGGGGACGCTAGTATAGATGTGATCAGATACTATACCACCAAGGGAGGTGTATGCTTTGCGCGTGGGTGTTAGCGTTACTGGCACTAACCTAACGCTGCCTGGGGCGACGCAGACCCTCTCTGGCGCTAAAACCTAATTGATCTCACCCGCCGGGCGATCAGGGGGTTAAACCTTTATTGGGTTATATACGGCGGGTGCCCTAATGCTATAAAAAGCAAACTAACCAACCAGCGTCACCCGTAACCTTTATATGGTGATCACTGGTGAAAGGGTTAACTAGGGGCAATCAGGGGGTTAAAACCTTTATTAGGTTAAATATGGGGGTACCCGACGCTATATAAAAACCTGACGGGTTACCTAAATAACTAACTGGGTAACCAGTGTCACCAGTGACGCTTATACGGTGATCACTGGTGAAAGGGTTAACTCTAGGGGCAATCAGGGGGTTAAAATAATATATGGGGGCACCTAACGCTCTAAAAACCTGCGGCGAAACTAAAAATAAATAACTGGCTATCTAGGGCACCACTGGCACTAAATACAGCGATCGAAAATACGATCGCTTAGTGACGCTGGCGTTAGGGGGTGAAAGGGTTACCTGGGGGGCGATCAAGGGGTTAAACCTTTATTAAGGGGGGTTAGGGGGCTACCCGGGGCCTAAACCTAACTGCCCTGCAACTTTTTACTATCACAGATGACACTAAATGCAGTGATCAGTAAAATAAATGATCACTGCAATCAGTGACACTGTGATTGGGGGCTGGGGGTGAAATGTGTGCCTATGTGTACCTAAGTGTCAGTGGACTGTTGGTGCACTAACCTGCTTCTTCTCTCCTCGGCGCCAGAATCGAAAAGACCGCCGCGAGGGAGATGACATCACTTCCTCCTGCCTGTGTTTACATCACATGGCGGAGGAAGCATTTTCATTCGCCGGGAGCGATCGCGAGGGGGTGGCCGAAATCGAATGGTCACCCCCTCATCTCTGATCGCTCCCCAACGATAAATGGCCACTCACTGTATAGGAGGCGGACCCCCCAACTCTACTAAGGCGATCACGTACACTGTACGTGATTGTGCCCGTCGGTGCCATTCTGCCGACGTATATATACAGTGAGCGGTCGTTAAGTGGTTAAGAATGTCACTGGGGGTAAGAGCACACTGCTTCCACAATCCAGAAAAGGTAAGGAGCCACGCCCCTCCTTTTCCGCTCAGAAGCGTTTTTTTTCGTCAGCCCGTTCCCGCAGGTAAGCGTTTCCAGGCCGACAAGGGGCCAGCTGAGGGACAAAAGCGTCCCTGGTTTCGCAAGCCAAACAAGCCTGCGAACAAATCTGCAACATGAAGGTTTGTCCCGCCCGAATCTCGGGTGGGGGGGGGTCGTCTTTGCGAGTTTGCAGCTGGGTGGACCTCCCTGCTTTCCAACCAGTGGGTTTGCAAAGTGGTTTCATCAGGGTACAAGATAGAATTTCTCTCTTGTCCAAACAGGTTTTTTCCCTCAAACCTTCATCATCTTCCGGCTCGTCGGAACGCCCTGTTTGGGGCAGTGCAGGACCTGCTGATGCGCGGGGCAATAGTACCTGTGCCGCTGCCGGAAAAGTTTCAGGGATTCTACTCCAATCTGTTTGTAGTCCCAAAAAAGGACGGGGTCCGTCCAATCCTGGATCTCAAGGCCCTCAACACCTTTGTAAAGGTATGAAAGTTCAGGATGGAAATCAGTTCGCTCTGTGGTCGCTGTACTCCATCCGGGGACATCAAGGACGCATACTTGCATGTCCCCATATACGTCAGGCATCAGAGATCTCTGCGCTTTTCAGTCGGGGGCGATCACTACCAATTTGTAGCTCTCCGTTTTGGCCTGGCGTTGGCACCAAGGGTTTTCACCAAGGTGCTCGCCCCGATTCTGGCCTTGCTGAGACAGCGAGGAATCACTATCGTGGGCTACCTGGACGACCTCCTTCTGAGAGCTGCTTCAGACTCAGAATTAGAGGAGGATGTGGCAATAGCCAGTCAGACCCTTTGAGAGTTTGGTTGGGTACTGAACCTCCAGAAGTCAGTGTTGGTGCCGACTCAGCGCCTGGAATACCTGGGCTAGATTCTAGACTCCTCAGAGGCGAGAGTTTCTCCCTTTGGAAATGTTGCAGACTCTTCGGGCTGCGGTGAAGCCGTTGGCATCCCACAGGTGGTCGTCGCTGCGCTTTTGCATGCGAGTCCTGGGTCTCATGGTAGCCTCCTTCGATGCGGTACCATATGCTCAATTCCACACTCGAGTCTTGCAAAAGGAGATCCTGTCCAAATGGGACAAATCTTCGCTGTCCCTGGATTGTCAAATCCGGGTGAGCCATCGAGTCAGGGCTTCCCTGGTCTGTTGGCTGAGATCTCCTGCCCTTCAGTCAGGAAAGTCGTTCCTTCCTTTTCACTGGACGGTGATCATGACGGACGCCAGCCTGACCGGTTGGGGGGGGGTTTGGGGCGTACAGTCGTCAAGGTCGCTGGACGCAGGAAGAATCCCGCTTGACGATCAATGTGCTAGAACTTCAGGCGATCAGGCAGCGCCTCTCCACATGGTCACAGAGACTGCCGGGACGTCCAGTCAGGATTTAGTCAGACAACGCCACGGCAGTGAGGCATGTCAACCATCAAGGAGGAACAAGAAGCTCGGCTGCAGCATTGGAGGTCGCTCACATCCTGTAGTGGGCAGAGCGGAGCGTGCCGGCTCTATCGGCCGTCTACATTCTGGGCGTAGAAAACTGGCAAGTGGACTACCTGAGTCGCCAGATGCTGGACCAAGGAGAATGGTCACTACACCCGGATGTGTTTAGACTCCTTTGCCGGAGATGGGGCACACCAGACGTGGATCTCCTGGCTTCTCGACTCAAATCGGAAGGTATTGAGGTTTTGTGGCCAGGTCTAAAGATCCCTGGGCGGACGTGACAGACGCGTTGGTGGCTCTGTGGGGACAGTATAGGCCAATTTATGCCTTCCCTTCCACTTCTTCCTCGTCTGCTCCGCAGAGTGGAGACTGAGGGGATTCTGGTTATTCAAATTGCCCCAGATTGGCCCCGGCGTCCCTGGTACACTGACCTAGTACACCTGGTGGCGGATGTTCCTTGGTGACTGCCAATGCTAGCGGACCTTCTGTCGCAAGGTCCCATACTTCATCCTGCTTTACAGTCGCTGGCTTTAACGGCATGGCTGTTGAAAGTCAGGTGCTAAGGGACCGAGGCCTGACGGATTCAGTAATTACCACCATGCTGAGGGCACCAAAGTCATCTTCTCTGAAGATCTATCATCGCACATGGAAGGCCTACATCTCTATGTGTGGGGAGATGGAGTGGCGTCCACGGACATATTCGGTTTTCAGGATCCTGCTGTTTTTACAGCGTGGAGTGGATCAAAAGCTTGCCTTAAGCACCATTAAGGGGCAGATATCAGCCTTGGCTGCCTTCTTTCAACGACCCTTGGTGGCTCATTCACCGAGTACGTTTGTGCAAGGGGTTCGACATGTGGCCCCTCCTGTTCAACCACCACTGCCTCCGTGGGATTTGAATCTGGTGCTCTCGGTACTGCAGAAACCTCTGTTTGAGAACAGAGAGATTCCCCTTTCGACACGGTCTCAGAAGGTTGCCTTTCTGGTGGCTATTACATCAGTCAGGAGGGTTTCTGAATTGGCGGCCTTGTCTCTTGCAAGTCTGCCTACTTGATCCTCCACAAGGATAAAGCAGTGCTACACCCGCAGCCTTCGTTTCTTCTGAAGGTTGTTTCGGCTTTTCATCTAAATGAGGACATTGTGCTTCCATCCTTGTGTCCTCGGCTGTCGCATCCCAAGGAGGTTGCTTTACATTCCTTGGACGCGGTCCGAGCTCTGCGGGTGTATCTGTCTGCTACGCAACGCTGTATCCTGGTCTAGGCCAATAAGGCCCAGGGCAGCACTTTGCAGGGGGGCAGCACGGAAAGAGTCCCCGCCATCTTGCGCTACACTGTTAGTGTAGCGCCAGTCTTATGGGACGGACTGGGCAAATTAGTCTAGCGCCCCCATGAAGCTGCCACACTGCTTCCGGTATGCGGGCGGCATTCTGCAACTGTGTGTGTGTGTGTGTGTGTGTTGGGGGGCACGCTGGTTCTAACTTTGACTGTCCTATCATCCTGGACCACAAACCATTCTCACTGTGCTATAGGTTTCCTGCTGCGTTGGCATGGTTATATCTTCTCTCCATAAAATTATCAGAAATTTGTGCTTAAAGTAGAACTTTAGGCAACACTTTATACACTTATAGGCAGCCCTCAGGACTAGTGTCCCCACTCAAAAATTTCAGGGCGGGTGTGGCCTTGACAGGAAGGGGTGGGTCATATTTAAATTAGGGGGTGCACGAGTTTAGTTAGGCCTAGGGTAGCACAACACCTAAATACACTACTGCTGCTACGGCTCCGTTTCGAAGGTCAGACTCACTGTTTGTCGGTGACTGGTCCAAAGAAAGGCCTGGCGGTCTCGTCGGCCCCCATTTCTCGGTGGGTCAGACAGATTGTGATTCAGGCTTATGCCCTAAAAGGGTGGGAACCTCCCTTTCCTGTTACGGCGCATTCGACCAGGGCAATAGGTGCCTCCTGGGCTTTCCGACATCAAGTGTCTGTCTCCCAGGTGTGTAAAGCGGCGACCTGGTCGTCCATTCACACTTTCACCAAGTTTTACAAGGTTGATGTACATGCATCTGCGGATGCTTGCTTCGGCCGCAAAGTTTTGCAGGTGACCTTTAAAGGTTGCAACTCCTCCGTTGAGGAGCTCTTTTTTTGCTTGCTGTTCCCACCCCTCGTTTTTTTGACACTGCTTGGCGACGTCCCCAAGGTCAAGAATAAAGGAGCTGTGTCCGTCCATGGACGAAAGAGAAAATAGGATTTTTGTACTCACCATAAAATCCTTTTCTCTGTTCAGCTTTGCTGTTACATGTTTTTAACTGTTTAACATGTCTGCCTAGTCCTCTCCTGATAGATGGCATATAAACCCTAAGGTCAAAAATAAAGGAGCTATGTCTGTCCATGGACTTCAGAGAAAAGGATTTTACGGTGAGTACAAAAATCCTATTTTCACACTGCATTGGAAACGTTGAAAGCAGTTTCACAGAACCCCTGAAGTTCGACCAAAACACTTCCATATTGTTCACATTTTCTTGTCCCTGACAGCTTTCAGGACTCTGCAAATTTTGGGCGCTTGTTGCTGGCATGCACAGTGCCTTTGCTCCAGCAGCTTAGCATTCCTGGGACAATGCTGCCTGAAGCATCCATATCCAAACCTGCCATTAGATGAGGCCTAAACATCCATCTGATAAAGAAGTGCCACAGCCAAAAATCTGTGCAGTAAGCTCTACAAGGGCAGCAGACGGAGACTTGTACAGTAACTGCTACATAAGCCTAGCTCCAGAAAGGCAAAGCCCTGCGACTTACTGCAGCTGTGGTCTGTGGCCCTACACATCCCTAACACAAGCAGACTTGGGGAGTGCCACTGCAGGACCCAGGGAATATACCCGTATCAAGTACTCATCCCCCTGCCCCGGATAGGTTTACTTAATAGGAAGTGGTTCCATCAATTTTTGTACCACATCCCTCGACCTGTAAAGCCCTCTGTGGCTACTTGTGCTACACCAGGTGCCTAGACAGTGCCCCAAGCAGAGCCCAGTGCCCTAGAGTCACATTACAGACCAGCCCCACACATTCAGCATGGCAGGGTCCAGGTACAGCCTCCAAAGCTATATGATGAGCCCTCTTGGCTCTGCAGTAAGTGAAAAAGCTTGGGGGGGGGGGGTGGGGGAGAAGAAAATAATCTATTCTAGAGGAAATTGATTTCTTCTCCCAAAAGAGATGGGACATCTATCCTCCTAAGACATTAGCATTAAACTGAAGCATGATGGGAGTGGGGGGGGGGGGGGGTAGTATATCTGGCTAACTAGCAGATTTGTTTGCTAGTGTCCAATCTCCTGAAAGCAGCAGTATAACTCATTTGTTTTGAAAATAAAAGTTGAATCCCAGCCTAACAACTATGCATCAAAAAAAAAAAAATATATATATATATATATATATATATATATATCTTGTTCATACATCACGGGACACAGAGCAGCATAGTCATTACTATGTGGGTTATATAGAATTACCTTCAGGTGCTGGCACTGGCAACTTCCAAAACAGGAAGTACCCTCCCCTTTATAAGCCCCTCCCATCCGGGAGCACCTCAGTTTTTTGCCAGTGTCTAAGGTGTTGGCCAAGGTTAACATGTATTCATCTGGGCTTGTGTACAGGTTCTCTGGGCCTTAGCAAGCTATTCCGGATCCGACCAAAAAAGCTTCATAGCTAAACGGTCGGTACCCGGGCCTTGCAGAGAAGAGCAGGGTTTTGCCTGTAATGCCTCTCTTAGGAGGGCTGGACCCTGGGATCCAGAGCTCTGGTCATACCCAAAACCAAGAGGCTATCTGTGCAGGGTGCTATACAGGTCCAGGGGAGTGGAATCCTTGGGAACCCGGTCCCTGAAGGTCTAGTACAATGCCTGCCGTGAGAGGTGAAGTTTGGGCTTCTGTGGACCAAACAAAGTCCTGCGGCGGGGAAAAGGTAAGTGGGGGCCCCTCAGGAACTTGGTTCTATTGAGGGGACCCCCAAGCCTAATATGTCTTTCTGCCTGTTACCTAAAGGTATTCCCGCTAATAGCTGTATATGCCTAAGAAATCCTAGAAATGTCTTTTCATAAAGGAAGTTTTAAAAACTGTAAACCTAGAAATGTTTTTCATAAAGGAGGTTTAAAAAAAAAAAAAAAAAAAAAAAAAAAGGACAAAAGTGCGGTACCTGTGTTTGTCCACTAGAGACCGCTGTGGAACGTCTTTTTTTCTTGGGACTATTCCTTCCATGGTGAAAGTCCAGGCAGATGAGTGAGCTCTCTATCAGGGAAGCTGCATTCCTCTGTCATGCTGCCAAGTAGTTTCCTTCCATCCCCGAGTCCTGGTGAAACAGGGACCCTGGCTCCTCTCCCTACATGGCGCCAAGAGCGCACACGTGCATGCACGCGCACACACGCTTTCTTTTTATAGATTTAGCTTCAAAAAAGGGGGCGGAGCCTGGCGGATGACGCGCTCTGTGCGCCCAGCATTTCGACGCATGTGCGGGCGTCCCAGCAAGATAAAAGGACTCAGTCCACGCTGCTTGCTATGGACACAGAGCATGAAAAGGAGCTGGTAGCATGGTATAGGGGCTTACAGCGGGCGGTTGATACAGGCATCCCCAGAAAGACGCATTAGTAGACACCCACTGATGTACATAGCAGCAAATTGCATTAGACTATTTCAGTAAAGGGGTGTATTGCGGCTGGAATACCTCAGCTTTGAACTAAGGAATATGCCGCCTAAAAAACTCCGAGATATACCTCTCAGGAAGTGTAGGGGGTCTCCATCGGGCTCTGAGGATCTGGAGCAGTCATCTGCACCTTCCTCCCCTGAGAAATCAGAGGTTAATACCCATAAGGAACCCCCGGGAGTGCCAGGTACTGCGGCTGTCCTCAGTCCACCTGCTCCTGCATATATAACAGAGGAGGTTTTTGCCTCAACTCTGGAGGGATTGGAGCAGAGATTGGCAGCATTGATCGCTTCTTCTCTACAGGAAAGAGAGCGCGCCAGATCTCCATCCCCTCCATTAGAGTGCCTGTTGGCAGAGCAACAGTCCCAGGAAGGGACTGACCTACCTGAAGGGGATCAGGAGGAGGTTAACTCTGTTTTTGAGGAATCGACAGTAGATGAACCATTTTCAGCATCACAGACTGAAAGACTGTGGGTCCAGACCCTAACTGACATGGTTCGATCTGCATTTAAAATGCCTCTTGTTGAACCATCAACTACTGCTGTCTCCTCATTGGGGTCGCTAAAAGCTCCCCAGATTAATTGCTCCTTTCCAATTCATCCATTATTGGAAGGACTTATATACCAGGACTGGGAACATCCTGATAAACTATTTGTTCCACCTAAGAAATTTCAGGTGATCTATCCCATGGAGGAAAAATTCACCCAGAGATGGAATGTTCCTACGGTGGACGCAGCCATTTCTTCTGTGAACAAATCACTGACATGTCCAGTAGATAATGTTCAAATGTTCAAAGATCCAGTAGATAAAAAATTGGAATCTTTATTAAAATCTGCTTTTTCCACAGCAGGGGCTGTTACACAGCCAGCAGTGGCAGCTATTGGGGTCTGCCAAGCTTTAAAGGATCAAATGAAAATGGTCCTAAGGGATTTGCCAGACCAGCAGGCCCAGGCTCTGGCTGATCTGCCTAGAGCATTATGCTTTGCGGTTGACGCCATCAAGGATTCTATCCATCAGGCCTCCCGCCTCACGCTGTCTTTGGTACATATGCGTAGGCTTCTGTGGCTCAAGAACTGGTCTGCTGAGGCTCCCTGTAAGAAGCTCTTAGTTAGCTTCCCATTTCATGGAGAACGCCTTTTTGGCGAAGACCTGGATAAATATATCCAGAAGATTTCCAGTGGTAAAAGTACTCTCTTACCAATTAAAAAGAGGTCTAGGGGTCCATCTTTTAAGAGGACTACCTCTCCTATCCCTGGGACGTCTGCTACTAAGCAGTTCCGACGGCCTCCTCGGTCAAACTCAGGAGGTAAAAATCAGGGACAGTCACAGGGTAATAAAAAACCCTGGATCCGAAGAGGTACTAAACCAGCCTCCAAGTCAAGCCTATGAAGGGCTGCCCCCACTCAAACGGGTGGGGGGAAGACTTCAGTTGTTCACAGAGACCTGGCGGGAGACGATCAAAGACAGATGGGTGCTCTCCGCAGTAACTCGGGGATACAAGTTGGAGTTAAAAGAGTCTCCTCCTTCCCATTTTATGTGGTCAGGCATGCCAAAAGACCCTCTGAAAAGAAGGTGTCTCCTAGTGGCGTTAGAACAACTATTGCTCCAAGGAGTAATTATGGAGGTTCCTATGGAAGAGTGGGGGTTTAGTTTCTACTCAAACCTTTTCACAGTCCCGAACCAAACGGGGACATAAGACCCATATTGGACCTAAAGAGTCTAAACAAATTTCTAAACGTCCGGTCCTTCCGGATGGAGTCGATCCGATCGGTCACCGCTGCCCTACAGGGGGAGGAATGGTTAGCCTCGATCGACATCAAAGATGCTTACTTGCATGTTCCCATCTTTCCAGGTCATCAAAAATTTCTACACTTTGCAGTAGAAGGGCGCCATTTTCAGTTCAGAGCCTTACCATTCGGTCTGGCCATAGCACCACGAGTGTTCACAAAAATTCTGGCCCCACTGTTGGCCGATCTAAGAACACGAGGTGTAACGATAATGGCATACCTAGACGACCTGTTGATGGACCACTCAGTTGCCAAGCTAGAAGTGGTAATTGTCGATACAATCAAGTATCTAGAATCTCACGGTTGGGTCATCAACCTGGACAAGTCAGCCCTACAGCCAGTGAAAAACCTGGTATATCTAGGGCTACGGCTGGATTCAGACCAGAGGAGGATTTTCCTACCTCAAGACAAAGTATCCTCTTTGAGGGACTTGGTCCGCCTACTTTGTGCAAAAAGACAGCCGTCCATACGCCTGTGCATGAGGCTGCTAGGAAAGATGGTAGCATCATTCGAAGCTGTGCCATACGCCCAATTCCACTCAAGGAATTTACAGAGGGCCATATTGTCAGCCTGGAACGGAAAAATTCAGGCTCTACACTTCCCGATGGCTTTGTCCTTCCGTTCGGAAGAGTCTCTGCTGGTGGTTGATCCCCCAGAATCTACAGAAGGGAAAACCCTTCAGCCCGATATCTTGGAAGGTGGTCACTACAGATGCCAGCCTTATAGGCTGGGGGGCAGTACTGGAGCAATGGTCTCTCCAGGGCAGATGGTCAAATGTAGTAAAAACCCTGCCCATCAATCTCTTAGAGATACGAGCAGCCCGGTATGCCCTAGTAGCCTGGGCATCCAGACTCCAAGGGTCCCCTGTCAGAATTCAATCAGACAATGCCACAGCAGTGGCATATATCAATCATCAGGGAGGCACCAGGAGTTGTGCAGCCCAGAGGGAAGCAAGTCACATCCTGGAATGGGCAGAAAAGCATGTCCCATGTATGTCAGCTGTCTTCATTCCAGGGGTGGAGAATTGGAAGGCGGACTTTCTAAGTCGCCAACAGTTATGCCCAGGGGAATGGTCCCTTCATCCCGAGGTCTTCCGAGCAATATGTCAGCGGTGGGGAACACCGGATGTAGATCTGCTAGCATCCAGATTCAACGCAAAGGTGCGGCTCGGATGCTCTGGTGTTCCCTTGGAATCAGTTCAGACTGATATATGCATTCCCTCCGCTACAATTGTTGCCTCGACTCCTTCGCAGAGTCAGGTTGGAAAAGAAGCCGGTGATCTTGGTGGCTCTAGCGTGGCCCCGAAGGGCCTGGTACGCGGAGATCATCAAAATGTCTGTGGGGAGTCCTTGGACCCTTCCACGTCGTCCGGACCTGCTTTCGCAAGGGCCGATATACCACCCTTCCTTACTAACTCTAAGTTTAACGGCCTGGCTATTGAATCCCACATCCTAAAGAAGAGAGGTCTCTCTAACTCTGTGGTATCAACTATAATCAATGCCAGGAAGCCTGTATCCAGGCAGATCTACTATAGAGTTTGGAAGGCGTACATCACTTGGTGCGAGGCCAGAAAGTGGCATCCACGTAAGTACGTTATAGGCAGAATTCTGGACTTCCTACAGTGGGCTGTAGACAGGAAGTTTGCCTTAAGTACTATCAGGGGTCAGGTTTCAGCCTTATCAATACTATTTCAAAGGCCCCTGGCTATGCATTCACTTGTCAAATCCTTTATGCAAGGGGTGACTCGTATTATTCCACCGATTAAAGCTCCCATATGCCCATGGGATCTAAATTTTGGTTCTGTCGGTTCTGCAGAAGCAGCCATTTGAACCTTTGCGGCACATTTCCTTGGTTCTACTCACCAGGAAATTGATTTTCTTAGTAGCCATTTGTTCGGCTAAAAGAGTATCGGAATTAGCCGCCTTGTCCTGTAAGGAGCCATATCTGGTTGTCCATAAGGACAGAGTAGTATTACGTCCTCATCCAGCCTTTCTTCCTAAGGTGGTATCGAGGTTTCATTTGAACCAAGATGTGGTTCTTCCTTCCTTTTTCCCCAAACCTAGTTCGGTAGAGGAAAAGTTATTGCATTCTTTGGATGTAGTAAGAGCAGTTAAAGCTTATCTAAAGGCCACTGCTCAGATTCGTAGAACGGATTCTTTGTTTGTTCTGCCGGAAGGCCCCAGAAAGGGTCAGGCAGCATCAAAATCTACTTTAGCCAAGTGGATTCGACAGGTCATAATACAAGCCTATGGCTTGAGAAGTAGACCGCCTCCGTTCAAAGTTAGGGCGCACTCCACAAGAGCAGTTGGAACTTCATGGGCAGTGCATCACCAGGCCTCCCTGGCTCAAATTTGTAAGGCCGCAACATGGTCTTCAGTACACACGTTTACTAGGTTCTACCAGGTGGACGTTAGAAGTCAGGAGGATGTCGCCTTTGGGCGCAGTGTGTTGCAGGCCGCAAAAGATCCTCATGCCTGATGGCGCCCAGCTTATGTATGGTGTATCCCCCCCCTCATTTGGCATTGCTTTGGGACGTCCCACATAGTAATGACTATGCCGCTCTGTGTCCCGTGATGTATGAACAAGAAAGTAGGATTTTTAAAACAGCTTACCTGTAAAATCCTTTTCTTGGAGTACATCACGGGACACAGAGCTCCCACCCTTCTTTTGGGGACACGTATTGCTTTGCTACAAAACTGAGGTGCTCCCGGATGGGAGGGGCTTATATAGGGGAGGGTACTTCCTGTTTTGGAAGTTGCCAGTGCCAGCACCTGAAGGTAATTCTATATAACCCACATAGTAATGACTATGCCGCTCTGTGTCCCGTGATGTACTCCAAGAAAAGGATTTTACAGGTAAGCTGTTTTAAAAATCCTACTATATATATATATATATATATATATATATATATATATATATATATATATATAAATTGTATTTAGTCTGCTCCAATCACATAATCCCGAATGTCAATTAGTGGCAGCTGCAGGGGAGGAGTGAGCAAAACCATGGTTGAAAATTCTGGGAGCCATGACATCACTCATAGGTTCCATGTTCCAGATGTTGTCAATGCTCCCTACTCTACTGCAGCTGCCACTCACCGACACAGAGGTGCCAAAGCTGCGGGACCATGGGACCAGAGCAGACTAAAAATATGTAGGTATAAAAAAATTTAAAGGCAGAATAAGTAGCAGGAAATGGGAAACCACATTTCAAGCATAGTTAAAAAGTTGGGATGGAAATTCACTTTAATACTGATCCTTAATGACAAAAAACAAAAAAGGTAGTATATTTTCTCAAAAGAACGCAAAACTGGATTAAATAGAATATGTTTATGTACATGAAGTCTTTTAATGTGTACCGACTAAGTTTATCCCATCCCTCCATTAAGAAGATTGCAAATTGCAAATGGATTCAAAAGCACACATACCTTAGAACTGTATTCAACACATTTGGATATTTCTGCATTAAGAAACTTTCAAGTAAACAAAGCTGATATCATTAAAACTGTACACCCAACAGCCATTTTCTCAACTCAGTTTCTATTTCATATTCAAACTCACCGAAGAAATTTCATAGATATGAGTGGATCCCATTATTGCACCTCCAACAGTTGCAGTTCTCTTCTCTGGAAGCACCGTAAAAAGTAGCGGAGTCTCTGTACTGTTGGGTTAGAAAAAAAAAAAAAAAAAAAAGCAACAACCAGAATATGTATGAGAAATGGATCCATGCAAGGTACCATTAAAAAAAAAAAATATATTTGATATTTATCACAAATCAACAGTCTTTAAGCAAAAACAATTAAATCTCAGTTAAAACACAGATGGTTTAACACCAGCTGATACATACTATTAAAAAACAAAAAAACACATGATCTTATACATCCAGAACTATTAAAATGATATGCTCCACTGTGATGAATTTACCAAAGAACTTCCAAAAAAGAAATAATTTGGCTGGCATGGCCAATGGGCCAACTGAATGACCATTCACCCAGGGATGCATATATAGTTACATAGTAGGTGAGGTTGAAAAAAGACACAAGTCCAACCTATGTGTGTGATTATATGTCAGTATTACATTGTATATCCCTGTATGTTGTAGTCGTTCAGGTGCTTATCTAATAGTTTTTTTAAACTATCGATGCCCCCCGCTGAGACCACCGCCTGTGGAAGGGAATGCCCCATCCTTGCCGCTCTTACAGTAAAGAACCCTCTTTTCTTCTAATTTTAGTGAGTGGCCACGTGTCTTGTAAAAGTCCCTTCCGTGAAAAAGTTTTATCCCTATTGTGGGGTCACCACTATGGTATTTGTAAATTGAAATCATATCCCCTCTCAAGAATTTCTTCTCCAGAGACGAGACCTAGCATTAGTAAATAGACATGAATGTATATCACAGGGGTAATGAATTATAATTCACTGAGGTCCGGTCAGCAAAGTTTTCTTCCAGAAGCGGTCCGAACATCGTGTCGTTAACCGTGGCGCCTTTTCGCATGTGCCAAACCGCATGTTGCTGCTGCACTATTTTGGAAAAGACGTCTTTCTCCGTGTTTCTTTCAGGTAGTACAGCCCATTAAAATGGGCTGACCTACCCATGACATGTGCACCTAATGCACATGGTACAGATCTGAACCCATTCTTACATCAGTATCCTCAGTCCCCAGTGCACATCAGAGCCCTATCCCTCTTGATGAGTGTCCTCAGGTCCTTCTTTATATCACCCCCCCTCCACAATAATGTTCTGACACTTCCTTGACACCAATCCCCCCTGCCAGTACTGTCCTTTGCCCCTATTTACACTATTCCTCAGCCCCCTTCACATTACTGTCCTCATTGCCCCCACATCAGTCCTCAGCCTCCCCCACTGTAATGCCCACATCTCCCCCACTGTAATGTCCACATCTCCCCCACTGTAATGTCCACATCTCCCCCACTGTAATGTCCACATCTCCCCCATACATCACAGTCCACTCAGCCCCCCACCCTGATGTCCTCAGACCACCACATCACAGCCCTCAACAACTCCACTTTAATGTCCTCAGCGAGTCAGCACACACGTTCCTCCTTTTCAGACTAGTGTCCTCACTCCCTGCAACTTTGCCCCCTCCCTCACTTACCTTACACAGACCGAAGATCGGAAGGAGGCACAGCATGTCTCGGATTGGAGCGCGGGTGCTGCAAGATGGTGATTAGTTGCCAAGACCGCCCTTCATCCTAGCAGCCAATCACCTGCTTGTTAACCTCCGACAGCTCGGCCCTCCATTCAGAACCGTCCCGCCTCCCGCTGTCGGCTCTGTGTGTGAGGATTACAGAGACGGCAGGGGGAAGAAAAAACTGCCAATAGCGGTATCGCAGCAGGCCGCATAGAAGAGTGAGGCGGTTCGCATTTGGCCCACCATTTAGTGATGCCCGGTATATCATATTTACTTGTTTTAAACCTTTTGAATTTTTTTTACACATTTTTTCAGTTACTGCCTGGTTTCCAGGCCCATGCAAGTGATGCCATGCATCCCAGGAGTCTTCAGGAGGGGAAGAGGAGTTTCCTCAGCTAAGTTTACCCTCCTGCCTGCATGCCTGGGCATATTACTACAGGAAGAAAATGCTACATGAATAATCTGCCTCTATGCAGGATAGCCACAGACAGAAATGCCAGGGGGTGTTTTTTAAAGTGATTTTTCAGCAAAATAAAAGCATCGAGACATGAATGAATGAGTTTGTTTTGAACACAAATTAATGAAACAGCATTTTTGGTTTGTGGCACTACGTAGCAGTGTAGTTCCGCTTTAATTGTTCTCAACATATGCTAGCGGTTTATTTGAAACTGCATTGTCTGACAAGTCAAGTAGCTCTTGACATGCTTTGATTTTACTGACAGATTTAACACTGAAAAGGAGAGCATCTGGCAGTGATGGGAAAAGTATATAAAATATTCAAAAAACATTTCAGCAATCAGACAATAAATATTATGTAGAGCTTCATACCCATCAATGGCCTCTTCATTCTTTTTCTTTCTCAGCTCAATAAGTTCTGGTGTCTCCATACCAGCAGGAACAGAAGAAAATCCTCCAGGTGTAATAAGACCACTGCACAAAGACATAACAAAAACAGTTTGCAACAAGAAAAAAATGCTTCTATAAATAAAGTGACAGCAGTTAAAAAAGCTTGACCACCGAGTCCCGGACTATGGAAATGGTATTTGCGCAACAATTTTTCAAACGCTTTTTTTGGGGGGAAAAAAACTTTCATGAATTAAACAAAAACAGTAAAGTTAGCCCAATTTTTTTTGTATAATGTGAAAGATGATGTTACGCCTAGTAAATAGATAACAAACCCGTTATGCTTTAAAATTGTGCACACTCATGGAACGGCGTCAACCTTCGGTACTTAATCTCCATAGGCGACACTAATTTTTTTTTACAGGTTACCAGTTTAGAGTAACAGAGGAGGTCTAGTCGTAGAATTGTTGCTCGCACTCTAACGCATGCGGCGATACCGCACATGTGTGGTTTGAATGGTGTTTACATATGTGGTCGGGACTTAAGTGTGCGTTCGCTTCTGAGCGCAAGATACTGGGGGACAGGGGCATTTTAAAATTTATTTACATTTTTTTATTGTTTATTTTACTTCATTTCTTTTTTTACACTTGCTCTTTTACATTTATTTATTTTTGGATCACTTTTATTCCTATTACAAGGAATGTAAACATCCCTTGTAATAGGAATGGTGCCTGAAAGGTCCTCTTTATGGAGAGATGTGGGGGTCAATAAGACCCACATCTCTCCTCCAGGCTGGAAAGCATTAGATAAAAAAAAAAAAAAAAAAAAAATTCACTTATCTCAACGCTTACCAGCCGCATTAGCGGCTTTGTTTACAATCGCGGCCCGGACGTGACTTCATAACGCCGCGCCCGGGCCTCCAACGGTCATAGAGATGACTGGGAAATCTCTATGTCGTCATCCGACGGCGGCCGATTCTTTTTTCCGGGTCCCCGATGGCACGGGAGAGCCCGGAAAATCTAAGGATGGTGGCGGGAGCGTTGATGTCCCCTTCCGTCACCTGAAAGAACGATCAAGTGGCGTAACTGCTGCTATGATCGTTCTTATGGTGCACAGAATCGCCGGCTGAAAACGAGGATATCTGAATGATGCCTGTAGCTGCAGCCATTATTCAGATATTCCCACTGAAAGTCAAAGATGTCCTTGGGCTGGAAGTGGTTAAAGAATATGTAAACCTAACATTTTATATTCCTGATATGTGCCTACTGTAACATGTATTGTTTAAAAAAAAAGTGTTCTTTGTATTGTTTCCTTTGTGTGAAACCCCTAGTGTTCCTGCCAGTCCCTCCGCTTTCCTATTAAAAACTGACCACACTAAGCAGAACACACCATGGTCAGTTCTCTAGCTATGCTGGGAACTCCGCCAGATCTTCTCCATTAATCAGACTTGTCCAAACACCCCCCTTTCACTTGGAAGATCAGTGTGCTGCTGCTCCTCCTCCCCTCAGCTCTTATGCAGCTGAGAACTGAGGGAATGTGATCACTTAAAGTGATTGTAAAGGTTCAGGTTTTTTTATTTAAAACATACATGTTATACTTACCTCCACTGTGCAGTTTGTTTTGCACATCCTCTTCTGGGGTCCCATGGCGGCTCTCGCTGCTCCTCCCTGCATTAGATAACCCCCTCTGGGAAGCTCTCTCCCAAGGGGGTTACCTTGCGGGCGCGCTCCTGTGTCATACACTCAGCGCCCATAGACGCTGAGTGTATGAATCTGTCCCGCCCCCGCGTCATTGGATTTGATTGACAGCAGCGGGAGCCAATGGCTGCGCTGCTATCAATCTATACAATATTAACGCCAGGAATCCGTGGAGAAGAGGATGCCGGGGACGGGCCGAGCAGGTGAACTGGCTCAGGTAAGTAAAACTGGGGGGCTCGTGATTGCCAGGTGTTTTTTCACCTTAATGCATAGGATGCATTCGGATACAACCCCTTTAAAAAAATGTATTTTTTATATTTTTACACAGATGTTTTGCTTTTCATTTGTAACTTAAAGTGGTAGTAAATCCGCTGGTTTTTTATTTTCTAAACCTGAAGGCAAAAGGCATGAGCTAGTATGCACCGTATACTAGCTCATTATGAAATACTTACCTTAGAATGAGGCGTCGGTATCTCACCCAGTCCACGCAGAGGGAGCGGACATTTTCCCTCGGCGTGTCTTCCAGGTATCGCGGCTCCGGTGCTGTGAGTGGCCGGAGCCGCGGTGTCGTCACTCCCGCACATGCGCGGTGGAGACTTCTTTCCGGCAAGGTCTGACGTCTGTGAATGCGCCGCTGAAGTCAACGGCTCATTGCAAGGGGAAGAGATATTCTTTTTACCTACAGGTAAGCCTATAATAAGTGTAAAATGGGGGATACAACCACTTTAAGCTGAATGGGTTGTTTTACAAGGTAAGTAAAAAAGGCGTAGTTCACAAGTACCTCAATATATGGATAAAAGGTATGATACCAGATAGTCCAGGAGCGGAATAAAGAAAGATGCATAAGTGAAGACTTCTACTCTCAAGTACATTAACGGAGATGGGTCAATCAGGGCAGCTACCGACAAGACCAGAAGAAGGTTTCCAGTGAACTAGAACAAAGACAAGGAGAGGGGCGCCTCTGAGAAAATATCAATATAATTTTTTATTAAATAGCAATATTCACTCACATGTAGGAATGAAGTAGTTGTGTACAGCTGGGTAGAGGAGGGGGGGGGCTGCAGTTCACAGCATGTCCATGAAGGCTGGCATCACAAGAAATCCTGTTAGGGAAGCGTGAGATGACAAACACAGCAAGAGAGTTCCTTCTCAGACCCAGTGGGTTCATACCTCATGCAGAGTAGAGGGATCCATCTTATGTTCGATATGGGTTCCAAGGCAGTGGCTGGGGCAGGACGTCAGGAGCTGGATGGCCGGCTGTGCTGCGCTGCGGCCGTAGGGACTCGCCTGGCCGTGTAATCGGTGGTCAGAGCGAGGCTTGGGCAGCAAAACAGAGCATGGCGCCGAGCAGTAACGTTATCAACATGCGACGCGTTTCGGAGCAGGCTCGCTATTGGTGGTGGAACAGCGGCATCCCTTTATCAAGCAAGATGCTTGATAAAGGAGTGCCGCTGTTCCACCACCAATAGCAACCACCGATTACACGGCCGTGTCTCTCCATCTACCCCGGAAGCCAGGCGAGTCCCTACGGCCGCAGCGCAGCACAGCCGGCCATCCAGCTCCTGACGTCCTGCCCCAGCCACTGCCTTGGAACCCATATCGAACATAAGATGGATCCCTCTACTCTGCATGAGGTATGAACCCACTGGGTCTGAGAAGGAACTCTCTTGCTGTGTTTGTCATCTCACGCTTCCCTAACAGGATTTCTTGTGATGCCAGCCTTCATGGACATGCTGTGAACTGCAGCCCCCCCCTCCTCTACCCAGCTGTACACAACTACTTCATTCCTACATGTGAGTGAATATTGCTATTTAATAAAAAGTTATATTGATATTTTCTCAAAGGTGCCCCTCTCCTTGTCTTTGTTTTACAAGGTGATCATTTACAAATCATTTTAAATAGTCAACGCAGCTTTGAAAAAAAAAAAAAAAAAAAAGACTGGGACTGAAGTGGTCAAGGTAAAAGAAAACCTAGCGTGATAGCCATGCAAGACCCCAAATCACTCACCTATCTGCAGGTGTAATGAATCCAGTCTCATCTGCTTTATCTTCATCACTTTCTTCATCTTCTTCCTCAGAAGATGATTCATCATCAGACAATTCCAGCTCTCCCCATGGGGTTCTGTCTATATCCTCTTCTTCATTTTTACTCTAAATGTCAAAAACAAAATCCTTTAAAAAGGCACAATCTCTATAAAGAGATGAGAAATTTGAACTTTGTTTTTCTTATTTGGTAAATGTATAATTGAAAACATGATTACCCTTTACCTATTGTCATGCAGGTAAAACAAGAAATGAGAGGAAATCTCTCCAAAGTAAAGGTTGTCACCGAAATAAACATCTCTTGCAATGTTGCCCCCTTATTCCTGTTCTGGTGACAAGCCAAAATATTAGCTCTTCCATAATTTTTAGCCTTGATTAAAGTTATCACCAGAACAGTTATAGTCTCCCACACAAAACACAGGCAGGAATAAAAATTGTTGGTTTCAACTACTCGCACCCCCCCCCCCCCAACACGGTTTTAGTTACATTAATAAAAAGGAGATGACAATATTCAGTAGAATATTGTATTAAGTAGTAAACCTTTACACAAACCTTCCGAAACGACAAGCCTTGGGTTATAAACAAAAGTGAAGCTGCAACCCTCTCTCCCCTAGAGTCCTCCAAAGTATTTGTCAGCTTCCAGGATGTGGGTTTCTGACGTCACATTCCACAGCACAGAGCCGAGTGTAATCTGACACCTGTGTGGAGTGGAGGGCCTCGGCACCCCTTATGCACAGCCTCACTGGGAGGCTGTTCGTCACTTCCTGTGTGCTTGAGAGTCACAGAGTAAACAGTAGGAAGGAGACAGTGACCAGGATTCACACCAGGTGCTATGCCCTGAGTTAGAAACACACTATATGGAGGATATGCTTTCATCATATTTAATTTCAATGTCTACAACCACTTTAAAGCAATTATTGTGGCAGCTGCTTACCTGGAAATCTGAGGCATTGGTTCCGAACACATCACCATAAAGTGGTTTTCCCATTTCATCTACAGGAGGCTTGCCCCAACCACCAGCATGATATCCAAATGAACATCCCTTGGGATATTAGTAAACATTTTAAAAGTAAGGAAAAAGTTAAATAAGTATAATGCAAATGTGAAAAAAAACAACAAAAAAAAAAAAACACATCCATCATTAAAAAAATCCAAGTGTACACAAAAGTATCATACGTGTGTATTACCTCGGGAATAGGAGAATTCAAACCTGGAATTTTAAGGTTGGGATATGATGGGGGTGGTCCATATCTCTGCATTGCAATAAGCCATGGAGGAGGAACCTTATGAGCATTCTGCAGGACAAGAAATTATAAAGCAGATTAACGAACGAACGAGAAAAGAAAGAAAGAGAAAAGAAAGAAAAGAAAGAAAGAAAGAAAAGAAAGAAAGATCACAACACTATGAGATCTCATTTGAAAACAAATAAATATAGCTCATGATAATAAGTATAAAGCTAAAGGCTCACTCTAACCTTTAGACAATGTTACACCCTAATTATGGATGCAACATGTAACATTGCAAGGTGTGCCACTCCCGCCCCTCCCTCCATCCCAATGCCACCACCCATATTTTGAAAACATCTGCACTTGGAACATGCACAGCCTTTTTTAAACACCTTAAATTATCAATCAACTCACTGGTCCCACTGGCATTCCTAGAGTGATCCTCAACTCATCAGAAAGGTCTCCTGGCTTTTTTTCCTTCAGACGAGTCTCAAATTCTTTTCCCTAATGGGAGAAGTTAAACAATCAAAATATTACCAATAACCAATTTATTTAAATGGCAAAAAAAGACTGAGGTTTTGCACTTTTAACGCTGAATGGCAATATACAGTATTTGAGCAGCGATTTTTCAAACGCATACACTTTTTTTTATTTTAATGCACTAAAACACACTATATTGCCCAAATGTTTGACGAAATGAAAAAGATGATCTTAGGCCGAGTACATGGATACCAAACACGACATGCTTTAAAAGATCGGTGTGATAAAATGCTTTCCCAATGCTGCTTTTTATATCTGGGGGGGGTAGGACGACATTCCCTCCCACTGCTTGTAAAAGCAGTCCAGAGGCTAATTAGCCGCTAGGATTGCTTTTACATGAAAGCCGGCCGCTGGCTGAAAAGAATGATACCAAGATGATACCTAAACACGCAGGCATCATTCTGGTATAACCAAAGTCCAGCAACATACCAGTACGTTGCTGGTCCTTGTTGGACATGTATTGTAATCTTTTTTTTTCATGCAGCCTGTTGGCTTAACGAAAAAAAGAGATTGATCGGTGGGTATGCCCACCATTAGAATACCTCCCTTCATCCACCCACTTCTAATGGGCATACATGCACCATTTATATATGCCGAAGCATGGGGGCATCCTCCCGCAAAAGTTATGCCGCGTACACACGGTCAGACTTTTCCACGGGCAAGCCTCCGATGGAATTTCGGCCGTATGTACGCGGCATTAGGAGCAAAATCGCTCCTCCGCCCCCATGCTTTGGCATATATGCTCTTTTTTTTTTAACAGAGGTGGTGAAATCACCTCCTACAGCACTGGAGTCGCAGGGATCAGGCCTGTCTCTGCGAACGCTGCAGTTATGTGTGTTGTGTTTTGTAAGTGACAGTGATCGATCAATACTGCACTTGGGTGGCCTGGGCTGTACGGAGGGGAAAAACGCAGGTGCTAGTAGGTATCTGGGCTGATCCCGCTAACACTGCGTTTTTGGGAACCCTAAACTGCTGGGGACACTAGTATAGATCTGATCAGATCAGATATTGATCTGTTCAGATACTATACCACTAAGGGAGGTGTATGCTTCACGCGTGGGTGTTAGCGCTACTGGCACTAACCTGCCGCTGCCTGGGGTGTGACGCAGACCCTCTCTGACGCTAAAACCTAATTGATATCACCCGCCGGGCAATCAGGGGGTTAAACCTTTATTGGGTTATATACGGCGGGTGCCCTGACACTATATAAAGCAAACTAACCAGCGTCACCCGCAACACTTATACGGTGATCACTGGTGAAAGGGTTAACTAGGGGCAATCAGGGGGTTAAATCCTTTATTAGGTAATATGTGGGGGTACCTGACGCTATATAAAAACCTGATGGGGAACCTAAATAACAAAATAACCAACTGGCTAACCAGCGACACTTATACGGTGATCACTGGTGAAAGGGTTAACTCTAGGGGCAATCAGGGGGTTAAAATCTTTATTAGATAATATATGGTGGTACCTGACGCTATAAACACCTGGCGGCGAACCTAAAAAAATAACACTACCTAGCGGCACCAGCATAACTAATACAGCGATCAGAAAAACGATCGCTTAGTGACAGTGGTGCTAGGGGGTGAAAGGGTTATCTGGGGGGCGATCAAGGGGTTAAACCTTTTTAGGTAATATATATGGGGGTACCCGACGCTATAAAAACCTGGCGGCGAACCTAAAAAAAAACTGACTACCTAGCAGCACCACCGACACTAAAACAGCGATCAGAAAAACTATCGCTTAGTCACAGTGGTGCTAGGGGGTGAAAGGGTTACCTGGGGGGGCGATCAAGAGGTTAAACCTTTAGTAGGGGGGGGTTTAGGGGGCTACCCTGGACCTAAAACTAACTAACTGCCCTGACACTTTTACAGTTACAAATGTCACTGTTTGCAGTCATCAGTAAATAAATGATCACTGCAATCAGTGACACTGACTGGGGGCTGATCTGGGGGGGGGGCGATCGTGTGCCTATGTGTCAGTGGGCCGTTGGTGCACTTACTTGATGTCTTCTCTCCATGGCGCTCGGTATATTTAAGCGCCGCAGGAGAGATGACATCACTTCCTCCTGCCTGTGTATACATTACACAGGCAGAGGAAGCATTTCATTCGCCGGGAGCGATCGTGAGGGGGTGGCCAGAAACCAATGGCCGCCCCCTCATCACTGATCGCTCCCGGAGCGATACCGACCGCTCACTGTACCGGAGGGGGGTCCGATCGGACCCCCCACCCATACGAAGGCAGTCACGTACAGGTACGCGATTGTGCCTGTCCGTGACATTTTGCCGACGTATATGTACAGTGAGCAGTCGTTAAGTGGTTAAGTTACATTAGGGTCTTTTTTAGTACTCGCCAATAGCAATTACCGATACCTACCACAACTTTTTTGTTTACACTTCAGCTGTCAGCAATGGTACAAATCATTGAAAAGTTATTTTACAAATTTAATAAAAAAAAATTATTTTGTGCTTTTTTTCAATGTGAAACGTGTAAATACATGTTAAAGCTGTAAAAATATTAATTTACAAAGCAAACAAAAAAGTGAATAGTGTATGAAATAGAAGTAAATAAAAAAAAAAAACAGCTGGAAAATAATAATTACATTAGAATAGGGAGTTATTTGCAGATTAGAGTAAATTAAGGGCTAATAAGGGGTCAAAGGAATAATTTAATAAAAAAAAAAAAAAAAAACACACACAAACAGCTGTGAGCAGGGGAACTACTCTGCACTTTTTACATGAATCGTGAAAATGCTAGATTAAAATTGTGTGGGAGCTCGAATTGAGATCGCCATCTTTTAACTATTAATCGTGCAGCTCTACTTCAGTGTGCAGCTTCACCCTCACTCCCCCCCTCCTCCCCATAGGCACCCAAGCCCAATCCAGCGATGTGCACAAGAGCAGCTCTCCCAGGTCTCTCCCTCCTCATTGGCTGAGACAGCAGCGGGAGACATTGACTCCTGCTGCTCTCAATTACAGCCAGTGTGAGGGCAGGGCTGAGTGGCGCTCTGTGTGTCTCACGGGCACACAGAAGTGTCTCGGGAGCAAGTATGCACGAGTGCCCCCAGAGCCATCAACTTGCTATGGGGGCACTCAGTATGGGGAAGGGGCCAAAAGCGCAGAGGGGGGACCAGAGAAGGAGGATCGGGGCTGCTCTGTGCAAAACAATTGCACAGAGCAGGCAAGAATGATAGGTTTCTTATTTAAAGGCCAACTCCACTTTCATGGGGGGGAAAAAAAAAGGAAAATAAAGAAAAATTATAGCGTATACAACAGAATGCGTACAAAACACCCCCCGGAAACATTTCCTGCTTGTGTGATTGGCTCACCAATTTTCCCAGAAGTCTGCAGTAAGATACAAGTCAGATTTCAGGCATCCCCTGCAACAAAAATCTAATTTTTCGGTGAGCTTCTTTCAATAGGAAATCACATCTAAAAAGGGATCCAGGCCCAGCAGCTTTCCTCATTAAAGCCCGGCAGGTGCACAGCTAATTGAGAATGAAATCACTGCCATTAGACTCACTTTCCCACATGGATGCAGACAAACACATGGATTTCTTCAGAATGAAAAGATAGGAATCTATAAGAAAGTTTGTTAAAATCCTTGTAAAGTACACATAGGTCATCCTGAGGGGTATGTTTTTTTTTCCTCAAAAAAAGTTATGCTTTAAAAATTAAAATAAAATGTAACCTTTTCAAACGCTTTAAAATGTGTGAACAGAGGCAAGATAGCAGCCTCGCATAACTGAGGAAGAAATGTTTGATGCCAGAAAGCCCAAGAAACACGAACAGATCTAGTAGAGTGCGCTCTGAAAGAGAAAGGCAGAACCTTGCCCTTAAGTCTACAGGCTTGAAAAAGGAGTTGTCAAACCCACCAGGAGATGGTGAAATGAGATGTAGGTTATCACTTGGAGGGAGACCTCATTGGGATGGTAAGAAGAGGGACTGAAAAGGAAGGACAATGTCCTGGTTAAAGCAGAAGGGAGAAACCACCTGAGATAAGAGAAGGCTTGTGGCCTCAACACAATGCTGTCCCTATGCAGTACAGGAAAGTTTCTTGCAGGGGAAAGTAGAGTTCCAGTCTAAACCCAACTAGTCTTAAAAATGTCCCCTCCCCTCTCCTAGCCCTTGTGCAGATTAACCAATGCAAAAAAGATTTATATACTACACCATGGATATGCAATTAGCGGACCTCCAGCTGTTGCAAAACTACAAGTCCCATCATGCCTCTGCCTCTGGGTGTCATGCTTGCTGCTGTCAGAGTCTCGCTATGCCTCAAGGGACTTGTAGTTTGGCAACAGCTGGAGGTCCACTAATTGCATATCCCTGTACTACACTAATCTACTTTCAGGCCGCTCCAATCCAGTCATGTGATCAAATTTGTTAGCAGCGGCTGCAGGGGAGATTGGAAAGTACTTAACACTGGCTGGTAAAGCTTGGTGTGGTGACATCACCCATTGTCCCCCATGTGCCAGCAGTTAGCACTCCATCCTTTTCCTGTTGCTGGCCAACACAGGGGATCTGAATCATTTCACCGGACCGGAATGCGCAGAAAACAGGCAAGTACCGTATATACTTGAGTATAAGCCGACCCGAATATAAGCCGAGGCACCTAATTTTACCACAAAAAACTGGGAAAACTTATTGACTCGAGTATAAGCCTAGGGTGTCCATCTGCATGCCTCACTGTGTCCATGCCCCCTACCTGATCTCCGGCGCTGTGTGACTAGACTGAGGTTTAACATGGGAGGCTATGGAAGGGGTGCCCGGATTTGAAAAATCGGTGCTCCCCGGCCGTACGTCTCCTGGACAACAAACTTTGCACACTTGTAGATGAAGAGTGGGGCTACATGTGTGCCAAGTTTGGGGTCCAGAGGACCTACCGGCTGGCCAGGATCAGGTGCAAAAATGTGAAGATGGACACAGACTCTAGTATAAGCCGAGGGGGGCATTTTCAGTACAAAAAAAAAAAAAAAAGTGCTGAAAAACTCTACTTATACTCGAGTATATACAGTATATGCATCTTTTTTACACGGGTTAATCATAGGCGTTCGGATAGGGGAGGGAACATTTTAAAGACTAGTTAGAAGGGGAATGAAATTCTACATTAAGGTTGCAAATTTAGACACAGCATGCCAAGATAATGAGAAAGGCAACCTTGTGAGAGTCAACAGGAGAACATCCCAGATAGGCTCAAAGGATGATTTCCAGGGATTTGAACGAACCAGGTTAGAATCCCACAGAGACAATAGAATGGATAGGGGGAATAATGTGAGCAATGCCCTGAACAAAAGCATTCAGTAAGAAATGAAAACTGAGCAGCCTTTGGAACAGAATGGCCAAGATTGCAATCAGCTCCTTGATGGTACAATTGGCAAAATGACCAGATTTGTCCACAAATACTTCCTGGGGTGATCATGCCTAGTCTCACACCATGAGAAACGGGTCTTTTAAGTGCCCGATGGTAGACCTTATGAGAGGTTGACTTCATGACCTTCAAAAGTGTAGCAAGAACTAAATTGGACAGCCTTGTCCTTCAGGCCTGGGTTTCAAAAGCCAAGTTGTTAAGGCCTGCGACCATGAAAGAAGATGGTGAACCGACCACTTGGGGCTGAAGTCGTCTGAGTACCACATCTTTCTGGACCAATTTGGTGAAAAAAGCATCAACAGAATGCCCTCGGTCTCTATTCTACAGATCAGGCTAGGAAGGGGTTTGAGGAAATGTGTAGATCCAGGTAAAATTCCACAAAGTCACCAGGATGTCCATTGGAAGCGCAAGGGGACCCCTGGATTTGGACATGAACTGTTCCAATTTTTTGTTGAACCAAAAAAAGCTAGGTCCACGTCCAGTTTTGCTCACCTGTGACAGAGGTCTTAAAAAAACCTCTGGTTGGAGACTTTTCACCAGAGCCCAGACGATGATGACCGAAGCATGCCGATTTTCTATTTTTGGAATATGGATAGTGGAGAAGGCTGGGAAGCAACGTTGTGCCTAAACCAGAATCTGATATAGGCAGCGAGTCTTCTTTTTCCCCCACTGGTATAGGGGAAAGCCCATTGATGAAAACCCTTGGTGCTGTGAACTGACCAAAGAGCAGGGCAACAAATTGGTAATGTGAGCCCACTGCAAAACACAGGAAGCAATGGGCTGGGAGGATGGGACATGCAAGCATCCTTGATGTCCAAATAATCCAGGAAAACACCCTGGCTGTAGGGAGGCAATGACTGAACTGGTCGACTCTATACAGAATTTGTGAACCTGAATGAAGGTGTTGAAAATCTTCAAAACCAAGATAAGCAGCATGCCGCAGCTGGGCTTTAAGACTGCAGACACTCCTTATAACATTTCCACTTCTGAGGTAATAACCACCATTTCTTTAGGAAGGAGCTTTAACAGTGCAGCTTGGAGATCTGCTAGTCTTTGTGGGGTTGTTGGCAGTTTTGACAACAAAGTAGGGTAGGGAAAAAAAAAAAATCCAAAAAACTTGTATCACCAGGTGTCCATGGATGACAGAACATGTTTAGCAGTCTCTATTCCATCAGCATTTTTTTTTTAACACTTTTGGTGTTTTCCAAACATCACATTTAAACATCAAGCAGCATCTTGCTCATCACCTCATAATAAAGGTCTCCATGTATAGTCAGCTTTGGCTTGCTCTGCCATTTGAAGAATGCATCGTGCAGTTTCTGATAATCTATGTCAATTTTTCCCATCTTAGGCCTGACCTTCTCTCTCATTTTAGACTTCATAGTCTTTTGCTCTTCCTGAAAACCCAAAAAAAAAAAAAAAAAGTCACATGAACAAATGCAGCAGACAGGACTTTGTTTCTACATTTTTTTAATGCAGCATGGTGTAAACGTATCTATATAATCTACTGCAAATATTTTGCCTACCCCGAAGAGGGGAGCGAGTGCTTAAAGACACTCCTATTGTCAACAACCTCTAAAAAAAAAAAATTTCGGTAACAAACCACAACCATTTACCAATTCTATCTGAGCATGTGTCTCAATTAGGTAAAATTTGTCAACGATGTTCAACTGTGGCAAAAAAAGAAAATATTCTACCCTCATTTGACTCAAACTGTCCACACAGTTCTTTACCTTTTCCTGTAGTGCCTCTCTCATTTCCTGGATACCTGTTCTCTTGATAAAGTCAGGAAGTTGAAATGGTGGTTTCTCAATTCCTCTCTTGCCCTGCAGATATTTGCGTTTGAAACACCAGTGACGAGGAACAGGGACAGAATTTCTTGTACCCTTCAGATGCACAAGGAGTTTGGGATCCTGAGCTGTAACATCATGCATTTCCACCACATCTGGACGAGATACCAGCTGAGAAAACAAAGCAAGAAGGACAAAAAAGAAAAAAAAAAAGTGACCGTTAACACAAAGGGTGAAGAACTTTTTTTTTTTTTTTTTTTTTTTTTACTACCAACACAAAACACACATTCGATCACTAGTTTCCATTTAGTCACTTGCTCATATCTATTGATATGAGCATGGTAGTAATCACCTGCCCGGGTATCATTTAAAGAGGAAATTCACAAAAATTCACAAAAATTCACAAATCCAATGCAAATTTAAGTCTTTCCCCGCCTACCTTTGGTGCCTGGTGAAGTCAGATTAGAATACTAACAAGCCAAGCAGATCCAGCATGGTCCACTTCTCTGTCACCACTCTCCTACTTAAGATCCTGTCCCGTTTCTTTGTCACAGAGAGACAACGGTCTCTTCCTGTTTCTCACAGCTGGCCCCCAAATAACACAGTGCCAGATCTCACACATGCAAAAGTCAGAGATCTGGCTCCATGCTTATTTACACATTGTTCTAGGAATGGAGAATAGTAAAGCCTCCTGAAATACCAATGTCACAAATCCCAGGAGGCCCTGTTTTTTCTGTCCTTGAACAAGATGTAAAAAGACAGGGCCAGCCACTGCCCCATTTTTGGAAAGTAATGCCTGCTGGGAAATGTGAAGTCAATATCCCAGAAGGCAGCGAAAGAGTGAAATGTCATGCACGCCTAGGCAAGAATGGTGCAGGAGGTAGAACGTCTAATCTCCGATTACAGTGCATCTGGAAAGTATTCGCAGCGCTTCACTTTTTCCAAATTTTGTTCTATTTATTGCTTCCAGACCGCCCCACATGATTGGACACAGCGGGAGCCAATCAGCGGGTCTGGCAGTGGCAATGGCTGCCGATCGTTCACAGGAGACGGATCAGCGGTGAGCCGATGTAAAAGCACACCGCTGACCTGTCAAGGAGGAAAAGTGAGAGATTGTGTTTCAGTTAAGCTGAATCACAATCTTTTTTTCCTCCAGAGAATCCACTAACCCCACAGTTAGAAACACTTCCCAGGGAACACAATTAACCCCTTGATCACCCCCTAGTGTTAACCCCTTCCCTGCCAGTGCCAATTATACAGTGATCAGTGCATTTTTATAGCACTGATCACTGTATTGGTGTCACTGGTCCCAAAAAATTTCACTTGGCGTCAGATTTTCTCGCCACAGTCCCGCTAAAAATTCAGGTTGCCGCCATTACTAGTAAAAAATTATATATATATATATACATACATACATACATATATACACATACATATATACACACACACACATATATATTTATATATCTCTCTCCCTAAATCTATCCCGTAGTTTGTAGACGCTAAAACTTTTGCGCAAACCAATCAATATACGCTTATTTACATATTGGCCTAAATTGATGACTTTTTTTTGGTATATGTATTATACCAGAAAGTAAAGAAATATATTTTTTTAAATTGTTGGTCTTTTTTGTTTATAGCGCAAAAAATAAAAACCGCAGAGGTGATCAAATACCACCAAAAGAAAGCTCTATTTGTGGGGGGAAAAGGGCATCTATTTTATTTGGGTGCAGAGTCGCACGACCGTGCAATTGTCAGGTAAAACGACAGTGCCATATCGCAAAAAATGGCCTGGTCAGGAAGTGGGTAAAACTTTCCGGTGCTGAAATGGTTAAAGCCTTATTCCAAAATGGATACAAATATTTTCCTTAAAAGTCTACAAACAATACCCCATAACAAAGTAAAAGAAGCTTTTAAAATCTTTGCAAATTAAAAAAAAAGTAAAATAAATAATTCCAAGAGAAAATTTATGGGCGGGAGCTGAAACTTCGAGTTGCCAAGCGACAGCCAAGAAACCTTAAGGATTTAGAGAAGAGTAGACCAAAATTCCTCCTGAGAGGTGTACAAGCCTGTTTACCTACACAAGAAAATACTAAGTCATGTTTTGCTTGGGGATCAAATACTTATTTCACTCACTGAACGGCAACTTTGACCGATCAAAGTCCTGAAATAAACCAGTTGAACAAAGAGTTCTAGGGAGTGAGCCCGTCAACACTAAATCTCTGAAACAAATGCTGCAAAGTGAGCGAGGCTGCTTCAGGCGCGGGCTGGGGGACCCGATCACTGGGAAGAAACAAGGAACACCGCTCAGGTGGGTGAATCCAGATAAAATGAGCAAGTGAAGTGAATTGAAGGACGCTAGCCACGGCTCGCCTGCCGTAGAAACTGCAAAAAGGAAGAAATGGCTGCGCTCCAAGATGATGAATACGAGTTCTTTATTGATCCAAGTGACACCACAGGAAAAACGAAAACCAATGCAGACATGTTTCACACAGTATAGCACATGATACTGTGTGAAACATGTCTGCCTTGACTGTCGTTTTTCCTGTGGTGTGTCACTTGGATGGATCAATAAAAGGACTCATTCATCAACTTGGAGTGCAGCCGTTTCTTCCTAATTGCACCTTATACTGTCAACAATTTGTATTTTATCATAATGCTGCACTAGGATTTGCCTGCCGCTTCTCTTCATTTTTTGCAATAATTTAAAACACACCCATGATAAAAATTATAGATCATTTCCAAAATCTGCAGCGGATCAAATACTTATTTCCCCCACAGTATGGGCATCAAAGGCATTTATTACTTTCAACTAATGTTGAGCCGAACACCCTCAACTGGGACCCAACTCGAAAAATCTAAAGTGCCCATTTTGAAGGCTTATATGCAAGTTATTGGCCATAAAAAAGGTACGGTAGCCCTTGTACTGCCTTGGGGGACATGTATCCATGCAAAACATTTTTTTTTAAAGATCGTTTTTAAAAGTGAACAGTGATTTTAATGATGCTTAAAGTGAAACAATTAAAATGAAAACTTCCTTTAAATAAATATAGTGCCTGGGGGTCCCCTTAGTCTGCCTGTAAAGTGGCCCATCTGTACTGTGTATAGAACCTGCTGCATCAAAACCGAAATATATAAAAGAAAAACTACATTTAAATAGATTTTCCCTGCAAGCTTTCTTTATTTTGTAAACAACGGCTTGGGGGGCCAGCCTGTATGATGAGGTCACAATTTGGTGCACTCGGAACAAGATTAGAGATTTTTGGATAAATTCTGGTGTCTCTTTGGCAGACTTTGTAGAGAAATAACTAATCTTAGCACCACAGTGAGCAAGCCTTATGTAAAGAAGCCAAATTATAATACACTCAGGCCAAGAATAACTTTTTTTTTTTTTTTAAAGTCTGGTGTCTCTTTTGCAGACTTTGGATAGACATACCTACCAGGTGCGGAAAAATTGGGCTTTGGGTGTTGGTGGTGCCGCCTTTACACTGTAACCCTATAGAGGTACTCTTGAAAACAGAGTTAGGTACCTGGTAACTCTAAAAAAAGTCTTCCAGGGCAGCATCCGAGAGATGGGCTCCTCCTCCCTGAAAAAGGAAACATATTAGTCCACCATTATAAATTTCACAGTCTCACCTGCATGCCTCAGTTGTATTAAAGTACCAAAGGAAATCACAGTAAGCTTGAAGCTCCCCCTCTGTATTTGGTATCTGTTGATTAAGGGTGGAAACTAGTGCTGCCCTGGAAGACTTCTTAGAAAAAGAGTTACCAGGTACCCAACTCTGTTTTCTCAAATCGTCTTCCAGGGCAGCATTCTGAGAGGATGTATCAAGCAATACTCACTAGGGTGGGGTTAGAGACTGGAGCACTTTGCGACCAAATGCCTGGTCTTGGTCGGATAGCTGGTCTATCCGATAGTGCCTTGCAAAAGGTACTAAAGCTTGACCATGTCACTGCCCTGCAGATCTGCTCCGGCGTTGCCCCTGCTTTTTCTGCGACCGAGGTTGCCCAGGCTCTGGTTGTGTGTGCTCTGATCCCCCCTGGGGGAGTGAGATCTTGAGCCTCATAGGTCGTTTGTACGGCCATTTTTATCCATCTGCTGATGGTATTTTTGGATGCTTGTTTCCCTTTATTGACCCCTGCATAGGAGGACAAAGAGACGTCATTCTCCGGCAGTCCTTTGTTCTCTCAAGGTATGTAATGAGTGTGTTTTCTACGTCGAGTTTGGTGTAAATGTCCCTTTTCTTGGTGTCCATAGATTTTGGGAGTGAATGGATAATGATTTTTTGGGTTCTATGGAACGTAGAAGAGACATTGGGTAGGAAGGCCGGGTCTGGAGAGAGAACTATTTTGTCTAAGTGTATTAGGCAGTATGGTTCAATCATGAAGGAGGGGGAGTGTTTTTGCGCTGAAAGCCAGCAGTTAAACTACATAAAGTGCAAAAAGCCAAATGCTATTATTAAATAAAGTGCTAGAATATTTGGGTCTATATTAATAGTCCTTAATCCAATGATGAATAAAGTGCACAAATATAAATATAGCGGTGCAATACTTATATATAAATAAGTGAATTGTGGTATGAAGACATAAATAATAAAGTGCACCAGTGCTATCTATATATGTATGAACCACAACAAAGCTATATATACATATAAATAAATTAATGAAAAAAATAAAAAATTGTCCGTATTCAAATGTCCTTAAACGTGAGTGTTCAAACAAAATGAACTGATGTGAAATACAAATCCTCTGCTGCATAGAAGGATAGGAATATCTCTAATATGTCCATGCAGTGGTCTCACAAAACTCTCACCTCCATTAGAACATAACATGTATGTTTAGGCAGTAAATCTCCTTAATGGTGGTTCTTCTGATCTATGTTGTTGCTACTCCCAACCTAGTCTCCTCTGTTGGTGATGTTATTGCAGTTCCTAAGGAGAGAGAGAAGGAGGGGGAGGGGAGTGCAGCTCCAAGGGGATAGGATAGGAATAAGGAAGAGAGAAGGGCCTCCAATAGTGTAGTATGTTGGTCCAAAACTGGTTTATTAAGTAATAATATGTAATGCTCGTACATTAAAATAAAAATTGTGTGGCTAAAAAATAACAGCGGCGATGTACGCCGTCTTACTCGTCCTCCGGGTACTTCCGGTCTGCGGTACCTCGTGATGTCCCTGGGGACATCACGAGGTACCGCAGACCGGAAGTACCCGGAGGACGAGTAAGACGGCGTACATCGCCGCTGTTATTTTTTAGCCACACAATTTTTATTTTAATGTACGAGCATTACATATTATTACTTAATAAACCAGTTTTGGACCAACATACTACACTATTGGAGGCCCTTCTCTCTTCCTTATTCCTATCCTATCCCCTTGGAGCTGCACTCCCCTCCCCCTCCTCTCTCTCCTTAGGAACTGCAATAACATCACCAACAGAGGAGACTAGGTTGGGAGTAGCAACAACATAGATCAGAAGAACCACCATTAAGGAGATTTACTGCCTAAACATACATGTTATGTTCTAATGGAGGTGAGAGTTTTGTGAGACCACTGCATGGACATATTAGAGATATTCCTATCCTTCTATGCAGCAGAGGATTTGTATTTCACATCAGTTCATTTTGTTTGAACACTCAAGTTTAAGGACTTTTGAATACGGACAATTTTTTTTTTTTTTCCATTCATTAATTTATATGTATATATATATAGCATTGTTGTGGTTCATACATATATAGATAGCACTGGTGCACTTTATTTTTTATGTCTTCATACCACAATTCACTTATTTATATATAAGTATTGCACCGCTATATTTATATTTGTGCACTTTATTCATCATTGGATTAAGGACTATTAATATAGACCCAAATATTCTAGCACTTTATTTAATAATAGCATTTGGCTTTTTGCACTTTATGTAGTTTAACTGCTGGCTTTCAGCGCAAAAACACTCCCCCTCCTTTATTTCTACTAGTGTGTATAGTGAACACAATTAGTTTTTGCAGCTTTAGCACGATACACTTCACCTGCCTTTCATTTACTCTTTAGTAGCGCGAAAGACCATTATCGTTTATGGTTCAATCATGGTTAGAGCTTGGATTTCGCTTACTCTTCTAGCGGATACTAGGGCCACAAGAAGTGCAGTTTTTAAAGTGAGATTTTTGTCTGAGCTGTCCTCTGTCGGAGCGAATGGAGGGGAGAGAAAACCCCCTGAGCACTGTGGACATGTCCCAGGTTGGGGTTCTGTTCATTTTTGCAGATCTAGTTCTTTTAAGTGACATCAGGAATCGCTTTATCAGGGGATCTTCTGCGAGTCTGATGTCCATGAACGAGGAAAGCTCTGCTACTTGTACCATTAGCGTTGCTTGGGAGATATTCCTGTCTGCTCCATCTTGCAGAAAGTCCAGGTTTGTTGGTATTAACCCTCTGCTGGAAGTCTGCTTGTTCTTGCTCCAGGAGAAACTTTTTTCTCACCTTTTCATAGATTGCCCTGGTCATGGGTTTTCTACTATCTAGTGATAAGAACGTTGGGAATTTCGTGTGACTTGGAAGCGAACAGAGCTACTTCGGGCGTCCCCCAAGCTCGAGTGATCTGTGCAAAGGTCGCTTGGTTTAGTGACCACTCCATCTGCGTTATGGTCTTGCGGCTCAGGGAGTCCGCTAGAGTGTTGTCCGTTCCTTTCAGGTGAACAGCTGAAATAGACCTTATGTGTGACTCTGCGTGTAGCCAGGTTCATCAAGTTTCGGGACTTTGTCCCTCCTTGCTTGTTCAGGTACGCCACTGTCGTGGCGTTGTCCGATAGTATCTTCACCTCTCTGCCCTGTAGTGTTGGTTCGAAATGCTTTTAGTGCTTCTCCCATGGCCTTTAACTCCCTCATGTTTGAGGAGGCTTGGGCCCATTTTGGACTCCAACTCCCTTGTGTGCAGAGTCCTGTCATGTATGCGCCCCAGCCTGAGGCGCTGGCATCTGTGGCGATTATGATTGGATTGAGCCCATTTGCGTCCTTCGATGTATCGAAGTGGGTTGAGCCACCATTGGAGTGTTTGTTTTACTGTGGCCGGGACCTGAATGGATTTGTTCAGGGATGAGCAGTTGCCATCCCATTGGGACAGGATGTAGTTTTGTAGGGGTCTCATATGAATCTGTGCCCATGTGACGGCTGGGACTGAGGATGTCATCAGACCTAGTACTGCCAAACCTTGTCTTATTGTAATGGTGTTGGCCTCTTCTAAAGAGGTTAGTGCCTAAGTGATTTTTTTTGTTTTTCTCCCCCGTTAGGAAGATTTTGGTTATCCTGAAGTCTAGTATGTAACCTAGGTACAGTGGGTCAAAAAAGTATTTAGTCAGCCACCAATTGTGCAAGTTCTCCCACTTAAAAAGATGAGAGAGGCCTGTAATTGTCATCATAGGGATACCTCAACTATGAGAGACAAAATATGGAAACAAATCCAGACAATCACATTGTCTGATTTGTAAAGAATTTTTTTTGCAAATTATGGTAGAAAATAAGTATTTGGTCACCTACAAACAAGCAAGATTTCTGGCTCTCACAGACCTGTATCTTCTTCTTTAAGAGGATCCTCTGTCCTCCACTCATTACCTGTATTAATGGCACCTGTTTGAACTTATCAGTATAAAAGACACCTGTCCACAACCTCAAACAGTCACACGCCAAACTCCACTATGGTGAAGACCAAAGAGCTGTCTAAGGACACCAGAAACAAAATTGCAGACCTGCACCAGGCTGGGAAGACTGAATCTGCAATAGGCAAGCAGCTTGGTGTGAAGAAATCAGCTGTGGGAGCAATAATTAGAAAATGGAAGACATACAAGACCACTGATAATCTCCCTCGATCTGGGGCTCCACGCAAGATCTCACCCCATGGGGTCAAAATGATCACAAGAACGGTTAGTAAAAATCCCAGAACCACACGGGGGGACCTAGTGAATGACCTGCAGAGAGCTGGGACCAACGTAACACAGGCTACCATCAGTAACACACTACGCTGCCAGGGACTCAGATCCTGCAGTGCCAGACATGTCCCCCTGCTTAAGCCAGTAAATGTCCGGGCCCGTCTGAGGTTTGCTAGAGAGCATTTGGATGATCCAGAAGAGGATTCGGAGAATGTCATATGGTCAGATAAAACCAAAGTAGAACTGTTTGGTAGAAACACAACTCGTCGTGTTTGGAGGAGAGAGAATGCTGAGTTGCAACCAAAGAACGCCATACCTACTGTGAAGCATGGGGGTGGCAACATCATGCTTTTGGGCTGTTTCTCTGCAAAGGGAACAGGATGACTGATCCGTGTACATGAAAGAATGAATGGGGCCATGTATCGTGAGATTTTGAGAGCAAACTTCCTCCCATCAGCAAGGGCATTGAAGATGAAACGTGGCTGGGTCTTTCAGCATGACAATGATCCCAAACACACCGCCCCCGGGCAACAAAGGAGTGGCTTCGTAAGAAGCATTTCAAGATCCTGGAGTGGCCTAGCCAGTCTCCAGATCTCAACCCCATATAAAACCTTTGGAGGGAGTTGAAAGTCTGTGTTGCCCAGCGACAGCCCCAAAACATCACTGCTCTAGAGGAGATCTGCATGCAGGAATGGGCCAACATACCAGCAACAGTGTGCGACAACCTTGTTAAGACTTACAGAACACGTTTGACCTCTGTTATATATCCTTTGTCGGCAATGACAAAGTATTGAGATGAATTTTTGATATTGACCAAATAGGATTTTTGTACTCGCCGTAAAATCCGTTTCTCTGACGTCCATGGACCGACACAGCTCTCATACTGATTACATGTGGGTATATGTCCCTGCTTGCAGGAGAAGACCTAGGCAGAATGTTAGATGTTAAAACATTCTAGAACAAGCCAGAGCTGAACAGCCCCGCCCAGGGGGGGCGGTCCCTCCGGACATTACCCTCCCACCTGCAGCCAGCAGCCTCAGTTCGTAACAAAGCAGTACAAACTTAAAAGGGTGGGTGCTGTGTCGGTCCATGGACGTCAGAGAAACGGATTTTACGATGAGTACAAAAATCCTATTTTCTCTTATCGTCCATGGACCGACACAGCTCTCATACTGATCACATGTGGGACCTCCCAAGGCAGTATAAGAAAAGGGTGGGAGCAAAAAGGTAAGGAACAACCAAAACTTCACTCCAAACCAGCAGAGCTCCTCAACGGAGGAGTTGCAACATTAGACAGCGGCCTGCAACACTTAGCGGCCGAAGGAAGCATCCGAAGATGCAGCCACATCAACCTTGTAGAACTTTGAAAAGGTATGAACGGACGACCAGGTCGCCGCCTCGCACACTTGTGCAACCGACGCTTGATGTCGGAAAGCCCAGGAAGCACCGATTGCCCTGGTGGAATGCGCCGTGACCGAGAAGGGAGGCGCCCGTCCCCTAATGGCATAGGCCTGTATAACGGTCTGCCTGATCCACCTAGAAATGGTGGCAGACGACACCGCTTGGCCCTGTTTGGGACCAGAGACAGATACAAACAGCGAGTCAGACTTCCGAATAGAAGCAGTAGCCGCCAGGTATACCCGTAAGGCACGCACCACATCCAAATTGTGAAGCGCAACCTCTCTAGGATGCGATGGATGAGGGCACAAGGACGGAAGGACAATGTCCTCATTAAAAGGTGAAAAGCCGAAACCACCTTAGGAAGAAAAGACGGTCGCGGTCGCAATACCGCCTTATCCTTATGGAGGACCAGGTAAGGCGACTTGCATGACAAAGCCGCCAACTCAGACACCCGTCTAACAGAAGTGATGGCCACTAAAAAAGCCACCTTCTGAGACAAAGTTGAAAGAGGAATATCCCTTATATTCTCAAAAGGAGATTCCTGAAGAACCGAAAGCACCAAGTTCAGATCCCAAGGAGGGAGTGGGGGCTTGGCAGGTGGAACCACATGGCCTACCCCCTGCACAAAAGTGCTAACCAAGGAATGACCAGCTAGGGGTCTTTGAAAGAAAACGGCCAAAGCCAAAATCTGACCCTTAATAGCGCTCAAAGGCAGCCTTTGAGCAACACCACGCTGTAAGAACCTCAAGATTCTGGGAACAGAGTACGTCCGTGGACGCCAGTCCAGTTCCTCGCACATAGCGATGTAAGCTCTCCGGGTACGGTGATGGATCTTCCTAGAAGACTTCCGTGCCCCAAGCATGGTTGAAATTACCGAATCTGACAGGCCTCGGTCTTTCAGCACCTGGCTCTCAATAGCCATGCCGTTAAAGCCAGAGACTTTAAAGCAGGATGAAAGATAGGACCTTGAGATAGGTCCTCGCTCAAGGGCAGGCGCCAAGGGACGTCCGCGACGAGACGTACCAGGTCGGCGTACCAATGACGCCGAGGCCAGTCCGGAGCAATGAGGATTACCGGAATGCCCTCGGCCGCTATCCTGTGCAGCAGACGAGGAATCAACTGCAGCGGAGGGTAGACATACATCAGGCGATACTGACCCCACGGGGGCCACCAACGCGTCCGAGGCATCCGCCCAGGGGTCCCTGGACCGGGCCACAAACCTCGACACCTTGCGATTGAGTCGAGATGCCATCAGGTCCACATCCGGAGTGGCCCATCGTCGACAAAGGAGCTGAAACGCTTCGGGATGCAAGGACCACTCCCCCTGGTCCAGGGACTGGCGGCTCAGATAGTCTGCCTGCCAATTTTCTATGCCCGGAATGTAAACGGCCGACAGCGCCGGCACGCTTCTTTCCGCCCATCTTAGGATGTGGGCGACCTCGGATGCCGCAGCCGAGCTCCGAGCGCCCCCCTGATGGTTGACATATGCCACGGCCGTGGGGTTGTCCGACTGGATTCTGACCGAGCAGCCCTGTAGCCTCTTGGACCATGCGGCGAGACAGCTTGATCACCCGCAATTCCAGGACGTTGATTGGGAGACGAGATTCGGCTGGAGTCCAGAGCCCTTGAGCGGACAGGACTCCCCACACTCCTCCCCAGCCCGTCAGGCTGGCGTCCGTTGTGATCCCCGTCCAGTGGATGGGGAGGAACGACTTCCCGGCCCGAAGAGCCGGGGATCTCAGCCACCACATCAGGGACGCCTTGACAGAGTGACTCACCTGGATCTGAAGATCCAATGACAATGGGGACTTGTCCCAAACAGACAGAATTCTCTTCTGCAATGCCCGAGTGTGTGCTTGGGCATACGGAACCGCCTCGAAGGAGGCCACCATTAGTCCCAGGACTCTCATGCAGAAGCGAATTGACGACCATTTTCGGGACGTCAGAACCCCCACTGCCGACTGAAGTGTCAGTAACTTCTCTGAGGGTAGAAACACCCTCGTTGCCGAAGTGTCCAGGATCAGACCCAGATACTCCAAGCGCTGAGTCGGGCCTAGAGCCGACTTCTGCGTGTTCAGAACCCATCCGAAGTCCCGGAGGGTCTGACTGACCATCGTTACAGTTTCCTCCAATTCTGAGCAATTTTCTGCTCTGAGAAGGAGATCCTCTAGATAGCCCACGATAACAATTCCTCGCTGTCTTAGCAAAGCTAGAACCGGGGCCAGCACCTTGGTGAAAACCCGTGGTGCCGATGCTAGGCCGAAGGGAAGAGCCACGAACTGATAGTGGACTTCGCCTATGGCAAAGCGCAGAAACCTCTGGTGGCTTGCGCAGATTGGGATGTGCAACTAAGCGTCCTTGATATCCAAGGACGCCAAAAAATCCCCCTGGTGGAGTGTCGCGATCACCGTGCGAATGGATTCCATCTTGAATTTTTGTACCCTCACATAGGCATTCAGGGCCTTGAGGTCCAGGATTGGCCGAACCCCGTCCTTTTTCGGGACAACAAACAGGTTTGAGTAAAACCCTTGAAACCTCTCTTGTGACGGAACCGACACAATTACTCCGCGCCCGAGCAAATCCTGTACGACCCCAAAGAGGGCCGCCCAGCGGGCCAGGAGGAGAGGGAAAAAACCTGCTTGGGGGCCACGAGCGGAACTCTAACCTGTATCCCGAGGTGACCACCTCTCACACCCACCAGTCGGAGATCCGGGAGGTCCACCGCACCGAGAACCTGCGAAGACGTCCCCCCACCCCGGAGTCGGGCAGGGGCAAGACTTCATGCGGTGGTGGACTTGGGAGCTTGCTTGGTAGGCTTACGCACCCAGGGACGTCTTTGTCCCCCAGTCGCACTTTTTCCAGTCTGGGTGGGCTTACCCGCGGAATCTGACTGACGAAAAAACGTCTTCTTCGCCGGAAAGGAAGGGCCCGGCCTGCGTTGGGGCTCCTTTCCCTTAATAGACTGGGGAAGGAAGGTGCTCTTACCTCCTGTGACGTTTTTAATAATGTCATCCAGGGTGGCCCCAAACAGTCTACCGCCCTTAAAGGGCAAGTCAGCCAGGAGCTTTTTGGAAGCTAGATTGGCCGACCAGCATTTCAGCCAGATAAGGCGACGCATCACCACAGCAGAAATGGAGGCCCCCGTTATTAAAGGGGTCGCATCCACAGTGGCGTCGCACACGAAGACTAAACCCTGCACAAGCTGGTGAGCCAGGGCAATGGTTTCAGGAGGGAGATTATGCTCCTGCACTGTCTGGTGCAATATCCGTGCCCAGCCTGTGAGTGTCTGAGACACAAGTGTCGCCGCCACTATAGGGCGTAAGGCGGCCCCCAATAAGGTGAACATAGTTCTACACGCCACTTCTGACCTCCTGTCAGCAGGATCCTTAAATGCAGGAGTTCCTTCCATTGGGAGCATGGTAGCCTTATTCAAACGGGCGACCGGTGGGTCGACCACTGGGGGATGAGCCCACTTCTTAACTAGGTCCTCCTTCAAGGGGTACCTAAAGGCTATGCGCCGCGGGACCGTCATAGCCTTCTGTGGCTTATCCCAGACTTGGTCAATGCATGTATCAAAAAAGGCACATATGGAAAAACCTTTTTTGAAGACACGGCTTTCAAAGAACCAAAAAGGTCATAGTTTCCACCTGAGGTACCTCAGCCTCAACATTCAAGCTTGAGAGTGTCCCTCACAGCATCAATGAGCTCACTTACAAGCACCCTGTCAGTAGGTGGTTCAAGACAGGGGTTTTCCTCACAAGGAAGGTCCTGTCCAAACACATCAATATCCTCAGAACTAGGGTCCTCAGCAGCAGTAGCTAGGCCCATATCCAAGTCAGAACACTCCCCATGTGGAGATTGTGTGGGGAGGGGGCACTTTACAGCCCCCGTGCGTTCGCACACCGCTTCCAGCTTGACAAGGAAGGATTCCAGTGCTGCCGACAACTGGTCCATAGGGACCGCAGGAGCACTTCCAGTTGCCTCTGAGAAGTGGGGAGAAGCAGGTGAACCAGACTCCATATTGCCACCCTCTGAGACCCTATTCACTATTACAGTGAATAGTACAGTCCACCCACTGGCTGTGCTGAGGCTGAGGAGGGGATACCCAGAGGACTCACCACCCTTAAGGACCGCTCGGTTCCGCTGTATGAGCCGCGCTGCTAGCGAGGGCGAAGCCTGAGGAGAGTGAAGAATCTGAGGAGAGAGGTAATTCGTGCCGTTCAGCAGCGCCGCTAGAGGCTGAAAACGAAACAAAGCGCCGCGGCTACAAGAAAATGGCCGCCGGGCGCTTGTATCACTGCTTGAGCCACGTCAAAATGGCCGCCGATGGCGCACTTTTTAAATTTAAAATACTGCGCCAATGGCGCTTGCAAAACCCCACACACAGTCCTCCAGAACACTTCCCAGACTATTATACAGACATGGAGCGGCCCCCCCAGGGCAGAACGACCCCCCCAGGCATCCCCACACAGTACCAGCAGGGTGCAGAGAGCAGCATAACAGGGGGGAGACCGGGAGAACCCCTCACACACAGAAACACAGCCAGCATGTACTCACCTTCTTTTCAGGAGAGACTACTTACCCATCCCGCAAGCACCTTGGAGAACACCCTTGGTGCCAATAGAGGGACTCACTGGCTTGTTTCAGACAGACCTATCACAGAGTCGTACTGCGTAGCTGTCGGCCCGGTCAACCGCGAAAGATACAGTAGGTACTGTTCAATCTTGAGAGGACCGCGGGAGCATGAAAGCAACCCGGCCACCCCTGGAGCCATGGGGTAAGTCATGAACTGAGTCTCACGCACACAAGGCGAGGATCAGCACGCTCGATGGTCGGACAGGGAAGACTACGAGGATACTAGTGTACCCAACCTGTTGCCCAGCCGACAGTTGATTGAAGGTCAATAAAATAAAATATTCCCAAAGGAATAAAATTTTAAAAGTAAAAATCTTCCAGGAGACTGGCTCCTGAGAGAGCCACGTCTTCTTCTGCTAGGCAGAAAAAAACAGGCTGCTGGCTGCAGGTGGGAGGGTAAAGTCCGGAGGGACCGCCCCCCTGGGCGGGGCTGTTCAGCTCTGGCTTGTTCTAGAATGTTTTAACATCTAACATTCTGCCTAGGTCTTCTCCTGCAAGCAGGGACATATACCCACATGTAATCAGTATGAGAGCTGTGTCGGTCCATGGACGATAAGAGAAACGTATTTTCCACCATAATTTGCAAAAAAATAAATATTTCCAAATCAGACAATGTGATTGTCTGGATTTGTTTCCACATTTTGTCTCTCATAGTTGAGGTATACCTATGAGGACAATTACAGGCCTCTCATCTTTTTAAGTGGGAGAACTTGCACAATTGGTGGCTGCCTAAATCTTTTTTGCCCCACTGTATACCACTCTTTGGCTTGGGGTCATTTGTGATTTCTCTGCATTCACTATCCACCCCAGGTTTTACAGATGTGACATGCTTGTGCGCAGGATGCTCTCTAGAGTTTCTGCTGAGTCTGCAAAGAAGAGTAGATCGTCCAGGTATGGTATTATGCCAATGCCCTGTTGTCTCAACCCTTTTAACGCTTCCGCCATTATTTGAGAAGATTCTCGGAGCAGAGGAAATGCCAAAAGGGAGAGCTGTATATTGCAGGTGCAGAGTGGCCGCTGGTCCTTGCATCGCGAATCTCAGGAATTTTTGGTGACCGTCTTTTATGGGAACATGTAAGTAGGCATCCTGTAAGTCTATGGTTGCCATAAATGTCTCCTTTGGTAGGATGTTTGATTGAATATATCGACTCCATCCTGAATTTTTTGTATTTTACTCTTCTGTTGAGAGGTTTGAGGGTTAAAATGAGCCTCAGCTTGCCTGATGGTTTTGACTTTTTAAAAATATGGGAGTAGAACCCCCTTTGTTCCTCTGCCTGAGGTACTGGGCGGATCACCTTCTGATCTAGTAGATTTTGTAGTGATCCCAAAAAGGCTTTCGCTCGAGCTTCGTCTCTGGGTAGCATTGTTACCAGGTACTTGGTTGGGGGGTACGTGGTAAACTCTATTGAGTAGACCTCTGTTATGGTGCGTAGGATGAATTCGTTTTTTGTTGCTTCCATCCATTGTTTGGAGAAGGCTGCGAGTCTGTCCCCTACCTGATGAGTCATTGTTTTTGGGGGTAGGGGGTTTAAGAATGAATTCACACTTGCCCTTTTTGTTCTGATGCCCCCAGCGTTTCTTCGCTCCCGGCTTGTTAAACTTTTTGAACTGCCGAAAGGGCGCCTTCCCTTGCTTCTTTTTGGTTTGGGGAAAACCCTTGCTCTTTGCTGCGGTCCTATCCAGTATTGTTTCCAGTTCGGGTCCGAACAATAGGTCTCCGGTGAATGGGATTCCGCAGAGCCTGTTTTTTGAAGAGATGTCAGCTCCCCAAGACTTCAGCCAAAGGGCTCTTCGGGCTGAGTGGAGAAGTGCTGTGGCTCTTGAAGAAATTCTGACAGATTCAGCGGAGGCGTCTGCCAAAAAAGCTGCTGCTCTCGTCAGTGTGGGGATGGTTTTTATTAGCCCTTCTCTCGGTGTGTCGCTTTCTAGCAGTTCTTGGAGCTGAGTTAACCATATGAGCAAGGTGTGGGCTGTGCAGGTGGAAGCGATTGCTGGATTCAGGTTCGCAGCCCCTGCTTCCCAGGCTCTTTTTAAAAAGGGCCTCTATTTTCTTGTCCATGGGATCATTTAGTGTACCTGCGTCATCGAAGGCCAAGTCAGATTTATTCGTGACTTATGCTAGGGAGGCATCCACTTTGGGGCATTTGGTCCAGGTTTTGGTGTCTGCCTCAGCAAACGGGTATCTGCGTTTGACTGATGTTGGTATATAGAGCTTTTTCTCAGGATCTTCCCACTCTTTTTTGACAATGTCTTTGAGAGTTTGGTGTACGGGAAATGTCCTTAGTTTCTTAGGTTGCAGCCCTTTGTACATCTTATCATGTAGAGTGAGCTCTGCGTTTTTTTGCTCTTTGATGCCTAGCGTGTCCGCTATGGCTTTAAGAAGACTGTCCGCGTCTTCTGAAGGAAATAAGTTGCCCTGTGAGGCCGGATCTTTCTCTTCAGAGTCTGAGCAAAGTCCATCCTCTGATTCGGATTCATCCGAATCCTCCTCCTGTTCTTGTGTTATTGCCTGTTCTTTGTTACCTGTGAGGACACATGTCCTACTGGTAGATGGAGTGCAGGCTTGACTAGCATTAGTTGGCGTTTCAAGCGTCTCAATAGCTGAGCGTAGCAGTGCCATGGTGCTCTCAATCTCTTTTTTTAAAGATTTTGAGCAGTTCGTGCAGATAAACTTGCGACTCTTTAGCCACCATTTTGTCTATGCATTTCTGGCATAGAGGTTTCTTCCATTCGGGTGGAAACCGGTGGTTGCATGAAGCACGTTTTGCTTTTTGTTTTCCCTTCCTCCGGGGTCCTTGCCTTGAATCAAGCACAGAGAATCCCCGTGAGGAAGGGTGGTCAGAGACTGCTCTATGAGCAGTATCCGCAAGTGAGATTAAGACAGAAGTGACACAGTAGTATTCTGGCTTACCTTGGAGCTGTCCTGGTATGCAGGATCTGCAGGGCAGGGTGGAGAAGCGTCCGACATGGTCAGCCACCAGGATCCTCTGCTGGAGGAGTCCTTTTGACTGCTTCTTGCTTGAGCTCCGACCCCGCCCCCAGCTGGCCCCATGCAGGTTGGTGGACAACACCTGCACCACATACCGCAGTGCTAGTTCCTTCATTAGGCAGGGGGGACTCTGCTGTGTTGTCTGGGAAGTCACTGAAAGACCTATTTTTTTGGGCTCTGGGAAAAAGGCTGCCGACCGGAGCCGTGTGACCCCCCCCCCCCCACCACCGGCGCCATCTTGGTACTCCCCGCAGAGTGTCCATGAGGAGAGGAACTGGCTCTGCTGTGAAGGAATGCTGCGGGCGGGATGGGCACCGTTTCATTCACGGAGTGGCCGTGGGGGGGTCCTCGGGGGGCGGACTTCTGATGGCGGTGATCGGGCGGGCGCCCAGTGATTGCACTTACCCGTGCGACGCATCTGAGAGATCCAGGTACACCGGATTGCTGCAGCAGGTCCCTGCACCCTTGTGGTATGGGGTAAAAGCCAGTGCTTTTGTTCCAGGCTGGGGGGATGATTGCAGACCCATCTGTAGGGGTGAAATCTTAGGCAGAGCAAGTTTTTTGCTCAGAACTGCTGCTCCTGCTCGCCCTCCCAAGGCCTGCTGGTCTGGATGGGATGCTGGCTACCTCTAGGGGCATTTTCCCCTCCTGCTGGCAGAGCTCAGATGCAATGGGGCAATTTGGAAGGCTTTAACCTTATGATCCACGTTCTGTTTTTATATCTGTCAATGGTAGCCACTATATGTCACAGCTTTTTCCGACCGTTCCAGGAAGAAGGAATTAAATGTATGTTCCGAAACATGTTGGGATTTCTTTTGCGGGTATGGCCTCTTACTGTGAGATTAATGGGGTGTTATAGAATTCAGCTGTATATTATCCATATAGGATTACCATTCATGTATAGTAAATGTAATATTCTTGTCTATTGTTAGACGGTTTATCAATAAAATTTGTACTTATACTTTTTTTATGCATCTTTCTGGTTTCCAATCTATGCCTATAAAGTCCCAGGGGGCATCTCCTCTGTTTATCTTTCTCTATTTAGGGATGTGGCCATAGGTTTCAGTCATTGACTATTTATTTGGCTCGATTAAATATATTTGTTTTTTTTGCAAGGAGCTGGGACCCCCATTGCTTTATCATCATCCCTGTCAGTGGAGGCTGCTGAGAGGTCATGAGATATCATGGGGGTAGACATGAATGGTGGAGAGTGAGGAGAAGCATTGTGTCCCTGTGTGGCTTTCAGGTGCTCTTGCCAACAGGCTGAGTGGTGGGAGGTTAAATGTCTTTGCAAGCATGTGGTACCCAAATGGCTGGTGTTTTTGCCATGCTTGATCTGCTTGCGACAGAAATTGCAAATTGCAACCAGCTGCACATGTGCAACAAAAGGCCCACACAGCCAAGCTGTGGGGAGTGGGCCGGGAGAACAGCTCCACAATCTGATGGAATAGGGTGGCTGCTCTCCATTGTTCCATGATAGCTGCCTCTGGAGGACATCCTGCCTTATTGGGGTTGTGTCTCCCCCTCACTTTCCTCCTATGCTCTATATGGCACCCAAGTCACGTCAGTGACATCACTATTCCCCTCCATCCTCAACATCACTGGAGCAAACTGGGCAATACGCTGCGGATGGAGGAACATGACTGCAGATTTTTTGTTCATCAGCATTCTCCCCTCTCTGTAGGCTCATGTTACTCCCTTCCTCAACCTCAGAATCAAGTAATGCTTGTTCATTGTCAAGAAGCAAGTGGCTGACACTGTTCAAATAGTTCAGCATGAATGATGCTGGGGCTATGGGCAGGATTAACTGTGGACAAGCAGGCTAAATAAGCTGCTCTGGCAGCTGCAGTGAACTGCGCACTAGTCTCAGCTTGGGTGAGAGATAAGGGGGATGAGGATAGTTTTAGTAAGCCAGTTCACCACCTCCTCTGCATGCTGTGGCTGGATATCACAGGCAACATCACTAAACAGAAAAATGTGCCCTGTCCGAGGATGGACCACATCCACCTTTGCCTGTGGACACAGACGCTGCTGGCCCACTCATAGTGGCATGGGAACGTCTGCCTCTTCTTGTTGGCCTCCCAGACATGGTGGGGGGTGCTTACTGCCCAAATGTAATAGATACTGGGAAAAGTGTAATTGGATGCACTTTATTCAATGAATAGTGGAGTTTGGTGCATTTTAAATTGAGGACTGCTGCTGACAAAAATAAAAAATAAATCATTTTGTAAAAGGGGGGGGGGGGGGGTCAGAACGACTGCGTCGCAGTCAAAAAAAACTGTAGCTGACAATGTAAAAAAAAAGAAGCCTGACACTCCGTCAAAATAACAAACACGATAGTAACAAAACAAACACTATCAACACACTGCAAGACATTCCTGTGGGAAGGAACCTTTTATAGTGTGGGGTGGGACTATGAGCACTGAGCCATGATTGGGCAAAAGTTATCATGACTTTGTCCAATCATGGCTCTGACTGGGCAAAGCCTTGCACCTTGCCAACAGTCAGGTGAATTGCTTTATCCAATTAGGGCCCTAGAATGCACTGTGCAGCGCATTGTGGGGCGCTCGTCGGGCGAACTTCCCCTAGTGCTTTGCAAGTTCGGGTGTTGGCCGATGTTCAGCTCCCACTGTTCGCCCAACTCTACTTGCAACACTTGCTTTATTCTCTTTAGATACCTACAATTAAGACATGCCTGCAAACTTAATTCCCCATGACTTTCCCAAAGGAATCGTCTATCCCTCTATTGAACGTAGTATGTGGTATGGAGCCCCAAAATCTGATTTCCACAGTATATAATATGCTCCTCAGCCACAAAGCTTGCGCATCAGGCTCTCTCTCCAACTTGAATGATGAAGATTGGGGGAAGGTCTTAGATGGTTGTAAACTAGCATCTCCCAAACTTTCAGACCACCAACACAAGTATACATACTTCACAGGGCCTATTTAAACCCCATCTGCTCATCCAAGTTCCGCCCAACACACCGTCAGTTATGTTCGATGTGTTCAAATGCCACTGGCACCTTTTTTCACTTACTATGGGCATGTCCTAAAATTCAGGGATTCTGGATTCAAATTTTGAGGTTTCTCCTTGATACAATGGGCTTCTCCCTTTCTCTGAACCCCCGTCCAATGTATACTGAGGCCATTTCCAGACCCCGAAGCAGACATTTATGACCAGATTTCTACATTTAAAAAAGCTGTTTCCCCACTTTAATAGGCTTGGCTCTCTTGGCTTTTATATAAAAAAACAAAAAACAAAACAAAAACCCTTATCTATATTCACAACGGGTGCCCATCTAAATACAATAAAATCTGGGACTGCTGGTTGCAACAGCCATGTGTGTGACCATTACATCTACTTTTAGGGATACCAGGGCTCACCTAATGTCTCCAACTCCATTTACCTTGAAATTGTTACCCCTCCACATGTGGCTGCCTTACCAACCCAATTTTATTATCTTTCTCTTTATTTGCCCGATCAGCTGTAATAATGTCCCTGAATGTCAAATGCAAATGTCCTGTAATTGAGTTTTTATGGTGATAGTCAATATAATTTTGACCTTTGGATTTGCAAATTTTACACTGGCTTATGTTTGTTCCTTCCTTGCTTGTCAACAATTAGTCACAGGATGTTTTGCTCTCCACGATTTTCTCATTAAAACACACACACACACACACACACACACACACGCGCCGCGCTTAGATGACTGACTTCCAGAATACTTTCTCTTCATATTGTGCAAGAAAGAGGGGACGGCTCCCAAAAAGGAGCACCTTATCTCTGTAGTGCAATCATAAATTAAGATGCATGGTGAGATAGGCAGACAAGCAGAGGCATAACTAGAACCTTCAGGACCCCATGCAAGAAACCACAAAGGGCCCCCCCTCCCCCCAAACCCCAGGCTTCCAGTTCTAGGAGGGCATCCATGGACATTGGACATTTTATTTTTCTTACTCTTTTTGTTTTGCAAACATACAATCATAACTATATTTCTGATTTCATGACCACCAGATCTATACCATTACCTGCTTCAGTTCTGCCACTGTGAACCTATTCATTCGCCTTAATTTCTTCTTAGACAGCTTAGAAGCATCTAGTTTTTTATCCTGTAAAAGAGATTAAGAGAAAACACTAAGATCACACTGTATGAGAAAGTAAAAAGGAAACAATGAGACATGAAAAACCTACAGATTGAGTCACGCAGAAATTAAGAACTAAGAAAACACAGAGAAGACCATTAAATAAACCTATACATGTTGATTTCCAACCTCATCATCGCTGTCATCATCACTGTCCATTAGTTCCTCCTCAAATCTTTTTCTAGGAACAGCTGGCTCCACCTTCTCCACTTTTTCTGGCTCTTTTTCCTTTTCCCGCTTAACATCATCTGTCAGCTGCAATTTAAACAGATACAAAGTTACACACAACACCAATCTTCCATCAACCCCCCTGGACCAGGTGAAAAAAGCACAGTGCTCCCCAGTTACTCAGGACAGGTTACTGAAGTCAGAAGATGGGATTTGAGAAATTTAACACAATAATATTATATCTGTATAGAATTTGATCTATCACACAAAAAGGTGTTTAGTGGATCAATAGGTTAATTTGGTCACGGCATTGAATTAGATCTTTTCTTCTTAAAAGCAAAGTCCTCCCATAAACAAATTACAAGCTTTTATTCCACAAGGTAGAGAGGTATTTTGTTAGCATAACAAATGACTTGCAAAATATCATATGGGGTACCTTAAATGCCTGGAAGATCCTCTTGAAGAAAATGAAATTGGGATCATAAATCTCTGGCTCTTCTATAACATACTCTATTTCAACTTTTCCTCCTGCTGTTTCAGCTTCTGCTGCCTCATTCAGCTCATCCCCTACAACGGTAGGCACTGCAATTGCTCGTCTGCGTATTCTTTTCTTACGATTTCTTCGTCTACGACTTTTTTTCTGTGGGAAGAAAAGGTTTATACCTTACATTACATTTCAGCTTTTAACATATTTCAATACAATTCAAAGACCCCAGTGTTTGGACTTTGTAGTCACACAACCTGAATACTGTACTAAAAAAAAAAAAAAAGTTCCGTAGCTACTAGCTGGAGAATCTACGATGCATCTTTAACATTAGTGTGCAGATGGCTGCAACTCCCTCCTACTAGCTATACCATGACTATGATAAATTAGAACCTTTGAGGACATTTTACTTGCATATATTTCCTACCATTTACAAAACCATATCCTCATCAACATTATAGGCTTCATTATAACAATTTAAAGTGGAACTAAACCCTTCTTACTTTAACCACTTGACCTCTGGAAGATTTACTCCTTCACGACCAGGCCATTTTTTTTTTTGAGGTAATGCACTGCGTTACTTTAACTTCTCATTTTACAGACATGCAACACTGCACCAAAATAAAAAATGTATGTAATTTTTTTCCCACAAATAGAGCTTTCTCTTGGTGATATTTTAGCACCACAAATGATTTTACATTTTTTTTACAAATAAATATCAGAATAGTGTGGCGTGCATTTGTATGAAGCCCCCATTACTCTGATACCCCCAACTAAAATCTAGTGGAACAAATTGCCTTAAGAAGTCACCTAATTAGTAAATAGAGTCCACCTGTGTGTAATTTAATCTCAGTATAAATACAGCTGTTCTGTGAAGCCCTCAGGTGGTTTGTTAGAGAACAATCAGCATCATGAAGGCCAAGGAAAACACAAGACAGGTCAGAAATAAAACTTGAAGTTTAACCACTACAGTCCTGAGCCTATTTCTGAGATTTGGCGTTTACAAGATAAAAACAGGTTTTTTGCTAGAAAATTACCCCCAAAAACATTTTATTTAATATATATATATATATATATATATATATATATATATATATAAACACCCTAGAGAATAAAATAGCGGTCGTTGCAATACTTTGTCACACCGTATTTGCGCAGCGGCCTTACAAGCGCACTTTTTTGGGGAAAAAATCCACTTTTTGGAATTAAAAAATAAGACAACAGTAAAGTTAGCGCAATTTTTTTTTTAAATTGTGAAAGATAATGTTAAGCCGAGTAAATTGATATCCAACGCTTCAAAATTGCGCCCGCTCGTGGAATGGCGACAAACTTTTACCCTTTAAAATCTCCATAGGCGACGTTTAAAATAATTCTACAGGTTGCATGTTTTGAGCTACAGAAGAGGTCTAGGGCTAGACTTATTGCTCTCGCTGTACCGATCGCGGCGATACCTCACGTGTGGTTTCAACACCGCTTTCATATGCGGGCACTACTCACATATGAGTTCGCTTCTGCACGCGAACTCGGCGGGACGGGGCGCGTTTAAACTTTTTTTTTATTACTTATTTTACCTTTTATTTTTTCACGGTTCTTTATATAAAAAAAATGGTGCCACTTTTATTACTATTACAAGGAATGTAAACATCCCTTGTAATAGAAAAAAGCATGACAGGTCCTCTTAAATATGAGATCGGGGTCAAAAAGTCCTGAGATCTCATATTTACACTAACATGCAATAAAAAAAAAAAAAAAAAACACACACACAATGGCCCTTTAAGAGCCAAGTGACGTTTTGATGTCGCTTCCGCCCTGCAGTGACTTGGAGATGGGTGGTGGCCATCTTCCCCTCACTCGTCTCCATGTCAGGCTAGGGACAGGTCCGGATCACCTCTGCCACTACCGACGGCCACGGTAAGCGGCAAAGGGCACCGAAGCGCGGCGGGAGGCCCTCTCTCACCACCGATAAAAGTGATCTTGCGGCAAATCCTCCGGAGAGACCACTTTTATCTGAAGGAGAACCGCCGGCTCTTGTAGAGGATACCAGGGTTATGGTAGCTAGCTGCTACCATAACCACGGTATTCCTCTTCAAAACCAGGACGTTTATAGTCGTACGGTGGGAAGCAAGTGGTTAAAGCAAGGTTAACCACTTCCATACCACAGTACGTCATATGACGTCCTGGTCTTTATGGGGGGATATCTGAATGATGCCTGCAGCTACAGGCATCATTCAGATATCACTGTTTGCAGCCGGTGATTCTGCGCACCATAAGAATGATCATAGCGGCAGTTCCGCCGCTTGATCGTTCTTATAGGCGGCGGGAGAGGACGTCCCCCCCCTCCCGCCACCATCCGGGGCTTCAACGGGCTCTCCCGTCCCATCGGGGGCCCGGAGAACGAATCGGCCGGCGCCAGATGAGGACCATAGAGATTCCATGTCTATGACCGTCGGAGGCCCGGGCGCAACGTTATGACATCACGCCCGGGTACCCGGAAGTCAACAAAGCCGCAATCGCGGCTGAAAGCATGAGATCGGTGTAATTTTTTTCCCGATCTTATGCTTTCCAGTCTTATTGACCCTGCATCTCTCCATAAAGAGGTCCTGTCACAATGATTCATATTACAAGGGATGTTTACATTCCTTGTAATAGGAATAAAAGTGATCAAAAAACAAAAATGTAAAAAAAAAAAATAATTTTTTTTTAAAATTACATTTATATATATATATATATATATATATATATATATATATATATATATATATATATATATATATATATATATGTATATATATATATTTATTTATATACATTTTAAGCGCCCCTGTCCCCGGTAGCTCGCGCTCAGAAACAAACACGCACGCAAGTCCCGCCCACATATGCAAACGCCGTTCAAACCACACATGTGAGGTATGGCCGCGTGCGTTAGAGCGAGAGCAATAATTCTAGCACTAGACCTCCTCTGTAAAAAAAATTAAAGCGTCGCCTATGGAGATTTTGAAGTACCGAAGTTTGGCGCCATTCCATGAGTGTGCGCAATTTTAAAGTGTGACAAGTTAGGTATCTATTTACTCGGCGTAACATCATCTTTCACATTATACAAAAAATTGGGCTAACTTTACCGTTTTGTTATTTCTTAATTCATGAAACAGTTTATTTTTTTTTTTAAAACCAGGCGTTTGAAAAATTATTGCGTAAATACCGTGCGAGATACAAAGTTGCAATGACCGCCACTTTTTTCCCTAGGGTGTCTGCTAAAAAAATGGAAGTAGTTAAAGGGGTTGTATGGGTTCGTTTTTTTTTTTTTAAATAACAAACATGTTATACTTGCCCCCACTGTGCAGTTTGTTTTGCACAGAGTGGCCCCGATCCTCGTCTTCTGGGGTTCCTCGGCGGCTGTCTCGGCTCCTCCCCGCAAGAGCTAACCCCCCCTCTGGTTAGCTTGTGGGGGTGCTCCTGTGTGATACAATCGGTGGCCATAGCCGCCGATTGTATTACTCGGCACCGCACCTGGCACGCTGCGTCATTGATTTGATTGACAGCAGCAGTGACTGCAAGGTGTTTCCACCTTAATTGACGTTCTTTTTTTCCCCCACAAATAGAGCTTTCTTTTGGTGGTATTTGATCACCTCTGCGTTTATTTTTTGCGCAACAAAAAAAGAGTGACAATTTTGAAAAAAAAACAATATTTTTTGCTATAATAAATATCCCAAATTTTAAAAAAAATAATAAAAAAATTCAGTTTAGGCCGATATATATGTATTCTTCTACATATTTTTGGTAAAATAAAAATCGCAATAAGCGTATAGTGATTGGTTTGCGCAAAAGTTATAGCGTCTACAAAAATAGGGGATAGAATGACTTTTTATTATTATTTTTTTTACTAGTAATGGCAGTTATCTGCGATTTTTTTCAGGACTACGATATTACGGCGGACATAATGGACACTTGACACATTTTTGGGACCACATTTATACAGCGAACAGTGCTATAAATATGCACTGATTACTGTTTAAATGTGACTGGCAGGGAAGGGGTCAACACTAGGGGGCGAGGAAGAGGTTAAATGTGTTCCCTAGGAGTGATTCTTACTGTGGGGGGAAGAGACTGACTGGGGGAGGTGACAGATCTGTGTCCCTAAGTACAAGGGACACAGCATCGGTCTCCTCTCCCTGACAGGACGTGGATCTGTGCGTTTACACACAGATCCACGTCCTTGGCTGTGTAACGGCCGATCGCGGGTACCTGGCGGACATCGCGGCCGCCAGGCACGCGCATCGGCACCTCAGTGACGCTGCAGGCGCGCACGCCCCTCAGTGGCCGGAGGAGCAGAGGACGTCAATAGACGGCCTCCTGGCCCTGAAGAGCCACCTTGCGGCCGTCATTTGACAATGGCCCGGGCTCCAAAAGGTTAAACTGACAGGCCGGGCAAAGAGCAAGAATCAGAGAAGCAGCCAATAGGCCCATGGTAACTCTGGAGGAGCTGCAGAGATCCACAGCTTAGGTATGAGAATAGGTCCACAGGACAACTATTAGTCGTGCACTCCACAAATCTGGCCTTTATGGAAGAGTGGCAAGAAGAAAGCCATTGTTGAAAGAAAGCCATAAGAAGTCCCGTTTGCAGTTCGCGAGAAACCATGTGGGGGACAAAGCAAACATGTGGAAGAAGGTGCTCTGATCAGATTAAACCATGATTAAACCATAATTTTACTTTTTGCCTAAAAGCAAAACGCTATTTGTGACGGAAAACTAACACTGCACATCACCCTGAACACACCATCCCCACCGTGAAACATGGTGGCGGCCGCCTCATGTTGTGGGGATGCTTTTATTCAGCGGGGACAGGGAAGCTGGTCAGAGTTGGAAATATGGATGGAGACAAATACAGGGCAATTTTAGAAGAAAACCTGAGTCTGCAAAAGACTTGACTGGGGCGGAGGTTCACCTTCAGCAAAACAACAACCCGAAACATACAGCCAGAGCTACAAGGGAATGGTTTAGATCCAAGCATAAGAAGGTGTTAGAATGGCCCAGTCCAAGTCCAGACCTAAATCCAATTGAGAATCTGTGGCAAGACAAAAAAAATTGCTGTTCACAGGTGCTCTCCATTCAATCTGACAGAGCTTGAGCTATTGTGCAAAGAAGAATGGGCAACATTTTCACTCTAGATGTGCAAACCTGGTAGAGACCCACTCAAAAAATCTTGCAACTTTAATTGCAGCAAAAGTATTGACTTGGAGGGCCTGAATACAAACGCACGCCACACTTTTCAGATATTTGTAAATGGAATTGAAAATCATTTTCCTTCCACTTTACAATTATGTGCCACTTTGCATGGATCTATCATATAAAATACATTTATGTTTTTGGTTGTAACACGACAAAATGTGGAAAAGTCCAATGGGTATGAATACTTTTTCAAGGTACTGTAAATAAATGAGGTATTGTGAGGTAAACCTAAACCTGCAGCTGAATAAAGTATAGTTTTGCATCCTGGATCAGGTAAATCCCTGATATTCTGTTATCCAATTCAGTTCCATTTTCATACCTCCTTTTTTTGTCCGGTGCTCTCTTCTTCAGTTTCCGATGCAGTGTAAACTTGTCTTTCATCGTAATCTTCCTCTTCTATAACAAATAAATAGATGAAAAACATTTGCAAGTTGATCTACTGGGACAAAAGACTACTATGCTGCATAGAGTATCAACAGGCTTGTTTCACCCAATATGACAAGAGAGAGTGTAGTTGAAATTAAAAATAGGATTTTTTTGTACTCACCGTAAAATCCCTTTCTCTGTCGTCCATGGACGGACACAGCCTTCTCAAGTCTTGACATATGGGTTATGTTCTTGTTCATAGGAGAGTACTACTAGGCAGAACATGTTAGATATTTAAACACGTTACATTAATCAGAGTTGAATAGCCCCGCCCAGTGGGCAGTCCCTCCAGACATAACCCTCTGCCCTGCAGTCAGAAGCTCAGTTCGTAACAAGCAGTACAAACCTAAAAAGGAGGGGTGGGTGCTGTGTCCGTCCATGGACGACAGAGAAAAGGATTTTACGGCGAGTACAAAAAATCCTATTTTCTCTTTTCGTCCATGGACAGACACAGCCTTCTCAAGTCTTGACATATGGGACGTCCCCAAGCAGTTTAAAAAAAAAACGAGGGGTGGGAACAGTATCAAAAAATAACTAACTTCACCCCAAACAAGCAGAGTTCCTCAACGGAGGAGTTGCAACCCTAAACAGCCGCCTGCAAAACCTTGCGGCCGAAGGAAGCATCTGAAGATGCACTCACATCAACCTTGTAAAACTTTGAGTAAGTATGCACGGACAACCAAGTCGCCGCCTTGCACACCTATGAGACAGACGCTTGATGTCGGAAAGCCCAGGAAGCACCAATTGCCCTGGTTGAATGTGCCGTGACCAGAAAGGGGGGCACCCACCCCTAAAGGGCATAGGCCTGTATGACGGTCTGCCGGATCCACCGAGAAATGGTGGCCGACGAGACAGTCAGGCCCTTCTGTGGACTAGACACTGACACAAACTGAGTCAGACCTCCGAAACTGAGCCGTAACAGACAAGTACACCCGCAAGGCACGTACCACGTCTAAAGTATGGAGCGCAGTCTCTCTGGGATGTGACGGCCGAGGACACAAGGATGGCAGCACAGTGTCCTCATTTAGGTGAAAGGTCGAAACCACCTTCGGAAGAAAGGAAGGCTGCGGGCGTAGCACCGCTTTATCCTTATGGAGGACCAAGTATGGTGACTTGCAAGACAAGGTCGCCAATTCAGAAACCCTTCTGACAGATGTAATGGCCACTAGAAAGGCCACCTTCTGAGATAATGTCAAGAAAGGAATCTCTCTGATGTTCTCAAAGGGAGGTTCCTGAAGAACCGAGATCACCAGATTCAAATCCCATGGAGGAAGAGGTGGTCTAATTGGGGGAAGCACATGTCGAACCCCCTGCACAAAAGTACCCACCAGGGAATGGATCGCCAAAGGTCGTTGAAAGAAAACAACCAAGGCTGAAATCTGACCCTTAAGGCAAGTGGTGCTTAAGGCAAGTTTCTGATCCACTCCACGCTGTAACAACCGCAGGACCCTGGAAACCGAACACGTCCGTGGACACCACTCCATCTCCTCACACAGAGATATAGGTCTTCTAAGTACGATGGTAGATCTTCCTGGAAGAAGATCTCCGTGCCCCCAGCATGGTTGAAATGACCGAATCCGAAAGACCTCGGTCCCTTAGTACCTGGCTTTCAATAGCCATGCCGTTAAAGCCAGCGACTGTAAAGCAGGATGAAGCATGGGACCTTGAGACAAAAGGTCCTCCCGCATTGGCAGCTGCCAGGGTGCATCCGCCACCAGGCGCACGAGGTCGGCGTACCAAGGACGCCGGGGCCAATCTGGAGCGATTAGAATCACAGGATCCCTTCGATCTCCACTCTGCAGAGCGGACGAGGAAGCCACTTCAGTGGGGGATAGGCATAAATTAGCCGATACTGACCCCACGGGGCATCTGACGCGTCTGCCCAGGGATCTCTGGACCTGGCCACGAATCTCGACACCTTGCGATGGAGTCGAGAGGCCAGGAGGTCCACGTCTGGCGTGCTCCACCTCCGACAAAGGAGTTGAAACACCTCCGGATGCAATGACCATTCCCCCTGGTCTAGCATCTGGTGACTCAGATAGTCTGCCTGCCAGTTTTCTACGCCCGGAATGTAGACGGCCGACAGAGCTGGCGCGCTTCTTTCCGCTCACCGCAGGATGTGAGCGACCTCGGACGCTGCAGCCGAGCTCCTTGTTCCCCCCGATTGGTTGACATAAGCCACCGCCGTGGCGTTGTCCGACTGAATCCTGATTGGGCGGCCTTGTAGCCTCCTCGACCACGAGGAGAGACGAAGTTCCAGGACATTGATCGGCAGACGGGATTCGTCCAGAGTCCAGCGACCCTGGGCCGACTGGACTCCCCAGACCCCCCCCAACCTGTGAGGCTGGCGTCCGTCGTAATCACAGTCCAATGGAAGGGAAGGAATGACTTCCCGGACTGAAGAGCCGGGGATCTCAGCCACCAACTCAGAGAAGCCCTGACCAGGTGACTTACCTGAATCTGACGATCCAGAGACAATGGAGATTTATTCCATTCGGACAGGATCTCCTTCTGCAAGACTCGAGTGTGGAATTGGGCATACAGTACTGCCTCGAAGGAGGCTACCATGAGACCCAGAACTCGCATGCAAAAAACAGAGAGACGACCATTTGCAGGATGTCAACAACCTCACCGCAGACTGGAGAGTCTGCAATTTTTTCAAAGGAAGTTAGACTCTCGCCTCCTTGGAGTCCAGAATCAACCCCAGGTACTCCAAACACTGAGTCGGTTTCAGGACCGACTTCTGAATGTTTAACACCCAACCGAATTCTCGGAGGGTCTGACTGGCTATAGACACATCTTCCTTTAATTCTGAGCCAGAAGCTGCTCTCAGAAGATCGTCTAAGTAGCACATAATAGCAATGCCTCGCTGTCTCAGCAAGGCTAGAATCGGGGCAAGCACCTTGGTGAAAACCCTCGGTGCTGATGCTAGGCCAAAGGGAAGAGCCACAAACTGATAGTGGTCTTCGTCGATTGCAAAGCGCAGAAACCTCTGGTGTCTTGTGCAGATTGGGACATTCAAGTATGCGTCCTTGATGTCTAAGGATGCCAGAAAGTCAGCCCCGGATGGAGCGCAGCAACCACCGAACGAATTGAATCCATGCGGAACTTCCCAACCTTTACAAAGACATTTAAGGCTTTGAGGTCCAAGATCGGACGGACTCCGTCCTTCTTTGGGACCACAAACAGATTAGAATGAAAACCCTGGAACCTCTCTTCCAGTGGTACAGGTAAAATCACTCCGCCCCTTAGTAAATCTTGCACTGCCCCCAATAGGGCAGACCGACGAGCCGGAAGGAGAGGGAGATTTGAGGGCAAGAATCTGTTCGGCGGACCGGAAAGAAACTCGATCTTGTACCCCGAAGTGACCACCTCGCAGACCCACTGGTTGGAGAGCAGGGAGGTCCACTGAGCTGTGAACCTGCGAAGCCGTCCCCCCACCCATGAGTCGGGCGGGGGCAAAACTTCATGCAGTGGCAGGCTTGTTTGCCTTACGTACCCAGGGACGCTTCTGTCCCCCAGCTGGACCTTTGTCAGCTTGGGAGGGTCTACCGGGGGGCCCACCCGCGGGCCCTGACGAAAATACCACTTCTGTGTGGGAAAGGAAGGACCCGGCTTACGGCACGGCTCCTTCCCCTTAGTGGACTGAGGGAGAAGAGTTATTAAGTTACCTCCAGTGACATCCTTAATAATGTCATCCAGTGAGGTACCAAAAAGCGGCGCATTACCACCGCAGATACAGAGGCCCTGTAGATTAAGGGGGCCGCATCCAGAGTGGCATCACAGACATACACAAGGTCCTGCACTAACTGGTCAGCCAGTCTTACACACTCCGGAGGCAGCCGATGTTCCTCCACAGTCTGGTGCAAAATCTTTGCCCAGTCAGTGAGGGTCTGACACACCAAGGTTGCAGCCAAAATAGGCCGCAACGCAGACCCCAGCAAGGTGAACATGGACCTGCTCAGCGCCTCGGACCTCCTATCAGTGTGGTCCTTAAATGCAGGGGTTCCTCTACAGGGAGAGTGGTTACTTTATTTAACCGAGCGACCGAGGGGTCAACAACCGGAGGAGAAGCCCATTTTTTCAAAAGGCTCTCTGTGGCTTTTCTCATTCCTTATCTATGAATTTATCAAAGAAGGACACATAGGGAAACACCTTTACAGAGCGGATCGATTTGTGTGACCCAAAAGAGACTGACCCCTCCGTGGCCGCCTCAGCTGCACCTTCCAGCTTAAGGGAGTCCCTTACAGCATTGATAAGCGCACTAACAAGTGCCCTGTCTTGTGCTGACCCGGACGAGGGGTCCTCCTCACAAGGAAGGTCCTGTTCCGCATCTTCAGACAAACCAGAACCGGGGTCCTGTGCCGCAGCTAGGCCATGTCTGAGCCAGAATATTTCCCTGGAGATGGCGCTTTTTACCCCCCTTACACTCGCACGCCGCTTCCACCCTGGCAACAAATGATTCCAGGACTGCCGACAAGGTGTCCATGGTTACCGCAGGTGCAGGGGCACCGACTGCCACCTCTGGCATGTTTGGGGAAGAAGGGCCAGACACTGACTCCATGATACACCACTGACAGCTCTCAGGGACTCAGTCAAAAAAAAATGAAAAGTCCACGTTCCTTGCTGCACTGACGGGGGAGTCTCACCACCCAGTAAGAGACCGATCAGCGCCGCTGCCCCCCTTCCGTCTGTACACAGCGTGTGTGATGAAAACTGAGAATTGTGCTGCGCGCCGTTCAGGAAGCCAGCACTAGAGTCCAAAACCCACTCAAAAATGGCTGCCAGACTCCTCAGAGAAAAGGGCGTGACCACAAGAAAATGGCCGCCCTCAATAACAAACTGCGCCACAGCGCGGCCACGGCAAGATGGCCGCCAATGGGAAAATACAATAGAAACAGCAGGCATACAAAAATGGCGCCTGAGCACAGCGATGTGGACGAGAAGGCCGAGGTAGGGACTTCCCCGGAGCAGAGTACCCCCCACGGAAAAACGGGCCCCGACACCCCGCAGTCCCCTACTGGGACCCAGAGTCCCCCCACAGGCACACCCCGGTCGCAGCGAGCCCCGCTAGAACATAAGGGCAATTGTGACAGAGAGCAGGGAAAGGGAGGACAGGAGAACCCCTTAATCCCTGAAACGCCCAGCTGTTCCCACCTGCCGGGGCAGGAGGAACAGTACTTACCTGTCCATGCGAGGACCCGCTGGTGCGTCCCTGACAGACCTACAACCGGGTTGGAGTAGCTGTCGGCCCGGTCCACTGTGATTGAGACAGCAAACAGCCCAGTCATATGTGGACCCCGGAGCATGTGTTTACCAGCCACCCCTGGAGCCATGGGGTATGCCGTGGAAGAACCAGCACGTAGCTAAGGACTGGCACGCTCGATGGCCGGAACTGGGAAGACTACAAGGATCTATAATATGCAGCCTGTCGCCCAGCCGGCAGTTGATAGAAGATATCACAAAAAAAAAAAAAAATCTTCAGGACTCTGGGCCCAAAGGGAGCCACGTCTTTCTCTGCTAGGCAGAAAAAAACTGAGCTGAGCTGCTGACTGCAGGGTGGAGGGTTATGTCTGGAGGGACCGCCCCCTGGGCGGGGCTGTTAAACTCTGATTAATGTGTTTAAATATCTAACATGTTCTGCCTAGTCCTCTCCTATGAACAGGAACATAACCCATATGTCAAGACTTAAGAAGGCTGTGTCCGTCCATGGATGAAAAGAGAAAGCAGGATTTTTGTACTCGCCGCAAAATCCTTTTCTGAGTCTTTTGGGTTACAGGAGGATTAGACACAGGCAAACAAACAATCTGTAGGCCAGTTTAGGCCTCATACACAAACGTTTTAACAGCTGGGTTTTTTAGCAGCTTAAAAACGCCACTCCATGTTATTCAGTGGCCTCATACACACTATGGCGTTTTTGAGCTGTAACAGGCATTGGCGTTTTTAAGCTCCAAAAAAAACCCAGAACCAGCGTGTTCTCAGGCTGCAGCGCAAGAGCTGTAAAAACACCAGACGCCGGTAGAAAGCGTTAAACGCGGTTTAACGAGGCTTAAAACTGTATACACCGTGTTAAGCCTCGGCCGGCGTTTCTCTGCCTCTATTCAAAATCAATGGTTCCATATGGGAGCCCATTGATTTGAATAGAAGTCGCACCAGAAGTCTGATCAAGATGATCCAACTTGCGGTACAACTTGTGTGCTGAGAATTTTGATGTGAAACCCCCACCAAAACAAAAAAAAAAGGTTTGCGATTTGTAGCAGGACTGCGACATTGCTGCAGACAGATTGGACACTTTTTGGGGACCAGTGACAGTTATACAGCGATAAGTGCTATAAAAATGCACCGATTATTGTATAAAGGACACTGGCAGGAAAGGGGTTAACACTAGGGGGCGATCAAGGGGTTAAGTGTGTCCTAGGGAGACGTTTCTAACTGTGGGGGGGGGGGGGGGGAGTGGACTGACTCGGAGTAAAGAGAAATCGTTGTTCCTAATCACTAGGAACAGACGATCACACTGTACTCCCCTAACAGAACAGGGATCTGCTTTGTTTACAAAGGCAGATCCTCGTTCTGCCTCTGTGAAGCAGTCGCAGGTGGCCGGCGGACATGGCGGCCGCTGGCCACGCGCAACGGCTCCTTGTACGCTCCCACTGTATCTATTACACGAAGCGCCGTACCGGTACAACGATTCACGCAATAGAGCCGCTCTGCCACAGTATAACTGCTCTGACTGGTCTGCAAGTGATTCTAAAGTCAGAAGTTTTTTTTTATCCTAATGCATTGTATGCATTAAGATAAAAAATAGGATTTTTATAACAGCTTACCTGTAAAATCCTTTTCTTGGAGTACACCACGGGACACAGAGCTAGTCATTACATAATGGGTTAAGGGTCACCAGCGGTGATTGGACACTGGCACAACCAATGGAAGACAGTTCCCCTCCATATAACCCCTCCCATCAGGGAAGTACCTCAGTTTTGTAGCAAAGCAGTAAGGTTCCCATAAGAAGGGGGGGACCTCTGTGTCCCGTGGTGTACTCCAAGAAAAGGATTTTACAGGTAAGCTGTTATAAAAATCCTATTTTCTTTATCGTACACCACGGGACACAGAGCTAGTCATTACATAATGGGACGTCCCAGAGCAATGCTCATATGAAGGGGGGGAGACACAGATCAAAACAGGCCGCTTGCGGACCAGAAGCCCTATACTGCTGCCTGCAGCACACTTCGCCCAAAGGCGGAATCCTCATGTCCTTTCACATCTATTTGATAGAATTTGGAAAATGTATGGACTGAAGACCAAGTTGCAGCTTTACAGATCTGAGCCATCGAAGCCTGGTGGTGCACTGCCCATGAAGCACTTATCGCCCTGGTAGAGTGCGCCTTAACAGGAAAAGGAGGAGTCCTGTTCTTTAAACCATAAGCTTGAACAATTACTTGTCTAATCCACCTGGAAATGGTGGATTTTGATACCGCTTGGCCCTTCTTGGGCCCATCTGGTAAAATAAACAAAACATCTGTTTTACGTATCTGAGCGGTTGCTTGCAGATACACCCTTACCGCTCTCACTAGATCTAGAGAGTGTAATAATTTTTCCCCCGCAGTCCGCGGGTTTGGAAAAAAGGAAGGCAGAACAATGTCTTGATTCAAGTGAAAAGCCGACACCACCTTAGGTAGAAAAGCCGGATGGGGTCGTAGTACGATTTTGTCCTTGTGACAAATTAGATAAGGCTCTTTACAAGAAAGAGCTGCTAGCTCTGATACTCTCCTAGCAGAAGCTATAGCAATCAGAAAGGCCAACTTCCTACTCAATATAATTAAAGGAATATGGCGAATAGGTTCAAAAGGTTGCTTTTGCAACACTGACAATACCAAATTCAAATCCCATGGACACAAGGGAGTCCTAACTGGAGGATTTATCCTCAGTACCCCCTTAATGAATGTCTGAACTAGGGAGTGAGATGCCAATGGTCTCTGAAAGAAGACTGATAGAGCAGATATTTGCCCTTTGATGGTGCTAAGGGCTAAATTCATATCCACTCCTAACTGGCAAAAAGCAAGAATCCTACTTATTTCATATTTCTGAGGATTCCAACATCTGGATTCACACCAGGAAACGTATGCTCTCCAGACTCTCTGATAGATGAGTCTGGAGGCTGGCTTTCTAGCATTAATGAGCGTAGAAAGAGCCGGACCAGAGACCCCTCTCTTTTTCAAAATGTGGGTCTCAGCAGCCAGGCCGTCAACTTTAGCCTTTGTAAGGAAGGGTGGAATACTGGACCCTGTGACAGCAGGTCGTGTCGAAGTGGAAACTTCCAGGGCCTTCCTATCGCCATTTTTACAATCTCGGCGTACCAAGGCCTCCTGGGCCAGTTTGGGGCCACTAGGATTACTGGTATTCCCTCCTCCTTGATCCTGCGAAGCAGTCTTTGTAGAAGAGGGATCGGAGGGAATGCATAGATCAGTGAGAACTGATTCCATGGAGTTATTAGAGCGTCTGTATTATTAGAGCGTCTGTCCCGTAGGCTAGAGGATCTCTCGTTCTGGACACAAAGTTGTCCAATTTCTTGTTGAACCTGGCAGCTAGCAGGTCTACATCTGGGTTTCCCCATCTCAGACATATGGCCTGAAAGATCTCGGGGTGAAGAGACCACTCTCCTGGTAGCAGCTGCTGACGACTCAGGTAGTCTGCTTGCCAATTTTCTATCCCTGGAATGAAGATTGCAGAAAGGCAAGGTACATGCTCTTCTGCCCATGCCAGGATCCGGTTCACCTCTCTTTGGGCTGCCCGACTGCGGGTGCCTCCTTGGTGATTGATGTAAGCTACTGCAGTAGCATTGTCGGATTGAACCCGAACTGGGTAGCCCTGTAACCTGTATGTCCAGGTTTTGAGGGCTAGATATACCGCCCGGATCTCTAGCACATTGATGGGCAGGATCCCCTGAGTCTTGGCCCAGGTTCCCTGGGTAGAAGCCTCCTCGAATACTGCACCCCAGCCCGATAGGCTGGCATCCCTAGATACCACCTTCCAGGACACTGGGAGGAAGGACTTTCCCTTCCGTAAATTCCTGGCTTCTAGCCACCAATCGAAGCTGTGGCGTACTTGTGAGGACAGGCGCATGGGTATATCCAGAGCTTGGCTCTTCCTGTTCCAGGAAGCTAAAATATTGCCTTGAAGTAGTCTCAAATGAAACTGGGCGTAAGGGACCGCCTCGAAGGAGGCTACCATCTTTCCCAATAGTCTCATGCAAAGGCGAATAGACGGCCTCTTGTTTGCTTTGACCTTGTGGATCAGGTCTTTCAGAGACTGTATCTTCGGTTCTGGCAGGTATACCCCGTTTTGGGCTGTATCTATGATCATGCCCAGGTACACTATCCTTCTTTGGGCCTGGAGAGAGGATTTTTGTAAATTTATAATCCATCCTAAATGCTCCAGGTATCCTACTGTAGTGTGTACAGCGTGACCCAATCCCTCCTTTGACTGATCTATTACTAGTAGACCGTCCAGATAGGCTGTTACCGCAATGCCCCGTGTTCTTAGGTTTGCTAACAGAGGAGCTAGCACCTTTGTGAATACTATGGGCGCGGTGGCTACACCAAACGGCAGAGCCACAAATTGAAAGTGGCGATCTTCTACCGCAAACCTTAGGAATCTTTGGTGAGCGGGGAGGATGGGTATGTGTAAATGTGCGTCCTTGATATCTATGGGCGCCATGAATTTTCCGCCCTTTAAAGTGGCGGCCACGGATCGGATCGTTTCCATTCGAAAATGGCGATCGTTCAGGAACCGATTTAGGGATTTTAGATCCAGGATGGGTCTGACATCTCCATTTGGCTTTGGAATCACAAAGAGGTTTGAGTAAAAACCTGCACCTCGCTCTTTTTGGGGTACGTCTGTAACTACCCCTTGAGCCATTAAGTGATTCAAACCTTTGAAGAAGGATTCTATTTTTTGTGGATCTTTGGAGAGTCTTGAACCTCGGAATTGAGAAGGTGGGATCTCTCGAAATTCCAGTTTGTACCCTGAGGATATTGTGGATACTACCCAATTGTCCTGGATTTCTGACCCCCAAGTCGCTCAGAACTGATAAAGCCTTCCTCCCAATCGGCCGAGCGGGGGCGCCCCTTCACTGAGAGGCTTTGGGGGCTTGCTTATTAGCTCTTGCACCCCACGGCTTCTTGTTCTTCTGAGCTTGCCCCTTGGCTTTTGTGGGCGGCTAAAACAGGCCGCCGCCACTGGTTGGAGTCAGATTTCCCGGGAGCTGGGGAGAGAGAGCGTTTAAAACAAGATCTCTTGTTTTTCTTTCTCTCAGGTAAAAGTCGTTTTACCACTTGATATCTTCTGTATATATTTTTCTAAATCTTCCCCAAATAGGCGTTCGCCATGGTACGGGAACTTGCCAACAGCTTTTTGCATGGGGTTTCCGCTGACCAATGCTTAAGCCAAAGTACTCTGCGCATCTGTACCAGCTGGAGTGTAAGGCGTGATGCCTGTATGATAGAATCTCTCATGGCATCCACTGTGAAGCATAAGGCTTTAGGCAAATTTTCCCAATTTCTAGCCTGCTCTGAAGGCAGTTCCTTCAGCCCCTGCTTTACCTGTTGGCTGATGACCTGACACATACCGACTGCTGCTACTGCAGGTTGGGTAATTGAGCCGGCCAAAAGGAAGGAGGATTTCAACTTCCTCTCAGAAGGATCTTTTAAACCCTTGTACATTATCCACCGGACATGTCAGGTTTTTATTTACACAAGAAATAGCCGCAACTACCGCAGGCAGGCTCCATTTCTTTAAAAAAATTTCCCCCATAGGATAAAGAATGTTAAACCTTTTTGGAGGTGAGAAACGCTTATCTGGATGTTGCCAGTTTGCGTATATTAGATCCTCTAGTAACTGATGAACCGGGAAGGAGCATGCACCTTGCAGGGATCTTAATGACCCTAGGGAGGAGACAGGTAATTCCGTTACCTCCGCAGAGGTTAACTTAAATGCACTGCTATAGCATTGTACCTGTGACCTTAAAATCTGGCTCCTCATCCTCTGCTGATGTAGCCTCCTCCTCCTCATCCTCCTCCCTCAGGTACTTCTGAAGGGAGGTCCAATACTGGAAGAGACCTGCTTCGCTTATTGTCCTTTTTAGAGGACTTAGCGATTAAGGTAGCAATTTTTTCCTCCAGATTATTTAGGGCAGCTGATAAAGTGTCCTCAGTGACATATACAGGCCCAGGCTTCACTGGGGAAGCCGCCATACCTGACAGAGGTAATGGCTCATCCTGTACAGGTGCATTTGGCAACACAGGAGAGGAAGGTACCGAGTCAGCACAGCTAGAGCCTCCTCTCAGGCGGTGGTGCTTTCTTATCTCTTTTTGTCCGTATTACTTCCCCTGGAAGGCTTACTGTTTAGACAAAATACAAGGTACCTAAATGCATATACTACCGTGTTCAGTTTAGCAAATACATTAAGTATGCAACTTTTAACACATAACTATGCATAACATGGATGTCTTCTAGGAAGTACCCAATCCAACCACATGGAGTCTTACGTCCCTGTATAGCTGCTGTGTTTCTCTGCCAGGAACAAGAGAACTAACGAGCTTGCTTGCTGCTGCAGTGCTTCTCACACTGACAGTCTTTTAAATTTGGCGCCGTTTCTGTGCCTGCGCGCGCCACGTGCCCGCGCACGCCTTCGCCCCCCCCCCCCCCTCCGATAAAGCGCGCTCGCGCGGCCCTTAGCGCTATGGCGGTGGCCATAGTGAGAGAGGACTCTCATCAGCCCTTGTTCCCACTTACCTGCATCTGCAGGTGTCTGGTCGGCCACCGAAAGGAGGATCGGGGTGCCCCAGCAAGCTCAGCAGCGGAGGTGACGAGCAGTGTACTTCGCCGAAGCCGACACTGAACAGAGTGAGGTGAGTATATTCAGCTCTTTACTCCCCCCAGTGGTGGAAAAAAAAGAAGACATCCATTTTTTGAAAAAGGTCCCAACCTAGTTATGGACCTTCTAATCTCACCTTATCCACGCCGCAGGTTTTTCTGCTGAAAGATTTCAGACAGATACCAAACTTCACCCTTCACGGTGGGCTATGTGTGCCAACCTTCAGGGATATGGGTTCCTATTTAAAGGATACCTCTCCCCTGGGCCTTGTACAAGACTCTTACCAGGACTTTATAGCGAAATAGCGAAAGTGCTGGATCTTAGAGCCCAGTCCTCCGAAGAGAGACATTACAGGCGACGCCTCATGGATGAGGCCCGGATCCCATCCAGATTCAGCTCATTTGTAGGCGTCTTGGATGGATCCGAAAGCATAGCTCTTTTACCCCCAGAGGGTCTCTTTGGTAGAGCTTTCCTTTAGCACCTCCTAACGCGTCCAACACCTTTCGACACTGGCGAAAAAACTGAGGTACTTCCCTGATGGGAGGGGTTATATGGAGGGGAACTGTCTTCCATTGGTTGTGCCAGTGTCCAATCACCGCTGGTGACCCTTAACCCATTATGTAATGACTAGCTCTGTGTCCCGTGGTGTATGATAAAGAAAAAACCTTGTGTGTGCGCAGTAGGACCCCCTTATACTAACTTCAAGTGAAGTAGCACGATTTCAAAGTAGCATCAATGTGAACCAGGGCTAGCTGACAAGTTTTCTGATTGCTCAATTCTACTGTAGGTGCCAGTATAACCTGAAAGTATATTGTGTTCCATGCCTCAATGGGCAAGAAAGAAGACCTCTTTGCCTCTAGGAAAGATTTATATATTGGCTCCAAGTATAGTCAAACTCTTCAAAATGATCAGTGAATGCAAAATACACTACCTGTAGTAACCGTCACATTCATCTCCTCTTGCCTGATCTCTTTAAGCTGTAAAATTTTTTCAAGGACTTGAGGAATCTTTGGGCCTACGGAAGAATCTTCTGTCTATAGGACAATAGCAAATAAAATTACTCATGCAAAACATTAAAGAACCAATCTGAAAAATAACAGATACCTGGTTCAAAAAAATCGTTTTAAGTAAAATTTCTGTGGGCTGTTGGCAGATGGATTTTGAATTCCCATACAAATCTAGGGAAAGTAAAACCCCCCTTGAAGCAGGACAAATTGAGGTAAGTTGCATGTAAGATGCACCCATGAGGTTGGGTTCACACATATGCGATGCGGGAACCAGCGCAATTCCAGTGCGGGTTCCGGCATCGCATGTCACTGGCAGGCAGTTCACACTGCCCTCTGCGAACTGCTGTGAATGTCAATAGAAAGTTAATGGACACCTCCAGATCAATTCGCAGATTGCAGTGCGAACTGTCAAATTGTACAGGAATCGGATCGCATGGGTGTGAACACCTATGCGATCAGATTCCAGTGCGGACCAAAAAAAAGGGTCCTGCACCATTTTGGTGCAAATGCGATGCGATTTCAGCCATACAGTTTGTATGGCTGAATTTGCATGGCACAGACATCACATGTGATATGCACAGCAATGTGGTGCGAATCACATGCAAAGTCTGTGTTCACACCAGTATGAACCCAGCCTCAATGAATTCTGAACAATTTCAGAAGCCACTAAGGCTAGGTTCACATCTATGCGGTTGACACCATTTTCTTGCGTGTTTATGAACACGATTTTTGATGTGGGGTGTCCCGCTGACAGCTGGGTGCAAGAAAAAAAAAATTGGCGTGCCCCCCCCCCCCCAAAACAAAATTCAGACCCATAGCCGAGCATGCAGTCCAGGAAATGGGGGGGGGGGGTGAAGTTTGGACAAGCAAGCTCTACGCACCCCCCCCCCCCCAAACTTAAGGCTCCTTGTCCATCAACCTGCTGGGGGGAGGGAAAAAAGTCCCTGACTCTTTCCGAAAAAGCAGCGGCTGAAAATTGCATAGATGTGAATGTATCCCATAGGAAACCATGTTAAATGGACTGTAGTGCATTTCTACAAATTGCAAAACGCACAAAAAAGTGCATAGGTGTGAACTTTGACTTAAAGCGGTTGTATATCCCGCTTTCTTATTTTTACCTACAGGTAAGCCTATGATAAGGCTTACCTGTAGGTAAAATGATTATCTCCTAAAACTGCACGGTTTAGGAGATATTCACCTTGTATGCAGCCGCTGTCAGCGGAGCATGCGCTCAGAAAGGTCCGGCGTTCCGCGCCAGAGCTTCTTGCCAGAACTGAGGGCTCCTGTTTACATGCACGGGAGTGGCGTCATCTCAGCTCCATGCCATTCACAGCGCTGGAGCCCACAATCCCGGAAGAAGGGAAGGGAGAAGATGTCAGCCCTCTCATCGGTGACCGGGCTTCCTTCTAAGGCAAGTATTTCATAATGTGCTAGTTCGCGATGCATACTAGCACATTATGCCTTTATTCCCCCCCCACCCAAGCAGGTTTACAACCACTTTAAGCCAATTTCCAACTGATGTCTTTGACTCAAGTCCAAAGTCTGTAAAAAAAAAAAAAATAAAAAAAAAAAACATACACTGACCAATATTCAGCTTGCCACAAAGCCAAGATGTTGCACTACCATTGGTCATAATATAAAACAAATAACCACTTGCCTCTCTAGATTCATCTCCAGGTGTTTGACCAAGTCCTCGCTGTCGAGCAATGGAAGGAATCAGAGGTGGAATGGCAGTTCCAATAGGAAGGTTACCTGCAAATTAAAAACATATAGGGCTAGCTGCAGAGATCTGTGGACAGAAATGAGAACTCCCAATATATGTATCCATTACTACCTCTAGTAAGAAGAAGGGATCTTGCGGCAGGAGAATCCTGATCAATGAGCGTTGCCTATAAGAAAAGATAAAAAATTTACTAGGAAAATACAACCAAAAATAGTCTTGATACAAAGAATCACCAACTGACAATTATTTCAAACCTTTGGAAGGGAGTCCGTTTGTACTGGTTTACTGCCTTCAGAATTCATGCCTAATGTGAAAGCCATTCCTAGGTTGGGGGGCGGTGGAGGAGGGGCGGGCATAGGAGGAAGTGGCATTCCAGCCATCTAAAACCCAAAATATAGTGCATAAGGAGGAAGAACATTACTAAGAATCCAATAACATTGCGACAAACAATATAGGAAACCTAATCCCAAATTCACACATTCTATATACTGCAGCCAGTCTTATCAGACGCTGTGCCTGCCTTCGTTTTCTCTCTCTCTCTCTATATTTTATTTATTTTAGGGCTGTGGAAATTAAATATTAACTCCTCGATTAATCGTTAAATTTTTTTGATCGATCAAAATTCTTTTGATCGGTACTTGCCTCTCCGCCGGAGATCCGGTGACGTCACGGACACCAGCGGGGCTTGCCGTGTCCATCTGAAGGGCTCCTCTGCTGTGCCTTCATATCTGCATGCCGGCGGGACCTTACTATCTGCCACACGCAAGGGCTGTTACACTTCCCTCTATCAACCTGGGATTCTACAGCCATCCACTGGGAGTTGTGATAGTTCCCTGCACGGGACATCTACATGCCGACGGACTGATGTTAACCCCTCCTCATCTGTATTCAGCAGTGGTATCATACACATTTTTATACCAGTATCATACTTAGCTACATGTTTTTATGACTGCTTTTGCTACCGTTTGGTATTACTCGCACCATTTTTACAGTTTATGTAGCTACATCGATTTTATCTCCAGTGCAATATTTATTTTGTTACCTACTTGAAGACTTTTAAAGTTTTAATGCTATTCCCATTGAGCGCTGCCTTTGTGTGTTTTTTGTATCCTGCACTGGGAATCAGACTGCAAGGAGATCAGCTAAAAGTAGTTGGATTAATATGCGTTATAATTAATCAAAATTAGTTGATAAAAAAAAAAAGATTAATCGAACACGAAAATTTTAATCAGTAACAGAGAGAGAGATTATATATATTAGGGGCGAAACAACTAATCGATTAATCGACAACTAATCGATTATGAAAATTGTAATCGATTAATTTCATAATCGATTAATCGGCCAGTAACATAATGGGGTTAAAACAAAACTAAAATTAGCCCTTTATAGTACAAAAAGAGCAAATCGCTACTGTAAATATTACTTTCACTGTCCCAGAGTAAAAAATTAACCCCTTACAGTAGCGATTATTTGCTCTTTTTGTACTAATTTTAGTTTTTTTTAACCCCATTATGTTACTAAATATCTCAGGCCTGGGTCACACCTCAGTTTTTTTGGTGCTTTTTGCGAAACACACTACAGTTCATTTACATGGTTTCCTATGGGACCCGTTCACATCCATGATTTTTTCAGCTGCTGCGTATTTGGAAAGGGCAAGGACTTTTTTTAACGCAAAACGGTGCTATTTTGTTTTTTGGGTTTAATATACTTCAATGGAGAAGCTGCAGAAAAATCATGTAATGTGTTTTTGCGGCAATTTGTGTTTTGTAATCTGCCCAACAACAAATTGGGCAAAATAAAATAAAAAAAATAGCAAATCGCAGCAAAATTAACTTTTTTTTTTTTAACATTTATTAACCGATTAGTCGAAACAATAAATCGGCCAACTAATCGATTATGAAAATAATCGATAGTTGCAGCCCTAATTATATATATATATATATATATATATATACATATACATACACACACATACCTCAGATAATCCTGGCAGTAACCATTTCTGTCCTAGGGAGACAACGTTCACTCACTGGGAAGAGCAATGTTGTTATTCCCCTAGATCATGGGTGCTCCACCTGTGGCCCCCCAGCTGTTGCCGAACTACAATTCCCATCATTCTTCTGCCTTTTGGAGTCATGCTTGTAACTATGAGCTTTTCAATGCCTCATGGGATTTGTAGTTCTGCAACAGCTGGAGGGCCACAGGGTGAGCACCAGTGCCCCTAGGCTGATCTCCTGATTTGGACAAAAATCTCCATTCTACTCAACTCCACCACATAGGAAGGCAGTGTTTTGTAGTTCACAGAATACAGTTGGAAAAGTTGATAACATTGTCCAAGATATCAATTCAGTGTACAAAAATGTGTACATTTTGACAAAATTAACAGGTAAAAGGTATATTTAACCTGAAAAAGGAAAACTGATGCAACCATAACAACTGGCAAACTGCAATTTATTAAATTTTGTTCTTGGAACATTCACAAAGCCCAATTCCACTCAAGTTTTTTTTCATATTTTGAATAAGGCGTGGAAGGGGTAGAAAAACTCACAATTTTTATTGCTGGACCCATTTGCTTTATTTTTACCTCCAGTGTCTGAGAGTCATCAGACAAAACATCAAAAACAAAAATCTCCCCAGTTCTGAATGTGCTGCATTTAGTCATGAATAGTCATGCAGAGACCAACACCAAGCAGTACAGGGCATTAATATGCTTCCGTCAAGATGTGCAGAACCCCATGATGTTAAAATTATTAGGAATTTTGTTAACATTTGTAGGAAATTGTGCTGGTCTAAATTTATAATTTTACAACAAAATCAGCAGATGAGATACAAAATGCAAACATTCATGACACTGAATAGACATGCAAACTTCTGAAAGCAAGGGACCATGAAATGAGGAGAAAACGCATTATCTGGCTCCCATGAGGTTGAAACTCAGTTATGTGCCATTTATTCATAAAGTGATTGTAAAAAAGGTACACTTTTTTAAAAAATAACAAACATGTCTATACTTACCTGCTCTGTGCAATGGAAATGCACAGAGCGGCTGCAAACCTCTTTTCGGATCCTCAGCCAATGCTCCTGGCCCCTCCCTCTCTGTCCAGTGCCCACATGGGAAGCCGCTTCCATGGACACAGACGGCGGGACTCGCCCCTGACCCCCACTCCCTCGTCACTGGCTTTGATTGATGGCACTGGTTGCCAAATGGTTCCCGGTGCCCCAGCAAAGCCAGCGAGATCCAAAAGTGAGCGGAGAGAAAAGCTGCAGACGGCATGGAGCAAATGAGGGCCCAGGTAAGTAAAAAAAGGGGGGGGGGGTGATGGGGGATGTTGACACCTAAACATTTTTTACCTTAATGCAATAAGGTAAAAAACGTTTAGCCTTTACAACCCACTTTAAAAAAGGAAGGTAGGGTGTGTTTTAAAATACAGTTTGTGCTTACTGAAAAGTAATGCTTTGACATTCATTTTTTGCTTAACCCCTTCATGCCTAAGGGCAAAACAAATCTAAATGCCTGAGCACAATTTTGCAACTTTGACATGTATTAGTAAAACTGTACATATCACAGCTACTTTGTGCATCCAGGCAGATTATACCTTGTTTTTTTCCCGGACAAATTGGGTTTTAATTTTTTTAATTTAGCGGTATATTTCTTGCTACCACCATAAACTTCCACCAAAGAACAACCCAAATTAAATTTTCCTGCTCCTGAAAATTTCAGCAATGCCACAAATGTGTATGTTAGTCATTTGTTCGTACCCGTAGTACAGCCCAAAGAGCGCATCTCTCTCCTCCATTCACAGAGAAAAAACACAGGGGTGTTCTTTATAGCGACTAGTGAACTAATCTATTAACCTTCTATGAGGAGGTGAGTTGCCATTTAGATAAAGAAAGGTCCGTAGAATATCTGGATTTTGCAAAAAGCATTCAATACAATTCCCCCTAAACGTTTACTGTACAAAGTAAGGTCCGTTGGCATGGACCATAGGGTGAGTACATGGATTGAAAACTGGCTGTTCAGAGGGTGGTGATAAATGGGGATTACTCGGAATGGTCAGGGGGGGTTCTGTCCTTGGAGCAATTCTATTTAATTTATTCATAAACGACCTGGAGGATGGGCTAAAACAGTTCAATCTCTGTATTTACTGACAATACTAAGCTAAGCAGGGCAATAACTTCCTTGCAGGATGTAGAAACCTTGCAAGAAGATCTGAACAAATTAATGGGGTGGGCAACTACATGGCAAATGAGGTTTAATGTGGAAAAATGTAAAAAAATGTATCTGGGTAGCAAAAATATGAATGCAATCTACTCACTGGGGGGAATCTAGGATGGAAAGGGACCTGGGGGTCCTAGTAGATGATAGGCTCAGCAATGGCATCCAATGCCAAGCTGCTGCAAGCAAAGCAAACTGAATATTGGCATGTATTAAAAAGGGGATTAACTCCAGAAATAAAAGTATAATTCTCCCACTCTACAAGACTCTGGTCCAGCCGCACCTGAAGCATGCTGTCCAGTTCTGGGCAACAGTCCTCAAGAAGGGTGGGCTGGAACTGGAGAGTCCAGAGAAGTAAAACAAAACTAATAAAGGGACTGGAGGATATTAGTTATGAGGAAAGGTTACGAGCACTGAACGTATTCTCTCTTTAGAAGAGACGCTTGAGAGGGCATATGATTTTAATGTACAAATACCATACTGGTGACTTCACAATAGGGATAAAACTTTTCAGCGTAATGGAATTTAATAAGACACGCGGCCATTCACTAAAATTAGAAGACAAGCCGTTTAACCTTAAACTGTGTAGAGGGTTCTTTACTGTAAGAACGGTAAGGATGTGGAATTCCCTTCCAAAGGCAGTGGTTTCAGCGGGGAGCATCGATAATATCAAAAAACTATTAGATAAGCACCTGAACGACCACAACATACAGGGATATACAATGTAATACTGACAAACTCACACAGATAGGTTGGACTTGGACTTGTGTCTTTTTTCAACCTTGCCTACTATGTAACTAGTCACTGTGATAGCCAATCAGAGGCAATCAGAGTTATCAGGTGACCCGGAATCGGGGCCGGGGCTCTCCGCGAGACCCCGTTCTGTGTGCTGGGAGCGTGCTGTGCGGCACACATTGGGTAGCTTTTTACCTGCTCTGAACTAAAAAAAGAACATCTTATTGGAAAGTTTGTTTTTAACCGAGTTCTGCAGCTGATATCACACCATAATTAGTTAGGCATATACTAGCCACAAGTGATAATCTCCCAGCGGGGATGGCTTCCCCTGCCCGACCCCGCCGGGAGCAGACAATTGCTCAACATGAGGGATTCTCCTGTCAGCACTGTGTGTTAATAGAGGAGTTGTGGGAATTTCTTTCCTGCAACCCGTGGGTGCAGGTAAGAAATTTGCATTGTGTATGGCCTGCCTTAGGGTGAAGTTCCACTTTGAATGTTTGTTTTTGGGTTTAGACACAATTGATTGCTTTACAGATTACCTTCAATCAGGGAAGACTTGCTACTACTATATCTCTACCCAACAGGTAAGGCGTGTGCCTGGTTGGGGGTATCAATATGGGGTGGACGGAAGCCCCTGCTGCCGTGGCCACTTGCGCCAAACTAAGTGCAGTATATAAGAAACTAGTCAGGCCCTCTGAAGACGTAATAATGAAACTAGTCAGGGTGATCACTCGAATTAGTTGTCCATACTAGCTGGCGTTAACCCGGGACTCACAGGAGCAGACACAGCGCGATAGCACTGCCGCAAGTGAGTGGATGCCAAGCGATTTGTGACAAGCCTTTTTTGATCTTTCATCTTGTAAGCATTTCTTGTATGCGGGGGAATTTTTAGGTTTAAATAAAACGGATTTACACTATGTAGTGCATACCCCCTAAAAATCCTCTGACCTGCACGGCTGCATGCAATCAGGCTCATCGCCTATCCAGGGAGTTTTCTGCCATAGCATCTAGAGAGATCTTGCTACAGGCTTTTACCAACTCATCATCTGGTGAGTAGATTCCAATAAGGGAGTGCACAAGTGCAAGCAAGGAAGGGATAGAATGGATAAGTTGCACACAGCATATTCCAGCCTTCTGTTATTATGAACTGTGTAGTGTGTTTCACAAGATTTGGATGAACATTTATTTTGCTTACTCAGTTTCAAGACCAGAAAAGGACTTTTTGATATCTCCTTTTTTTCCCTTTACTGGCCTATACGGTTATTGTCATTTATCTCTTTTTTTTTTTTAGATTTAGAGGAATATTTTATACTGTGTTTTATACTGCAATATATGGAAACGTGTAGTTTGTGGAAATTTGTATTCCATTTAAAGCGTTGTTAATGCATTTTATATTTTTAAGACGCATATATTTTTTATGACCTTCATTTTTATATAATAGCAGCTTTTAATGCAGATCATTTATTTATCTATTTGAGCGCTGGGATCTGGGCACCTTAGGGAGTGTTCTGATAATTTTTTCAGTATATAAGAGTATTTAATAAATGGCAGTAATACAAACAGCCAAATGGCTACTCACAAGATGATGTAAAATAAAGGCATGTATGGTAGGTGGTCCAGTGTCAGCAACAGCAGTCCGTGGAGTAGTGGTTAGGCCCAGATGGTGAAGCACTGGAGAAAGCAGCAGCGAACTGGTGTCTGCGAGGAAATCCTCGCCATGTAAGCACTCTGGCCGTATGCGATGCGTAACCTTCCTAGGAGCCAGGAACGGATCAGGAAGGATCCCACTGGTCCGTTCCCTCTCCTACGTCACTTCCGGTCCGACGCCGCACTGCGCTCCACGCTGAAGCGCACTTCCTGATCCGTTCCTGGCTCCTAGGAGGTTACGCATCGCATCCGGCCAGAGTGCTTACATGCCGAGGATTTCCTTGCAGACACCAGATCGCTGCCACTTCCTGCAGCGCTTCACCATCTGGGCCTAACATCTACCCCATGGACTGCTGTTGCTGACACCAGACCATCTACCATACATGCCTTTATTTTACATCATCTTGTGAGTAGCCGTTTGGCGGTTTGTATTACTGCCATTTATTAAATACTCTTAAATACTGCACTTAGTTTGACGCACCTTCCTTTTTCCATTGTATCTTCCAGAACCTGCTTCTGCTTTATGGTAGCTGCCGCTGGTGCTTATTCATTTTCATTGACATTGGACAATTTTCTATGCCAGAACAATCATTGCTCCATTTACCCTTTTCTTGCCGTGGCCACTTGCCCAGGGGATACCCATTTTATAACTGCCTGGAGGTGGGTCTCTATCTAGATGTCTGTGTTTGAATCCAATAACTAGCCCAGAGGTCTGGTGCTGTGGTCTGCTTTGTTTGTTGGTTGGTCTGCCACTATGACCATTACATTGACAATTGCGCGTGTTTTTTGTTTGTAGGCTCTTTTTTTTGGAATGCTCCCTTCCACTTTGGCTGCTCCCCACCCCCCTTCCCGATTTGCCTTTTAAATCGTGCCCTTCTTCTCTTCCTTCCTGTTGGCTCTCCATGCCTTGGCTCTTTGCAGACGCTAGCTCTTGCTGGTAAGCATATATGTGGCTTCCCTCAATATTGTATTATTATGATATTAAGATGTGTTATATATCTGTTTGATTAATAAGTTTCATTACAGATGATATATTGATTAATTTCTCCCAAAGAAGCGGCATGCTCCATGAAACATGTAGAGGATATCAGATATACCAGAGTGATTCATGTGCCACACACTATGGAATCTATGCATCAGCAAGGTTGATTTAACATTGGTGTGACACACTGGTTCTTTATGTTCTTAAGTATTAGCATAAAAACTACATCTTAAAAAAACACAATAGCAGTGGGTAGGGAAGGAGGCTAAAGCCTAGTACACACAGGCCAAATGTCAGGCAACATTGGCCGGTTCAATAAAAACTCGTGTATGGCAGCCAAAATTGCCGGCTTTTGTCGGACAAACATGCTGGCCCGTTCCCGATCAGCGCTCTTGGCCAATGGGTATGAGCACTTACCGTAGTGTTCTGCCCGCTAGGGCCCCCCCAGAACACAATAGCTCAGAAGGGGAGATCTCTGTACCAACATCAGATCATTAGTACAATGGCTAAGTTTATTCATGGGGGCAATTTTTCTAAGCGTTTGTGTGTCCTGTGCAAACAAAGTCAATTTCTCATTATTAATTTTTTATCAGTAAATCTATTTTGACCCCTATAAAATTTAGAGTGGTGGAGAATTCCATGACTGGGCTATGGTTTGCCTGGTCATGCGGAATATAAAGCCAATACGTTTGTTTGTCACTCTAGTAATGAAAAGGTATGGGCTTGTTTAGTAAAGCTTCAACAGTGCAACTTCTGATATTATAGATAAGTGCCGAGTTGGAACGTAAACCAGTATCCACAGGGATACTGATATCCAATGGACGCCAACAAGATCAGTGAAGAGACAGCAACTGGGTTGATCTGTATTGTCCATTAGCGCCCACAAGGAAGTGTACCTTCTGGAATGTAACAAAACAAGGAGGGTCTGCGAGTACTTCTTTGTAATCCTTAGCAGGTATGGGAATCCCAAAGCCCCCTTTCAGGTTATGACCATGCAGTGTAGTTTTATTAACTCAGAGTCTGATCCTGCCCCTATATAGAGTACATTATTTTGATTTGGAGAGCAAAGAATAAAGTAGGGAATTGCTATCAGAAATATTCAAGCACGGTTTTTATGCCTTTTACCAAACCTATCAAGGATATGCACTAGTGCCTCCAGGTCTCTTCTAATATATTAGGTTTGAAAATAAACATGGGAAAGCTAGCTGTATATACCATCATAAGTAGCGATAATGTAAATGCATAAGTAAGGAAGGCAGCCAAGTCCAGCCAAAAGTAAAATCTGGTTATGCTGACTGGAGATATTTTGGTAATGAGACCATTATAGCTGTGGATTTGGACATTTTTTCCCCCCCGATTTTATCTAGGGGTGTGCGTTTTCAATAAGTCAGCCAATTATGGGAAGGGAGGAAGCACAAACTATTGAACAGGACTAAATAACATAAAAGTTCTAGTGTATGGTGGACAAATGTGGTCATCTCCATGTACATAAAGGATTAGAAAGCTTTAAACAGAAACTTCAAAAACAAATATACGTTTCCTTTAAGGGGTCAGTTTTTCCTTGCCTTTTTTTTTTAATATATAAAATTGTAGTTTATTATATTTGTACAAACTGCACAAAGAACAATTGGGGGGGGGGGATAGAAGGTCAATATAGTCTGCAGCTGCTAAATTATGTCCGTATCACTAGGTGAGGCGATATGCATTTCTGGGAAACCATAGGGAGAAGACCCCACAGGCGCAATGTCTTAATATAGAGTCCATCTTGTCCCCTACTCTTACCGTAAGGCATTTAATTTTCTCCATCCCAGATGCAACTCCTTACCACTGTAGCAGCACGGACTTACGTATGGGATGGAATTACAGTAGTTTCCCCCCAAAAAAAACGATATAAGCCATCAAGCCGCAGTTAAGATACAAGTAGCTAACTTCTTAGAAGATTTTGAGACAACTGGAAATGGCAACCCTAGTAGGCAATGGAGTCCAGTAGAAGAGATATACCCAAGATCCTATTGAGTATTTGGATTAGTTACCCAAAATGGTTGCATCTACATTGCCCAAAAATATGGAATAAACTACCCACGAGATGGTTACATCTCCATTTAGGTACCCCAGGGTTGTTAAGTACGGAGGACATCTGGGGTCTTATACTAAAAAAAATAAAAAAATAAAGAATTTGCCAAATGTTTTCCTTATGCACTGCGCAAAACAAAGATTTTGTGGCTGCTACAAAATATTTTCTCCCACACAACTAAAGGGATTGGACACTGGAGGTTATTTTATGACTTTTTATATTGCTTTTTCTTAGTTTTGAAGTACTTGTAAAAAAACACAATCAGATCAATTAAAACATAATGCAACTGCAAGTTGAAGACCAGACTACTAGTGCTCTTTGTAAAGACATAACAACAAGAGGCATAAAGGGTGAACTTCAGAGATCTGTACATCCTCACCTGTGCAAGTCTTGCAGCTGTGGAGGACATATCACCCTCATCATGGGCCTAAAAATAGTTTATAAATATAGGAAATAGCCTACCGAACCAAAAGGGAAAAAAAAAAATACATTTTAAATCTGGATAAAGATTTGGCTATAGTGTATTTAAAAATGGCTATATATATATATATATATATATATATATATATATATATATATATATATATATATATATATATATATATATATGTGTGCAAATGTGTCCTAACATGAGCACATCCAGCCAAATGGATAGAGGACAGCATTCTTCCAGATGAAAGTGTCACTACAGCCAACTTTTTTTTTCTAGTTGTGGATAGAGTAGAGGAGGATTAGAACACCTGTCAGCTTTCACTACTGTGTCCCTGTTAGGGAGATTCACCCTCACTATTTGTCCTGTTTACCATCATTATTGAAGGTGAAAGTAAAAGAAAACCCCAAATTTTGGGTTGAATCAGAACAGTAAGAGGGAAAATGTTCACACAGGGGGTACTAGTTTTAGTGACACCCCAGGATTGCCTCACATTGGAGGGATTTCCTCTTACTTCCTATCTCGGCTACTGGACCAGATGTAAAAGGGAAATTTCACCAAGAACTAAAAAACGGGCAAAAAGAAAAACCTGTCAGAAGGTTATAAAGTCTTTAGTGAAACTTTAAAGAAAAATTGTTTCAAAAATTACAATTGCTATGCCAAACTAAGAACACACACAGCAAAGGGAAGAAACTGAAAAGAAGCAGTGAAGGCATAGTACCTCTATATATCATTATGTTCCAAACTACCAGCTTTAGACACGATTGCATAGAAATAAAAATGTGAAGGGGCTCACAATTTTAAGTGATTATTTGAAACAATGAATACAATACCCATACTTAAAAGGGGTTGTAAAGGTACAAGTTTTTTCACCATTATGCATAAAGGTGAAAAAACATCTGAGCAATAGGCCCCCCCCCCGAGCCCCCGTTTACTTACCTGACCCCTCGAAAGTCCCGCGCTGGATTCTCGGCTCATTCATTGGTTGATTGAAAGCAGCGCAGCCATTGGCTCGCGCTGCTGTCAATCACATCCAATGACACGCCGGGGGTGGGGCAGAGTGATACAGTGAGCTGCTATAGCTGCCTACTGTATCACGGGAGCGCACCCACAAGAACTCAAGGTGGTGAATTCTTGCGGGGAGGAGCCGAGACAGCCGCCGAGGGACCCCAGACCAGGTTCGGGGCCACTCTGTGCAAAACGAGCTGCACTGTTGAGGCAAGTATAACGTTTTTTTTTTAAAATAACAATGTACCTTTAGGCCCCTTTCACACGAGACGGATCAGTCATGATCCGCCCAGTGAACCTCTGCTTGCTCAGTGGGGATCGCTCCGTTGATCCCCGCTGAGCCGGCGGATGACTGGGCGGTCCCCGCACACTGTGCAGGGACCGTCCTGTCAGATCTCCGCTCTCCCCTATGGGGGATCAGATGAACACGGACCGTCTGTCCGTGTTCATTCGATCCGCTCTGCAGACGGATAGAAAAATAGACATTTTTCTATCCTGAAAAACGGAGCATTGCGGACACGGATAAGATCGGATGTCAGCAGATGTTCATCCGCTATCCCATAGGGATACATGTATGTCCGTTTTTCATCCGAAAACGGATTGGTGAAAAACGGACATACGGTCCCGCCCGTGTGAAAGGGGCCCAAGTGTTCCTTTAAACAATTTGGATGCACAATTTACTAAAAGGTGTCTATTTAGAAAACATTTGTTGCACAGAAGCATTCATGCAAGGTGGAATAAATGTCCCCTTATGTTCTGTAACAAATGTATTTCTGTATCATCAGCTCCATCTAATGGCCATAATTTGGTATAGCTTTCTGAGATGCCTCTGGAGAAAATATACCGTATTTTGGCCACTAGATTGACCTGCCTATATAGGAATTATTAAAAGTATAACTAAAGGCAAAACCTTTTTTTCAGTTTTGGACAGAGTGGAGATGGATTAGAACACTTGCCAGCTTTAACTGCTTTCTGTGCCCCCATTAGGGAGATTCGCCTTCTCGATTTGTCCTGCTTACCATTATCATTGAAAGTGAAAAGTAGAAAAAATAAATAATATATATATATATATATATATATATATATATATATATATATATATATATATATATATATATATATATATATATATATTGGGTTGTGCCCAAAAAAGTAATTGGAGGACATCTTCCAATGGGGATACTAGTTCTGGTGACCTGGGGGTCCCCAAGAGATTACCTTAATTTGGAGGGATTTCCTCTCAATTCCTGTTTGGCTATTGGACAGAAAGTTATGGCAAATCTACCCAATGAGACAAACATGGCAATAATTTACCTTTACAGGGGTTATACCCCCTCCTGTACTCTATCCAAAATGAAGAAGAAAAAATAAAGGATTTTTTGTACTCACCGTAAAATCATTTTCTCTGTCGTCCATGGACGGACACAGCCTCTTAAGTCTTGACAGTTGGGTTATTTTCCTGTTCTATAGAAGAGGACTTGGCAGAACATGTTAGATATTTAAATACATGTTACTTTAACAGAGTAAAACAGCCCCGCACAGGGGGGCGGTCCCTCCGCTCCTAACCCTCCGCCCTGAAGTCAGCACCTCAGTTTGTAAAAAAGAAGTACAATCCAAAAAAGGAGGGGTGGGTGCTGTGTCCGTCCATGGACGACAGAGAAAAGGATTTTACGGTGAGTACAAAAAAATCCTATTTTCTCTTTTCGTCCATGGACGGACAACAGCATCTTAAGTCTTGACAGTTGGGACATCCCAAAGCAGTGCAAAAAAAGAAAAAAAAAAAAGAAAAAAAAAAAGAAAGAGGGGTGGGAACAGCAATCAAAAAAAAAAACAATTTCACCCCAAACAAGCAGAGCTCCTCAACTCAATCTCAAATAGCCACCTGGAAAACTTTGCGGCCGAAGCTAGCATCCAAAGATGCACTCGCATCAACCTTGTAAAAGCATTCGATAGTGTGGAGTGGCCCTACCTCCTGGAAATCCTGACAAGATTTGGATTGGGGAAGAAATTCATAACATGGGTTAAGGTGCTTTACTCCAAACCGAGAGCCAGACTCCGTATCAATAACAATCTTTCTTCCTCATTTGAGGTACATAGAGGTACCAGGCAGGGGTGTCCGTTATCCCCACTGCTGTTTGCTTTGGCGGTCGAACCCCTGGCTATCTTGATTCGTACTGCGTCGGAGGTGGTCGGATTTCGTAGGGGTCAAAGGGAGGAAAAAAATCTCCTTATATGCGGATGATGCACTCATTTATCTGGGGGATACGGCCGCATCGTTGCAAACAGTGATGGGTATCATAGGAGATTTGAGGTTTTTCAGGTTTCACTATAAAACTGGTCTAAAGCAACAATAATGCCCATAGATCCGTTGACAGAACCACTACCAGCTGGTGCGGAGCAGATCGCCATAACCAAGAACTTTAAATATTTGGGGGTAGTGGTATCCCCGGATCCAGCGGAATATCTTCAGCTGAATCTGGGCCCACTACTGGAAAGAAAGAGGGAAATGCAATAGCTGGTGCAAGCTTCCTCTGTCAGTGGTGGGACGGGCGAATTTAATAAAAATGGTATGGGCCCCACAGTTATTATATTTTTTCACAACTCCCCTATGTGGATCCCAAATAAATGGTTCAAACAAATAGATACCCTGATGCGGGATTTGATATGGAAAAAAAAAGATAGCCAGGATAAGCTTAACCACCCTGCAATATAGAAGGACAGGGGGGATTGGCAGTACCCCACCCCAAAATGTATTTTCTGGCCTCACAGTTCCAGCAGTTGGCGGGATGGGGCAGGGAAGAAAAAGAGGATCCTACAAGTATCCTGGTGACTACGGTGGCTCCTACACTAAAGGCAGCATCTCATTTGGAGATGGACTTGCCTAGTATACCACACTCTGCACCTACGGGTATTCTCCTTAAAAAGGTCTGGGGGGAGATCCGGAAGGCTTTGAGGTTAAGGGGCCCACTGCCCTTTACCCCGATATGGCAAAACCCTAGATACCCAGAGTTACAGGACCTAGAGGGTTTTACCTGCTGGAAAGAGAGAGGGATTTGTTTTTTTTCGCAACTGTACGAGGGAGAAGTGTTAAAAACATACGAACAGATGTGCCAGGAATTCCAGTTAGCCCCAAGGGGCTTTTATCAATATCTTCAGCTTCGGCATGTTCTGCAGGCACAGCAAATGACACAATCCTTAGTAATATCATCGTCACGTCTGCTGATGGAGGTCCTCCAGGCGGATACCCGGAGAGGACTAATATCAAAAACATATGCGGAATTACTATCCTCAATACAGGACTATGCCTCCCTTAGATGTCGTAGTAAATGGGCAGAAGACATCGGAGATATAGATGGGGACCAGTGGGATATGGCGTTGGACTCTATTCCGGCGGTATCTGTATCAGCGTCCCACAAATTATCACAATTATTTATTCTGCATAGGGCCTATAGAACACCAGTACAGCTTTACAAGTGGGGAGGAAGGGACTCCCCCTTGTGCTCAAAGTGCAAAGTACAGCAAGGGGACTTTATACATCTAATTTGGAGGTGCCCAAAACTCCACAGATACTGGGAGGAGGTTTCCCAGAACGTCACAAGAGTGGCCCAGGTACCAATACCCTTGGACCCTTTGGTGTACCTGCTTGGGGCGATTGAAGCTGAAAAGTTCCCACAAGGAAGGTACTATATGATAATAAGATTGATGTACCTGGCTAGAAAGCTAATAGCGCGATATTGGATGGCAGAGACGGTTCCCACAGGGAAGCAGTGGATTGCGTATGTCAATTCCTTGCTTTTCAGAGAACGGCTCGCCTACAGACGTAGAAAGGCAGTGGATAAATTCAATCTTATATGGCAACCATGGCTGGAGGATCCTAGAAACCTAAGGGGGGGGGAGAGTAAAAGGGAAAAATTAAAACGTCACTGTTGTGCTGTAAATTGATTAGGTTTTTTTTGTATGGACAGGAATTTTAATATGTTTTTGTTTATATATCAATGTGTAAGACTAAATGCACAAATCACATGTATGGATTGAGCAAATGAAAAATAAAAGGATTTAAAAAAAAAAACCTTGTAAAAGTGTGAACGGACGACCAGGTCGCCGCCTTACCCACTTGTGAGACAGACGCTTGATGTCGGAAAGCCCAAGAGGCACCAATAGCCCTGGTCGAATGCACCGTGACAGGAAAGGGAGGCGCCCGCCCCTTAAGGGCATAGGCCTGGATGATGGTCTGCCTGATCCACTGAGAAAAGGTGGCCGACGAGACCACCAGGCCCTTCTGCGGACCAGACACTGACACAAACAGTGAGTCAGACCTCCGGAACGGAGCCGTACCTGACAGGTACACCCGCAAGGCACGTACCACGTCCAACTAATGCAGCGCAACCTCCTTGGAATGCGATGACCGAGGACACAAGGATGGAAGTACAATGTTCTCATTCAGGTGAAAGGCCGAAACTACCTTCGGAAGGAAGGCTGCGGGGGTAGCACCGCTTTGTCCTTATGGAGGACCAAATATGGGGACTTCCAAGACAAGGCCGCCAATTCAGAAACCCTCCTGATGGATGTGATGGCTACTAGGAAGGCAACCTTCTGAGAGAGCGTCAAAAAGGGGAATTTCCCTGATGTCCTCAAATGGAGGTTTCTGGAGTACCAAGAGCACCAGATTCAAATCCCACGGAGGTAGTGGTGGTCGGATCGGAGGGGCCACATGTCGGACCCCTTGCACAAAAGTACTCACCAATAAATGAGCTGCCAGGGGTCGCTGAAAGAAAAACAGCCAAGGCTGAAATCTGGCCCTTAATGGTGCTTAAGGCAAGTTTCTGATCCACTCCACACTGTAAAAACAGCAGGAACCTGGAAACCGAATATGCCATGGACGACATTCCATCTCCTCACACAGAGATGTAGGCTCTCCACGTGCGATGGTAGATCTTCCTAGAAAAATTCCGTGCGCACAACATGGTTGAAATTACCAAATCCGACAGGCCTCGGTCCCTTAGTACCTGGCTTTCAATAGCCATGCCGTTAAAGTCAGCGACTGTAAAGCAGGATGAAGAATGGGACCTTGCGAGAGAAGGTCCTCCCGCATCGGGTAGTCGCCATGGTTCATCCGCCACCAGGCACACTAGATCGGTGTACCAGGGACGCCTGGGCCAATCCGGGGCGACGAGAATCACTGCAATTCCCTTGGACTCTACGAAGCAGACGAGGAAGCAACTTCAGTGGGTGAAAGGCATAAGTTAGCCGATACTGACCCCACGGGGCCACCAACGTGCCTGACGCGTCTGCCCAGGGATCTCTGGACCTGGCCATGAACCTTGACACCTTGCGATTGAGTAGAGAAGCCAGGAGATCCACGTCTGGCGTGCCCCATCTCCGGCAAAGGAGTTGAAAAACCTCCGGATGCCATGACCATTCCCCCTTGGTCCAGCATCTGGCGACTCAGATAGTCCGCCTGCCAGGTTTTCCACACCCTGGATGTAAACTGCCGGGAGAGCCGGCACGTTCCTTTCTGCCCACCGCAGGATGTGAGCGACCTCCAACGCTGCAGCCGAGCTTCTTGTTACTCCTTGATGGTTGACGTATGCTACAGCCGTGGCATTGTCTGACTGGATCCTGACTGGACGCCCTCTTAGCCTCTGTGACCATTTGAAGAGGCACAGCCTGATCGCCCGGATTTCCAGGACATTGATCGGTAGTTGGGATTCGTCCAGAGTCCAGCGGTCCTGGGCCGCCTGAACCCCCCAGACTCCCCCCCCCAACCGGTCAGGCTGGCGTCCGTCGTGATCACAGTCCAATGACACGGGAGGAACGACTTACTGGACCAAAGAGCCGGGGATCTCAGCCACCAACTCAGAGAGGCCCTGACTAGATGACTTAACTGAATGGGACGATCCAGAGACGACGGAGATTTGTTCCATTTGGAGAGAATCTCCCTTTGCAATACCCGAGTGTGGAATTGGGCAAACGGCACTGCCTTGAAAGAGGCTACCATTAGGCCCAGGACTCGCATGCAAAAACAGAGAGACGAACATTTGCGGGATGTCAACAACCTCACCACAGTCTGGAGTGTGTGCAACGTTTCCAAGGGAAGAAAAACTCTGGCCTCCGAGGAGTCCAGAATCAACCCCGGGTACTCTAGGCGCTGGGTCGGTACTAAACACCGACTTCTGGGAGGTTCAGTATCCAACCAAACTCCCGGAGGGTCTGACTGGCTATAGACACGTCTTCCTCTAATTCTGAGCTTGAAGCAGCTCTCAGAAGAAGATGGTCCAAGTAGCCCACGATAGCAATGCCGAGCTGTCTCAGCAAAGCTAAAATAGGGGCGAGCACCTTGGTGAAAACTCTTGGTGCCGACGCTAGGCCAAAGGGAAGAGCCATGAATTGATAATGGTCTTTGCCGATTGCAAAGCGCAGGAACCTCCGATGCCTGACGCAGATGGGGACATGCAAGTATGCGTCCCTGATATCCAGGGACATCAGGAAGTCCCCTGGATGGAGCGCAGCAACCACTGAACGAATTGATTCCATCCGGAACTTTTGAACCTTTACAAAGGCATTGAGGTCCAAGATTGGACGAACTCCATCCTTCTTTGGGACCACGAACAGATTCGAGTAGAAACCCTGAAACCTGTCCTGCGGTGGTACGGGTACGATTACCCCGCACCTCAACAAGTCTTGCACTGCCCCCAGCAGGCAGTCCGACGAGCCGGAAGGAGGGGGCAGATTTGAGGGAAAGAATCTGTTTGGTGGACAAAAAAGAAACTATCTTGTACCCCGAAAAGACCACCTCGCAGACCCACTGGTCGGAGAGCAGGGAGGTCCACAGAGCTGCAAACCCGCGAAGCCGCCCCCCCACCCAGGAGTTGGGTGGGGGTAAAACTTCATGCGGAAGCAGACTTGTTTGCTGGCTTAGTGGACTTGCGCACCCAGGGACACTTCTGTGCCCCAGCTGGGCCTTTATCCCGCTTGGAAGGGTCTGCCAGCAGGTCCTGACTGACGAAAACACTGCTTCTGTGCTGGAAAGGAGGGCCCCGGTTTACGGCGCGGCTCTTTCCCTTTAGTGGACTAAGGGAGAAGTGTGCATTTACCTCCAGTGACATCTTTAATGATGTCGTCCAGTGAGGCACCAAAAAGCCTCCCACCTTTGAAAGGCAAATCTGCCTGAGTTTTCTTGGAAGCTTGGTCAGCGGACCAGCATTTTAGCCATATCAGGCGGCGCAATACCACCGCAGATGCGGAAGCTCGGGAGATTAAAGGGGCCGCATCCAGGGTTGCATAACAGACGTATCAAAAGTCCCTGAACCAACTGCTCGGCCAGTGACACGCATTCAGGAGGAAGCCAATGCTCCTCCACGGTCTGGTGCAATATTTTAGCCCATTCAGTGAGTGTCTGAGACACCAAGGTTGCAGCCAATATAGGCCGCAATGCTGACCCCAGCATGGTGAGCATGGAGTGGGTCACCGCTTCGTACCTCCTATCAGTAGGGTCCTTAAAAGGCAGGGGTCCCCTCTAACGGGATCAACAACCGGAAGAGAAGCCCACTTTTTCAAAAGGCTTTCCTCAAAAGGATAACGGACCGCCATGCGCGGAGGGACCGCAAAGGACCTCTGCGGCCGTTCCCAATCCTTATCTATGAACTTGTCAAAGAAATCAACATAAGGAAAAACTTTAACAGAGCGGGTCGGTTTGTGTGACCCAAAAAGGGACAGACCCTGCTGTGGAAGTTTCAGCTGTATCTTCCAGCTTGAGAGTGTCCTTCACAGCATAGATAAGCGCACTTACAAGTGCCCTATCTTGAGCTGACCCAGGCGGAGGACCCTCCTCACTGGGAAGGTCCTGGTCCGCATCTTCTGACACACCAGAACCGGGGTCCTGAGCAGCAGCCAGGCCTGAGTCAGAACATTCCCCAGGAGATGGCAGGGGAAGGGGTGCTTAGTACCCCCCTTGTGCCCGCACGCCGCTTCCACCCTGGCAACAAATAACTCCAGGACTGCCGACAAAGCGTCCATGGTAGCCGCAGGTGCAGGGGCACCGGTAGCTGCCTCTGGAATGTGTGGGGAAAAAACGCCAGCTTCTGACTCCATATTGCCCACTGACAGCCCAGAGACTTAGTCAAGACACCTGATAAAAAAGTCCACCCTCCTTGCTGCACTGACGGGGGGGGGGGGGGTTTACCCAGGGAACTCACCACCCAGCAAGAGACTGTTCAGCGCCACTGTCCGCTCTCCATCCACACACAGCGTGTGTCTGAGGAACTCTGAGGTGAATAGCGCCGTTCAGGAAGCCACCCAGCACTAGAGGCCAAAACCCATTCAAAAATGGCCACCGAGCTCCTCAGAGAAAGAGCACGGACCACAAGAAAATGGTCACAGTGCAGCCACGGCAAAATGGCCGCCAATGGGTTTTTTCAATACTAATCACAGGCACCTGAAAAATGGCGCCGGCGCTTCCAAAATGGCGGCCAAACAACAAGGTGGACGAGAAAGCCACAGCAGAGGCTTCTGTAAGAAAACTACCCTCCCACAGAGAGCGGGCCTGGACACCCCTACAGGTATAGCCTTGGTCGCAGCGAGCCCCGCAAGGGGAGGAGGAAAGAAGGGGGTGACAGAGGGAAAGAGGGGAGGGCAAGAGAACCCCCCCCCCCCCAACGACCCCCTTAGGAATGCCCAGCTGTTCCATCCTACCGAGGCAGGAGGAACTGTACTTACCCGTCCATGCGAGGACCTGCTGGTGCTTTCCTGACAGACCGACAACCGAGCAGTACGGAGTAGCCGTCGGCCCGGTCCACTGTGACTGAGACACCAAGCAGCCCGGTCATATGTGAACCCTGGAGCAAAGCTCACCGGCCACCCCTGGAGCCATGGGGTATGTCGTGGCCGACCCCGCACGTAGCTAAGGCCTGCTCACACTCGATGGCCGGACTGGGGGGACTACAAGGATCTATAATATCCAGCCTGTCACCCAGCCGGCAGTGGATAGATTTCTTAAAAGAAAATCAAAAAAATAATATAAATAAAATAACATTTCTTCCGGACCCTGAGCCCAAAGGTCCTTCTCTACTAGGCAGAAATAAACTGAGCTGCTGTCTGTAGGGCGGAGGGTTATGTCCGGAGGGACCGCCCCCTGGGCGGGGCTGTTCAACTCTGTTAAAGTAACATGTATTTAAATATCCAACATGTTCTGCCTAGTCCTCTCCTATAGAACAGGAACATAACCCAACCGTCAAGACTTAAGAGGCTGTGTTCGTTCATGGACGAAAAGAGAAATATTTTTTTTTGTCCTATATTTCTACTTTAACAATTACAAAAAATACCAAGAAATTTCATCCAGGATAGCACAAATGCTTTTGACATTTGATCAACAAATGGGGATGACAAAAGAACTTGTGACATCAAGACCAGCTTTGAAGAAAAATATGTATACATCAAAAAAATAAATATGTACAGTTGCAAAAAAAAAGTATGTGAACCCTTTTGGAATGATATGGATTTCTGCAAAATTGGTCATAAAATGTGATCTGATCTTCATCTAAGTCACAACAATAGACAATCACAGTCTGCTTAAAGGGGTTGTAAAGGTTCGTTTTTTATTTTCCAAATAGGTTCCTTTAACCACCTAACGACCGCCCACTGTAAATATACGTCGGCAGAATGGCACCGACAGGCAGAATCACGTATATGTACGTGACTGCCTTTGTATAGTTGGGGGGTCCGATCGGACCCCCCTTCTTTACAGTGAGCGGCCGTTATTCCTTTGGGAGCGATCAGGGATGAGGGGACAGCCGTTCCGATTCCGGCCACCCCCTCTCGATCGCTCCCAGCGAATCGAATCATTCCCCTGCCTGTGTAATGTAAACACAGGCAGAGGAAGTGATGTCATCTCTCCTGCGGCGCTCATATACCGAGCGCCGTACAGGAGAAGATGCAGGTTAGTACACAAAACACTACACTGACACCAGGACACATAGGCACATAAATCGCCCCCCCCCAGACACCCCCCCAGTCACAGTGTCACTGATTGCAGTGACCATTTATTTACTGATCACTGCAATCAGTGACATTTGTGACTGTAAAAGTGTCACTAAAGTTAGTTTTAGGTCCAGTGTAGCCCCCTAACCCCCCCAATAAAGGTTTAACCCCCTGATAGCCCCCCCAGATAACCCTTTCACCCCCTAGCACCGCCGTCGCTAAGCGATCATTTTTTTGATCGCTGTCTTAGCGTCGGTGATGCCGATCGGTAGCCAGTTATTTTTAGGTTCGCCGCAGGTTTTTATAGCGTCGGGTACCCCCATATATTACCTAATAAAGGTTTAACCCCCTTGATCGCCCCCCAGGTAACCCTTTCACCCCCTATCACCACTGTCGCTAAGCGATAGTTTTTCTGATCGCTGCCTTAGTGGCGGTGATGCCGATCGGTAGCCAGTAAAAAAAAAAATTAGGTTCGCTGTCAGGTTTTTATATAGCATCAGGTACCCCCATATATTACCTAATAAAGGTTTTAACCCCCTAATTGCCCCTAGTTAACCCTTTCACCAGTAATCACCATATAAGTGTTACGGGTGATGCTGGTTAGTTAGTTTGCTTTTTATAGTGTCAGGGCACCCGCCGTATATAACCCAATAAAGGTTTAACCCCCTGATCGCCCGGCGGGTGATATCAATTAGGTTTTAGCGTCAGAGGGTCTGCGTCACACCCCAGGCAGCGTCAGGTTAGTGCCAGTAACGCTAACACCTACGCGTGAAGCATACACCTCCCTTAGTGGTATAGTATCTGAACAGATCAATATCTGATCAGATCTATACTAGCGTCCCCAGCAGTTTAGGGTTCCCAAAAACGCAGTGTTAGCGGGATCAGCCCAGATACCTGCTAGCACCTGCGTTTTGCCCCTCCGTCCAGCCCAGGCCACCCAAGTGCAGTATCGATCGATCACTGTCACTTACAAAACACAACACACATAACTGCAGCGTTCGCAGAGACAGGCCTGATCCCTGCGACTCCAGTGCTGTAGGAGGTGATTTCACCACCACAGTTAAAAAAAAAAGAAGCAAATATGCCGAAGCATTGGGGCAGCAGGGGCGGAGGAGCGATTTTGCTCCTAATGCCGCGTACATACGGTCGAAATTCCGACGGAGGCTTGCCCGTGGAAAAGTTTGACCATGTGTACGCGGCATAACTTTTGCGGGAAGATGCCCCCATGCTTCGGCATATATAAATGGTGCATGTATGCCCATCATTAGAAGTGGGTGGATGAAGGGCGGTATTCTAATGGTGGGCATACCCACCGATCAATCTTTTTTTTTCGTTCAGCCAACAAGGCTGCATGGAAAAAAAAGGATTACAATACATGTCCAACAAGGACCAGCAACGTACTGGTATGTTGCTGGACTTTGAATGTTTATACCAGAATGATGCCTGCGGGTTTAGGTATCATCTTGGTATCATTCTTTTCAGCCAGCGGCCGGCTTTCATGTAAAAGCAATCCTAGTGGCTAATTAGCCTCTGGACTGCTTTTACAAGCAGTGGGAGGGAATGTGCCCCCCCCCCCGGATATAAAAAGCGCCATTGGGAAATTGGGAAAGCATTTTATCACACCGATCTTGGTGTGGTCAGATGCTTTGAGGGCAGAGGAAAGATCTAGGGTCCAATAGACCCCAATTTTTTCAAAAAAAAAGAGTACCTGTCACTACCTATTGCTATCATAGGGGATATTTACATTCCCTGAGATAACAATAAAAATGATTAAAAAAAAAAAAAATATGGAAGCAACAGTTTAAAAATAAAATAAAAAAGCAAAATTAATAATAATAATAAAAAAAAAAAAAAAAAAAAAAAAAAAAAAAATTAAAAGCACCCCTGTCCTGCCCTGCTCTTGCCCAATGGCGAACGCAAGCGTCGGTCTGGCGTCATATGTAAACAGCAATTGCACCATGCATGTGAGGTATCACCGCGAAGGTCAGATCGAGGGCAGCAATTTTAGCAGTACACCTCCTCTGTAAAGCTAACGTGGTAACCTGTAAAGGCTTTTAAAAGGCTTTTAAAAATGTATGTAGTTTGTCGCCAATGCGCGTTTGTGCGAAATTTTAAAGCTTGTCGTGTTTGGTATCTATGTACTCGGCCTAAGATCATCTTTTTTATTTCATCAAACATTTGGCCAATATAGTGTGTTTTAGTGCATTAAAATAAAAAAAAGTATATTTTCCCCAAAAAATAGGATTTTTGTACTCACCGTAAAATCCGTTTCTCTGGCATCCATGGACTGACACAGCGTGTCTTATACACCTTTACACGTGGGTTATGTCCCTGCCTGCAGGAGAAGACCTAGGCAGAATGTGAGATGTTATACATACATTCTAAACAGCCAGAGCTGAACAGCCCCGCCCAGGGGGGCGGTCCCTCCGGCATAACCCTCCCACTGCAGTCAGCAGACCTCAGTTCGTAACAAAGTAGTACAAACTCGAAAAGAAGGGTGGGTGCTGTGTCAGTCCATGGATGCCAGAGAAACAGATTTTACGGTGAGTACAAAAATCCTATTTTCTCTTGTCATCCATGGACTGACACAGCGTGTCTTATACACCTTTACACGTGGGATGTCCCAAAGCAGTGTCAAGAGGGATGGGAGCAGTATAAATGGAAAACCAAAAAAACTTCACTCCAAACAAGGCAGAGCTCCTCAACGGAGGAGTTGCCACATCAAACAGCGGCCTGCAACACCTTGCGGCCGAAGGAAGCATCCGAAGATGCAGCCACATCAACCTTATAAAACTTAGAAAAGGTATGAACAGACGACCAAGTCGCCGCCTTGCACACTTGTGCAACCGACGCTTGATGTCGGAAAGCCCAGGAAGCACCAATTGCCCTGGTGGAATGTGCCGTAACCGGAAAGGGAGGCGCCCGCCCCTTGAGAGCAGAAGCTTGAATGACGGTTTGTCTGATCCACCTAGAAATGGTGGCAGACGAAACCGCTTGGCCCTGTTTTGGACCAGAGACAGCCACAAATAGTGAGTCAGACTTCCGAATAGAAGCAGTAGCAGACAGGTACACCCGCAAGGCTCGTACCACATCCAAAGTGTGAAGCGCAAACTCTCTGGGATGCGATGGGTGAGGACACAAGGACGGGAGGACAATGTCCTCGTTTAAGTGGAAGGCCGAGACCACCTTTGGCAGAAAAGAAGGTCGCGGACGTAACACCGCCTTATCCTTATGGATGACCAAAAAGGGCGACTTGCAGGACAAGGCCGCCAATTCAGACACTCGTCTAATGGAAGTAATGGCCACCAAGAAGGCCACCTTCTGAGACAAAGTCAAGAGGGGAATATCTCTAATATTTTCAAAAGGGAGGTTCCTGGAGGACCGAGAGCACCAAATTCAGATCCCACGGGGGGAGAGGAGGCTTGACAGGGGGGAGCACATGGCGAACCCCCTGCACAAAGGTGCTAACCAAGGGATGACCCGCCAGCGGTCGCTGAAAGAAGATGGCCAAGGCCGAAATCTGACCCTTAATGGTACTCAAAGCGAGCTTTTGGGTCACGCCACGCTGCAGAAAATGCAGGATTCTGGGAACGGAATACGTTCGTGGGCGCCAGTCCAGCTCTTCGCACATGGCGATGTAAGCTCTCCAAGTACGGTGATAGATCTTTCTGGAGGAAGACTTCCGTGCCCTTAACATGGTCGAAATGACCGAATCCGAGAGACCTCGGTCTCTCAGCACCTGGCTTTCAATAACCATGCCGTTAAAGCCAGAGACTGTAAAGCAGGATGAAATATAGGACCTTGAGACAGAAGGTCCCCCCGTATTGGTAACCGCCAGGGAACGTTTGCGACGAGACATACCAGATTGGCGTACCAGTGACGCCGAGGCCAATCCGGAGCAATGAGGATCACCGGAATTCCCTCGGTCGCTACCCTGCGGAGCAGGTGAGGGAGCAACTGCAGCGGAGGATAAACGTATATCAGGTGATACTGACCCCATGGGGCCACCAACGCATCCGAGGCATCCGCCCAGGGATCCCTGGATCTGGCCACAAACCTCGACACCTTGCGATTGAGTCGAGAGGCCATCAGGTCCACATCCGGCGTGCCCCGTCTGCAAAGGAGTTGAAAGACCTCCGGGTGCAAGGACCACTCTCCCTGGTCCAGCGTCTGGCGACTTAGATAGTCCGCCTGCCAATTGTCTACGCCCGGAATGTAGACGACCGACAGAGCCGGCACGCTTCTTTCGGCCCACCTCAGGATGCGGGCGACCTCGGAAGCCACAGCTGAGCTCCGAGTCCCCCCTTGATGGTTGACATACGCCACTGCTGTGGCGTTGTCCGTTTGGATCCTGATGGAGTGACCCTGTAGTTTCTCCGACCATGAGGAGAGGCACAGTCTGATTGCCCGAATCTCCAGCACATTGATCGGTAAGAGGGCTTCGTCCGGAGTCCAAAGCCCTTGGGCCGACAGGACTCCCCAGACTCCCCCCCAGCCCGTCAGGCTGGCATCCGTCGTGATCACCGTCCATTGGATGGGGAGGAACGGCTTCCCGGACCGAAGAGCCGGGGACCTCAACCACCACGTCAGGGACGCCCTGACCAGGTGACTCACCTGGATCTGAAGATCCAAGGACAACGGGGATTTGTCCCAAGTGGACAAGATCTTTCTGTAAAGCCCTGGTGTGCGCTTGGGCATAAGGAATGGCCTCGAAGGAGGCCACCATGAGTCCCAGGACTCTCATGCAAAAGCGGATTGACGACCATTTTCGGGACGTCAGCACCCGCACTGCAGACTGAAGTGTCAGTAGTTTGTCTGGAGGTAGGAAGACTCTTGCCTCCAAGGAGTCCAGAATCAGACCTAGATACTCCAGACGCTGAGTCGGGACTAGAACCGACTTCTGAACGTTCAGGAGCCACCCAAACTCCCTGAGGGTCTGACTGACGATAGTCACACTTTCTTCCAATTCTGAGCCACTGTCTGCTCTTAGAAGAAAATCGTCCAGATAGCCCACGATAGCAATGCCTCGCTGTCTCAGCAAAGCTAGGACCGGAGCAAGCACCTTGGTGAACACCCTCGGTGCCGAGGCTAGGCCGAAGGGAAGAGCCACAAATTGATAGTGGACTTCGCCGACCGCAAAGCGCAGAAACTTCTGGTGGCTTGCACAGATCGGAACATGCAAGTAGGCATCCTTGATGTCCAAGGATGCCAGAAAATCCCCTTGGAGTGTAGCGATCACCGTGCGAATGGATTCCATGCGGAATTTTTGCACCTTCACGAAGGCATTCAGGGCCTTGAGGTCCAGGATTGGCCGAACCCCGTCCTTTTTTGGAACAACAAACAGATCCGAGTAGAACCCCTGAAACCTCTCCTGGGACGGAACCGGCACAATTACTCCGGACCCGATCAAATCCTGTACAACCCCCAAGAGGGCTGCCCGACGGGCAGGAAGGAGAGGGAGATTCGAGGGAAAGAATCTGTCTGGGGGCCAGGAGCGGAACTCTATTCTGTATCCTGAGGTGACCACCTCGCACACCCACCGGTCGGAGATCCGGGAGGTCCACGGATCCGTGAACCTGCGAAGTCGTCCCCCCACCCCAGAGACGGGCGGGGGCAAGACTTCACGCGGAGGCGGGCCTGGGAGCCGGCTTGTTCGGCTTACGCACCCAGGGGCGCTTGTGCCTGCCAGCCGCACTGTTGTCAGTCTGGGATGGCTTACCCGTGGACTCTGACGGACGAAAAAAACCCTTTTATGCTGGAAAGGAAGGACCCGGTTTACGTCGGGCCTCCTTACCCTTGATAGTTTGAGGAAGGAGAGTGCTTTTACCTCCCGTGACATCCTTGACGATGTCATCCAGAGCAGCACCAAAAAGTCTACCACCCTTAAAAGGTAGATCCGTCAGGAGCTTCTTAGAGGCTAGGTCAGCAGACCAGCATTTCAACCAGATGAGACGACGCAATACCACCGCCGAGACAGAGGCCCTGGATATTAAAGGGGCCGCGTCCAACGTGGCGTCGCACAAATATATCAGACCCTGCACCATCTGGTGGGCCAGAGCAATAGTGTCTGGAGGAAGGTTATACTCCTGCACAGTTTGGTGCAAAATTTTTGCCCATTCCGTGAGTGTCTGAGACACAAGGGTCGCCGCTACTACGGGCTGTAGGGCGGATCCCAACAAGGCGAACATGGCTCTACTCACCACTTCTGACCTCCTGTCAGTGGGGTCCTTAAACGCAGGAGTCCCCTCCATCGGGAGAGTGGTGGCCTTGTTTAAACAGGCGACTGGAGGGTCGACCACCGGGGGAGAAGCCCACTTTTTAAGCAGGGCGTCTTCAAAAGGGGTATCTAATAAACAAACGCCGCGGGACCATGAAAGTCTTCTGCGGCTTTTCCCAGACCTGGTCAAAGAAAGATACATATGGAAAAACCTTTTTAGAAGGCTTGGTCTTAAAAGAACCAAAAGGAGACTGTATCCGCCTGAGGTTCTGCAGTCGCAGCATTTAGCTTGAGAGTGTCCCTCACAGCATCAATGAGTTCACTAACAAGCGCCCTGTCATTTACTGACTCCGAACTGGAGTCTTCCTCACAAGGAATGTCCTGTTCAAAACCATCCAAATATTCAGAGCTAGGGTCCTGAGCAGCAATAGCTAGGCCCATATCTTAATCAGAGCACTCCCCTTGTGGAGATAAAGTGGGGAGAGGGCGCTTTTTTGCTCCCTTGTGCTCACACACAGCTTCCATCCTGATCAGAAATGATTCCAGGACTGCCGACAACTGGTCCATAGGGACCGCAGGTGCTGGAGCACTGGCTGCTGCCTCTGGCATGTGAGGGGAAGCTGGTGACTCTGACTCCATAATGTCCCTCTCTGAGACCACCCACAGGCTGTGCTGACTGAAGTAGGGGAATGCCCAGGGAACCCACCAACCTGACCAGGACCGCTCGGTTCCGCTGCTCTGTCTCACTGCGCCGCGCTGCTCAGCGTGAGTGAGCTGAGAGGAGAGAGTGTGAGGAGATTCGCGCCGTTCCCAGCGGCGCTAGAGGCCAAACTAGTGCTAGAAAAACGTGCGGCTACAAGAAAATGGCCGCCGCAATGTGCTCCGGCGGGCCACGGCAAGATGGCCGCCAATGTAAAATCAGCACACACACTAAACATGGCGCCGAACGGCGCCCAGGCCCCTCACACCCAAAAACAAAACAGCCCCAGCGAATGCAGAGCAGCATGAGCCCCCCCCCCCAGGACAGTATGGCCCACCACACAGTACAGCGCCAGCACTAGTGACCAGAGAGTGACATTAAAAAAACACAGGGGGAGACAGGGAAATCCCCCACACAAGAAACACACAGCATGTACTCACCTGCAGCCAGGAGAGACTACTTACCCGTCCCCTGAGGGACCCACTGGTGTGTTTCTGACAGAACTATCACAGTGCGGTACTGAGTAGCTGTCGGCCCGGTACACCGCGAAAGATACAGCCGGACTGTTCTATCTTGAGAGGACCGCGGAGCTGGAAGCCCACCGGCCACCCCTGGAGTCGTGGGGCATGTCGTGAACTGAGTCTCAAGCACACAAGGCGAGGATCAGCGCGCTCGATGGTCGGACAGGGAAGACTACGAGGATATCTTGTACCCAACCTGTTGCCCAGCCGGCAGTTGATAGAAGATCTCAACAGAATAAAATAGGAAAAAAATTCCAAAAGGAATAAAAATAGGTCAGCAGACTGGCTCCTGAGAGAGCCACGTCTTCTCCTTCTGCTAGGCAGAAAAAAACTGAGGTCTGCTGACTGCAGTGGGAGGGTTATGCCGGAGGGACCGCCCCCCTGGGCGGGGCTGTTCAGCTCTGGCTGTTTAGAATGTATGTATAACATCTCACATTCTGCCTAGGTCTTCTCCTGCAGGCAGGGACATAACCCACGTGTAAAGGTGTATAAGACACGCTGTGTCAGTCCATGGATGACAAGATAAAATGCGTTTGAAAAATCGCTGCGCAAATACTGTGTAGAAAAAAAAAATGCAACACCCACCATTTTAATCTGCAGGGCCTTTGCTTTAAAAATATATATAATGTTTGGGGGTTCAACATAATTTTCTTGCAAAAAAAAAATAATGTTTTCATGTAAACAAAAAGTGTCAAAAAGGGCTTTGTCTTCAAGTGGTTAGAAGAGTGGATGTAAGCTTCCTAATGTTGTGTATAAAATGCCAGAACAGTTCAAATTACCCCATTTTGGAAAGTAGACACCCCAAGCTATATACTGAGAGGCATGTCGAGTCCATGGAATATTTTTCTGTTGACACAAGTTGCGGAAAAAAGACAATTTATTTTATTTTTTGCACAAAGTTGTCACTAAATGATATATTGCTCAAACATGTCATGGGCATATGTGGAATAAAACCAAAAATACATTCTGTTGCTTCTCCTGAGTACGGGGATACCACATGTGTGAGACTTTTTGGGAGCCTAGCCGCGTACGGGGCCCCAAAACCAAGCACCGCCTTCAGGCTTTCCAAGGGTGTAAATTTTTGATTTCACTTCTCACTGCCTATCACAGTTTCGGAGGCCATGGAATGCCCAGATGGCACAAAACCCCCCCAAATGACCCCATTTTGGAAAGTAGACACCCCAAGCTATTTGCTGAGAGGTATGGTGAGTATTTTGCAGATCTCGCTTTTTGTCACAAAGTTTTGAAAAAAAAAAAAAAATTCTTTCTTCATTTTCAAAAACAAATGAGAGCTGTAAAATACTCACCATGCCTCTGAGCAAATAGCTTGGGGTGTCTACTTTCCAAAATGGGGTCATTTGGAGGGGGGGGGGTTGTGCTATTTTGGCATTTTATGGCCTTCGAAACTGTGATAGGTAGTGAGGAGTGAAATCAAAAATTTGTGCCTAGAAATCCTGAAGGCGGTGCTTGGTTTTCGAGGTCCCGTACGCGGCTAGGCTCCCAAAAAGTCCCACACATGTGGTATCCCCGTACTCAGGAGAAGCAGCAAAATGTATTTTGGGGTGTAATTCCATATATAACCATGGCATGTGTGAGCAATATATCATTTAGTGACAACTTTTTTTTATTTTTTTGTTTTTTTGTCATTATTCAATCACTTGGGACAAAAAAAAAATATTCAATGGGCTCAACAGGCCTCTCAGCAATTTCCTTGGGGTGTCTTCTTTCCAAAATGGGGTCATTTGGGGGGGTTTTGTACTGCCCTGCCATTTTAGCACCTCAAGAAATGAGATAGGCAGTCATAAATTAAAAACTGTGTAAATTCCAGAAAATTTACCCTAGTTAGACGCTATAACTTTTGCGCAAACCAATAAATATATGCTTATTGACATTTATTTTACTAAAGACATGTGGCTGAATACATTTTGGCCTAAATGTATGACTAAAATTGAGTTTATTCGATTTTTCTTATGACAAAAAGTAGAAAATATCACTTTTTTTCAAAATTTTCGGTCTTTTTCCGTTTATATCGCAAAAAATAAAAATCGCAGAGGCAATCAAATACCATTAAAAGAAAGCTCTATTTGTGGGAAGAAAAGGACGCAAATTTCGTTTCGGTACAACATTGCATGTCCGCACAATTTACAGTTAAAGCAGCGCAGTGCAAAATTCTGAAAACAGCTCTGGTCCTTTAGCTACAAAATGGTCCGGGGCTTAAGTGATTAAGCTAGTGCATTGTTGGTTTACTTACCTTTTCCTTCTATTTACCTTCTAAATGTTTTTTTTCTTTGTCTGAATTTCTCACTCACTAAACTTCACACCATCATCCGAGTGGTGTTGAGTCAGCCAGAACAGCTTTACTGAACAGCTTACTGAGGAGGAACAGGAAGTGAGAAATTCAGACAAAGAAAACAAAGAATAAACATTTGGAAGGGAAATATAAGGAAAACGTAAGTGAACCAACAATGCACTAGCTTAAAGGAACCCATTTAGAAAAAAAAAATGAACCTATACAACCCCTTTAAACTAATAACACACAAAGAATTAAATGTTACCATGTTTTTATTGAACACACCATGTAAACATTCACAGTGCAGGTGGAAAAAGTATGTGAACCCCTAGACTAAGGAGATCTCCAAGAGTTATTGGAGTGAGGTGTCAGCCAACTGGAGTCCAATCAATGAGAGGAGATTGGAGGTGTTGGTTACAGCTGCCCTGCCCTATAAAAAACACACAGCAGTTCTGGGTTTGTTTTTCACAAGAAGCATTGCCTGATGTGAATGATGCCTCGCACAAAAGAGCTCTCAGAAGACCTACGATTAAGAATTGTTGACTTGCATAAAGCTGGAAAGGGTTATAAAAGTATCTCCAAAAGCCTTGCTGTTCATCAGTCCACAGCAAGACAAATTGTCTATAAATGGAGAAAGTTCAGCACTGCTGCTACTCTCCCTAGGAGTGGGCATCTTGTAAAGATGACTGCAAGAGCACAGCGCAGACTGCTCAATAGGGCGAAGAAGAATCCTAGAGTGTCAGATAAAGACTTACAAAAGTCTCTGGCATATGCTAACATCCCTGTTAGCGAATCTATGATACGTAAAACACTAAACAAGAATGGATTTCGTGGGAGGATACCACAGAGGAAGCCACTGCTGTCCAAAAAAAAAACATTGCTGCACGTTTACAGTTTGCACAAGAGCACCTGGATGTTCCACAGCAGTACTGGCAAAATATTCTGTGGACAGATGAAACCAAAGTGGAGTTGTTTGGAAGAAACACACCACACTATGTGTGGAGAAAAAGAGGCATAGCACACCAACATCAAAACCTCATCCCAACTGTGAAGTATGGTGGTGGGGGCATCATGGTTTGGGTTTTTTTTGCTGCGTCAGGGCCTGGACGGATTGCCATCATCGAAGGAAAAATGAATTCCCAAGTTTATCAAGACATTTTGCAGGAGATTTTAAGGCCATCTGTCCACCAGCTGAAGCTCAACAGAATATGGGTATTGCAACAGGACAACAACCCAGAGCATAGAAGTAAATCAACAGAATGGCTTAAACAGAAGAAAATACACCTTCTGGAGTGGCCCAGTCAGAGTCTTGACCTCAACCCGATTGAGATGTTGTGGCATGACCTCAAGAAAGCCAGACATCCCAAGAATATTGCTCAACTGAAACAGTTCTGTAAAGAGGAATGGTCAAGAATTACTCCAGACCGTTGTGCACGTCCGATTTGCAACTACAGGAAATGTTGATTTACTTCTATGCTTTGGGTCGTTGTCCTGTTGCAACACCCATATTCTGTTGATGCCCCACCACCATACTTCACAGTTGGGATGAGGTTTTGATGTTGATGTGCCTCTTTCTCCACACATAGTGCTGTGTGTTTCTTTCAAACAACTCAACTTTGGTTTCATCTGTCCACAGAATATTTTGCCAGTACTGCTGTGGAACATCTAGCTGCTCTTGTGCAAACTGTAAACGTGCAGCAATGTTTTTTTTTGGACAGCAGTGGCTTCCTGTGGTATCCTCCCACGAAAACCATTCTTGTTTAGTGTTTTATGTATCATAGATTCACTAACAGGGATGTTACCATATGCCAGAGACTTTTGTAAGTCTTTATCTGACACTCTAGGATTCTTCTTCACCCTATTGAGCAGTCTGTGCTGTGCTCTTGCAGTCATCTTTACAAGATGCCCACTCCTAGGGAGAGTAGCAGCAGTGCTGAACTTTCTCCATTTATAGACAATTTGTCTTACTGTGGACTGATGAACAGCAAGACTTTTGGAGATACTTTTATAACCCTTTCCAGCTTTATGCAAGCCAACATTTCTTAATTGTAGGTCTTCTGAGAGCTCTTTTGTTCGAGGCATCATTCACATCAGGCAATGCTTCTTGTGAAAAGCAAACCCAGAACTGCTGTGTGTTTTTTATAGGGCAGGGCAGCTGTAACCAACACCTACAATCTCATCTCATTGATTGGACTCCAGTTGGCTGACACCTCACTCCAATAACTCTTGGAGATCTCCTTAGTCTAGGGGTTCACATACTTTTTCCACCTGCACTGTGAATATTTACATGGTGTGTTCAATAAAAACATGGTAACATTTAATTCTGTGTGTGTTATTAGTTTAAGCAGACTGTGATTGTCAATTGTTGTGACTTAGATGAAGATCAGATCACATTTTATGACCAATTTGTGCAGAAATCCATATCACTCCAAAAGGGTTCACATACTTTTTTTGCAACTGTATATGGGGAGCATCAAGGAGGGGTACTATAGGCCATCTTCATCTGCAGGGGATTGGCTAATTGAAACATTGGACCTGGAAAAAAAACCTCTAATGCATTTAAAACTACATGTTCACCTAAATTACCCAGCCCACAGGGTGACAATGATGAGCAGTTTCACGGCAGGAAATCCTGTTAAAGGCAACGTAAAAGAAAAAAAAAAATTGATCTACTGGCAGGAGTTGACAAAACTAACATACATTTATCTGCTTATTTTGCCCACCGTTCCACTATAATAATCAACGCATGCAGGAAGAAAATGTGTTTTAGTAGGAAGGAAGCTAATAAGGTTGTGGTAATTTTATTGCTCTCGTTAAAGAGGAAGTAAACCCTAATGGGTTTACTTCCTCTGTTTCCCTGCAAAGGTAATACATAATGGGCTACTATGCATCGCATAGTAGCCCATTATGTGTCACTTACCTGCAGGAGAAGCCTGCGATGTCCCGGACTAACGAGCGGCCATTCTTCACCCCTCTCCTTCCAGGGTCCGCGAACGCCGGCTCTGTGACTGGCCGGAGTCGCGGGAGCCATCACTTACGGCATGACCCCATTCATAAAACGGCACGCTCAGTGCACCTGCGCCGTAGACATTGGTACAGTCTTTTTTGCAAATATCTCCTAAACCATGTAGGTTAAGGAGATATTGCAAGCACCTACAGGTAAGCCTTAATGTAGACTTACCTGTAGGTGAAAGTTCTACCTGAGGGTTTACAACCATTTTAAGTATTTGTTCAGAACAATGACACTGCTTTTTGTAAAAGGTACCTGTACACTTGTGTGCTCCATAAGGTCATCTCTGCTACCTGCAACAACAAAATAATACACAATTAGTTGACACAACCATATACTAACTGGCTAATCTGCTGCAAGACCAAAATTAAACTGAATCTAAAGCCTACACACTTTTTACTGACCGCTCCCCCAGCCCCCGATTTTACTCACCTGAGTCCCGTATTTCCCACGCCAGAGACGTGCTCTTCCCCTCTGCCCGTTGTCTCAGCTCTTGATTGGATAGATTGATAGCAGCGCTGCCATCGGCTCCCGCTGCTGTCAATCAAATCCAATGACGCCGGGGCCGAGTCCGGTATTCTGCGTCTATGGACGCAAATGCTGGACTCAGGAGCGCACCCACAAGGTAACCCCCCGGGAGAGCACTTCTCCTAGGGGGTTATACGATGCAGGGAGGCGCTACCAGTGCTGCCGGGGGACCCCAGAAGTCGAGGATCGGGGCCACTCGGTGCAAAGCGAACTGCACAGTGGAGGCAAGTATAACATGTTTGTTATTTATAAAAATAAAAACGAAGCCTTACAATCACTTTAATGCATTCCCTGCATTAACCACTGGGAACTTAAACACCCTTTTCTAACCAGACCAATTTTCAGCTTTCTGTGCTCTCACATTTTGAAAAGGTCAAGTCTGAGCATGTAGGCCCTTTACAAAATAATCTAGAGTGGGTGACTGGGGACAAAGAGAATGCCATTAAATACTTTCTTCAGCTCTGTGTATACAAAAGGAGCACGGGGGAGCTCATGTCCATAATGGGGGTGGTAGTGACACAGCCCCAAATCCACAATGGCTCAAAAGTGATATGGTCCAGAAATATTTAGATGAAATAAAAGGTGGATAAAGCACCTGGACCAGATGACATACACCCACAGATCCTAAAAGAATTGAGCTCTGTAATTTCAAAGCCATTGTATCTAATTTTTAGGGACTCATTAATGACAGGAATAGTACCACTGGATTGGCGCAGGACCAATGTGGTGCCTATATTTAAAAAGGCAACAAAATCTTTACCAAGTAACTATAGACCTGTTAGTTTAACTTCTATAGTTGTGAAGATACTGGAGAGATTAATAAAAGGCCACATAGACGAGTTCTTGCTGAAAAAAAATATTTTAAGCAATAGACCGCATGGATTCATGAAAGACAGAAGTTGTCAGACAAACCCGATTTCTTTTTATGAAGAGGTAAGTAAAACCTTGGACAGAGGGGTGGTGGTGGACGTGGTATACTTGGATTTTGCAAAAGCGTTCGATACAGTTCCCCACACACGGCTCATGTGTAAGGTAAAGTCTACAGGATTGGAAATAGTTTGTAAATGGATAGAAAACTGGCTAAAAGACAGAATTCAGAGAGTAGTGGTTATGATTCTTACTCTGAATGGTCTAAGGTTATCAGTGGTGTACCCCAAGGTTCAGTGTTGGGACCCTTACTTTTTAATATCTTTATAAATGATATTGGGTCTGAAGTCAAAAGTAAAATTTCTGTCTTTGCAGATGACACCAAGCTATGCAGTGGAATAACGTCCTTACAGGATGTCGCCAATTTACAAGCCGACCTCAATGCTCTGTCTAATTGGGCGACTATGTAGCAGATGAGGTTTCATGTTGATAAATGTAAAGTTATGCACTTGGGGGCTAAGAATATGCATGCATCATATATACTAGGGGGAATACAACTGGGGGGATCCATAGCGGAGAAGGATCTGGGGGTTTTGGTAGATCATAAGCTCAAAAATGGCATGCAATGCCAAGCTGCGGTTTCCAAAGCGAGCAAAGTCCTTTCTTGTAGTAAGAGCGGTATGGACTCGAGAGAGAGAGAGAGAGAGAGACAGAGAGAGAGACCGAGACAGAGAGAGAGAGACAGAGAGAGAGACAGAGAGAGAGAGACAGAGAGACAGAGAGAGAGAGACAGAGAGACAGAGAGAGAGAGACAGAGAGAGAGAGAGAGAGAGACAGAGAGAGAGAGAGACAGAGAGAGAGAGAGAGAGAGAGATACAATTTTGCCCCTGTACAAATTAGTAAGACCTCATCTGGAATATGCAGTTCAGTTTTGGGCCCCAGTTCTCAAAAAGGATATTGGGGAACTGGAGAAAGTGCAGAGAAGGGCAACCAAACTGATAAGAGGCATGGAGGAGCTCAGCTATGAGGAGAGATTAGAGTAACTGAAATTATTCACTCTTGAGGAGATTAAGGGGGGATAAGATCAACATGTACAAATATATAAAGGGGCCCATATAGTGAACTTGGTGTTGAGTTATTCACTTTACGGTCAACACAAAGGACAAGGGGGCACTCTTTATGCGTGGGCCACATCCGGCCAGCAGGTGCGTTTTGTCCGGCCCCCAGCTTGTCCAGACCAGGGGCGGATCCAGGGGGCCACGGGGACAGGGCGGGCGGCTCCGCGAGTCCGCGGGCGAAATAGCAGGCACTCGGTCAGTGAGTGGGCGGGTAGCTGGGCGGCTTGGTGTGTGAGCGTTGATGGCCAATCAGGGAGACGGCAGGCACGGGAGCAGAGAGATGACATCATCTCCCGGCGACGGTCCTGCATCCTTGCAGTTCCGCCCCTCACTGTGCAGGCAGCCGTGGGCAGCAGAGATTACATCATCTCTCTGCTGCCTGACTCTGGGACAGAGCACCTTAGCAGGAAATTGACACAGCAAGTGGCAATCCGCAACGTGTGGCAAGTGACAATCCGCAACGTGTGGCAAGTGACAATCCGCAACGTGTGGCAAGTGACAATCCGTGACATAGCAAGTGACAATCCGCGACGTGTGGCAGGTGACGTGGCAAGTGGCAATCCGCAACGTGTGGCAGGTGACAACCTGCATTTGACGGCAGGCGACGTGGCAAGTGACACTCGGGGCTCCCACTGATTCTGCATTAGTGCGAGTTGAACTATTTAATAATACAAATGTAATAGAAATAATGCGCTTTAATCATCTTGACACCATAATAACCATGGTGCCGCGATGATTATAGTGCGAATACCAGCCATTTCCCCGATAAATTGCCCCCCAAAAAAATGCATCTGCTGGCTTTTTTTTTTTAATCTTTATTTAAGGTATGCGGTTTATACAACATGACATCATAACACTAGCAATAACTCGTCCAAGAAGTCTACATACATTAGAGAAATAATAGGCAAGGTTCCCCAACATAGTTATAACAAGTCAGGAGACTGTGGTCCAAAGACTCCACAACAGTCATTTCCTGTTATTCAACCTGAACAATGGAGGGAACCTCCAATCTCAAAATAGAGCTACTGTATATACTTGAGTATAAGCCGAGGCACCTAATTTTACCACCAAAAAACTGGGAAAATTTATTGACTTGAATATAAGCCTAGGGTGTCCATCTGCATGCCTCACTGTGCCCATGACTAGACGGACGTTTAACATGGGAGTCTATGGAAGGGGTGCCCGGCTTTGAAAAGTCAGTGCTCCCTGGCCGTAGGTCCCCCAGGACAACAAACTTGGCACACTTGTAGAGGATAAATCGGGCTACATGTGTGCCAAGTTTCGGGTCCAGGGGACCTATGCCCGGCCGGTACCGGGTCCCCAAAATCACCGGAGAAATTACTGTTTAACATGGGAGTCTATGGAAGGGGTACCCGGTTTGAAAAATCGTTGCTCCCCGGCCAACAAACTTTGCACACCTGTAGAGGAAGAGTTGGGCTATATGTGTGCCAAGTTTGGGGTCCAGGGGACCTACGGCTGGCACCGGGTCCCCAAATTCCGGGAGATCAGGCACAAAAAGGTGACTCAAGTATAAGCCATGGGGGGCATTTTCAGCACAATAAAAATGTGCTGAAAAACTCGGCTTATGCTCGAGTATATACGGTAGTTTTTTTTTGCACGTATGAAAGCCATTGATTGAGAGCATTGGAATAGAATGAAAGACAACCTGTGAGGTAGTGCGAGCAAGTCCCTATTTGCTTGAACATTGTACCTTGTATAGTGCGTGGCTCTCTGTCCTGGCTTCGCAGGATCAACACTAACGAAACCCCGCAAACAGAAGGAATTTTCTTTTTAAAAGGGAAACAGAGTGGACGACACCTGAGGTGTCAAGAGGAGAAAGAATAAGGGAGGAGTGGTAGAGGGGAGGGGGGTGGGGTGAAGGGCTCTGGCAGGGTCGATGGTCCCAAGCTTAGAATTCTCCCAAAATAGGTTACTCAAATGTAGGACTTGTATTCGTCCGAGAATCGGAACAGATCCCAGTGTGTCCAGCGACACCCTAGCAAACCATTGTGACACCACCGGAGAAGATTGTTGCTTCCACATGCTGGGGACACACGCCCTGGCTGCATTCAATAGGTGTCTCAGTAAGGATTTGCGACATCCCTTAATAGACATGGGGGTTAGATTTAGGAGTATTGCTGCCGGGTTATCCTGAAGGGAAACATCTGATCTTGTGGATAATCTGCAGTACCTGCCTCCAAAAAAGGGTCAACTCTGGGCATTCCCAGAAGATGTAAGGTAACGTGTCAGTTTGGGTACCACGTCTCCAACACAGAGGACTATGTCCTGGGAATATGGACGCTAGTACTAATTAGTGGTGCAACGGATCATCATTGTTCTGTGATCCGCGGGATGGCAGAGCGGTAAAACACACATTGAAACTGTCTCTGCTCTGCTCGCGCACAGCCCCTCCTCCTCCTAACCCCGCGCTGTGATAGACAGAATGCGGGTCCAATGCTGGGATGTGTTCCGTCTATCACAGCGTGGGGTTAGGAGGAGGCGGGGCTGTGTGCGAGCAGAGCGGAGACAGTTTCAACATACGGGCAGTGAGTTGCTTTCTAGCAGAAAATGCGTGCTGGGGCACAGTGAGGCTTCAATTTTTTTGCTGATCCGTAAAATGATCCGATCCGTGACTCTGATCCAAGGAACGATTCGAACCGTGAGTTTTTTTGATCCGTTGCACCCCTAGTACTGATGGAGCCCTGTACCATCGCATCAAAATCTTGCAAGTGATCTCCTGGCATTTGCTACACAGGGACGACTTATGTGCAAAAGAGAGGATAGGGTTCTTTTGATCCTCAGGGATCAGATGAAGTGCGAGAGTTGAGAAATCTTCCACCTGCCTAAAATAGAGGAATGAAGGATGGGATATAGGCCTGTGGGGTCAATCCACTCGGAGGAGCCAAGAAAAGAAGAGGCTCTAACCAATCTTTGGTCCGGTTGGAGCCGAAAGGACTTAGCCGAAATACCTGGTACAAAGTCCGGGTGCCCAATTATGGGCGTTAACTGGGAAGGAAAGCTGCTTGTTTCCGCTATCCTGAAATATCTGTGAAGCGCCTGCAAAGTGGGCTCGATTAGTGGATGTGGAGAGGAAAATCTGGAAAAACGTATCCCGCTCCGAGGTAGGCCCGCTAGGGGAATTGTCACCGATTCCTGTTCTAGGACTCAATTTATGGGGTGAATGTCTGCACCAGTCCACTACTCTGTTCATGTGTGAAGCTGTGTAAAACAAAGCAGGGTCAGGGAGGCCGACCCCTCCTCTGAGTTTTGACCACTGTAATAGTGATCTCCTAAGCCGCGATGGCTTGCCCTGCCAAACGTAATTAATGAAGATTGTACAAAGTTTTCGAAAGAAGCTCTGCGGTATCCTAACCGGCAGTGCTTGCAAGAGGTAGAGCAGCCTTGGCATAATATTCATCTTTAGAACATTGCATCTACCAAACCACAAGACCGCCAAGTTCTTCCATCTGTCTAAATCTGAAGAAAAACTGTTCAGGAGGGGCTGCAAATTGAGTTTGGTAGATGAGATGCAGATTGGAGGCAATTCTAGTGCCTGTGTCCAGCGGAAGGGAAAATTGCCACTAAGGCGAGCCTGGGAGCTGGCAGAAAGGGGGACGTTGAGCGCGTCAGACTTTGAGATTGATTTTGAAATCTGATAGGAGGACCGGGAGAGAGGTGTGCGGTTCTGAAATGTAAAATAGTAGGTCATCCGCATAGGCAGCGATTTTATGGTGATACATGCTAGTTTCTAGTCCTCTGATGTCTGGGTTAAGCCTAATATGTTGCAATAGGGGTTCCAGAGAAAGTAGGAAGAGGAGCGGGGAAAGTGGGCACCCCTGTCTCGTTCCATTACTTATAGCAAAGGGGCTAGCGGCAACCCCGTTTACCCGGACCGTCGCAGTAGGGGTAGAGTAAATGGCCGAGATCCAGGACAGAATGGTGGTCGGCACCCCAAAGGCGTCGCAGGGTAGCAAGGAGGAAAGTCCAGTTCACCCTGTCAAACGCCTTTTCGGCGTCTGTGGATAACAGGATGAATGGGGTGTTAAGACGTTTGGCACTTGCTTGACATCTATCGTCCTGATCGTGTTATCGCGTGCTTCTCTATTGCGTATATATCCGACCTGGTCCAGGGGGATTATACGTTGGAGGACGGAACCTAATCTCTCTGCTTTGGGATAACGGTGATGCTCGCCTGTAAAAGATCCTGTGGCATAGCATGGTTATCTAATATTGCATTGAAGGCAGTGACAAAGTGGGTTTCTAACTGTGCTTGGAATAGTTTCTAATAGGCAATTGTGAAACCGTCGGGGCCGGGCGCTTTCCCCCTTGGAGACCCCGCCAGAGTGCTCGCAAGTTCGTCTGTCATTAGAGGTTGCGAGAGCAGATCCGCCTCCTCAGCATTCAGAGAAGGCAGGTTAGCCGCCGCAAGGTAGGCATATCTATTGCCTCCATCCTATCCTGGGGCCGATCCACCGAAGGGCGGGGGTGTAGGTTATAAAGAGCCTCATAGAAAGAACGGAAGGACTCCAGCATTTCCATGGAATCATGAGTTCCAAGTCCTGTGGGGGTGGATAAGGCAGGAATGTAGGACAAGTAGGGCTGGGCGATTTTCCCCCCCAAAAAAATCTGCGATTTTTTTATAAAAAACTCGATTTACGATTCGATTTTTTTTTATTATATTAATTAAAGTGCATCAACAAAGAAAATTGCAAAGGCAAACCCTTTCTCTAACTGCAAAGTCAGTGTGCAACAAAGATTGTTAAACATCCAAATTATTAATACTGTATTTGTGTTTAGCTAATAAAACAAAAAATCTTGGTTACTCTTACAGTAGGTGCCGCCGATATTGTATTTCTATCGCGCTCCCATCGCCGAGATTCTCGGCAACAGGAGTGCCGAGATCTCGGCAGCAGGGTGGCGAAACGTGTCGCGCCCGCTGCAATGGTGAGGAGACGCGACACTGTATTGAGCGGGGATCCGACGCGGATTCCCGCCAATACCAGGCACTGCGTTTGGTATGAATCCTGAGCGGGAACTCCACGCCAATTTTTAAAGAAAAAAATGGCGTGGGTTCCCCCTCCAGGAGCATACCAGGCCCTTGGGTCTGGTCTGGATTTGAAGGGGAACCCCACGCCGAAAAAACGGCGTGGGGTCCCCCTCAAGATCCAAACCAGACCCTTATCCGAGCACGCAACCTGGCAGGCCGCAGTGGAAGAGGGGGGGGACGAGAGCGCCCCCCCTCCCTCCTGAACCGTACCAGGCCACATGCCCTCAACATGGGGGGTTTGGTGCTCTGGGGCAGGGGGCGACCTGTGGCCCCCCCACCCCAGAGCACCCTGCCCCCATGTTGATGAGGACAGGGCCTCTTCCCGACAACCCTGGCCGTTGGTTGTCGGGGTCTGCGGGCGGGGGGCTTTTCGGAATCCGGGAGCCCCCTTTAATAAGGGGGCCCCCAGATACCGGCCCCCCCACCCTATGTGAATGAGTATGGGGTACATCGTACCCCTACCCATTCACCTGGTGGGAAAAAAAATGGTAATAAAAACACAACACAGTTTTTAAAAGTATTTTATTGCACCGCTCCGGAGGTCTTCTTCCGACTTCGGGGGTCTCCGATGTCGTCGCCGCGCTCTCCGGTTCTTTCTTCTGCCGGGCCTCCGCTAGCAAAAGAGCTAAAAAGAAGTTAGCGGTCTTCTCCCGCTCTCCGGTTCTTCTCCCGCCGGGCCTCCGCTAACTTCTTTTTAGCTCTTTTGCTAGCGGAGGCCCGGTCTTCTCCGTCGCCGCCTTCTTCTCCCGCTCTCCGGTTCTTCTCCCGCTCTCCGGTTCTTCTCCCGCTCTCCGGTTCTTCTCCCGCTCTCCGGTTCTTTCTTCTGCCGGCCCCTCCACTAACTTCTTTAGCTCTTTTGCTAGTGGAGGGGCCAGTCTTCTCCGTTGTCGCCGTCTTCTTCCCTCTTCTCCTCCGTGTTGACTCGTCGCTTCCTCTCGCAGTAATGATAAATCTTCGGTCCGCAGAGATTAATATAGGCTTCACATGACGTCAGTCACATGGTGCCATGACGTCACAGTCACATGCTCCGGGGCCAAACCCCCCCATGTTGAGGGCATGTGGCCTGGTACGGTTCAGGAGGGAGGGGGGGCCGCTCTCGTCCCCCCCCCTCTCCCCCTGCGGCCTGCCAGGTTGCGTGCTCGGATAAGGGTCTGGTTTGGATCTTGAGGGGGACCCCCACGCCGTTTTTCGGCATGGGGTTCCCCTTCAAATCCAGACCAGACCCAAGGGCCTGGTATGCTCCTGGAGGGGGAACCCACACCGGTTTTTTCTTTAAAAATTGGCGTGGAGTTCCCGCTCAGGATTCATACCAAACGCAGTGCCTGGTATTGGCGGGAATCCGCGTCGGATCCACGCCTATCGGCAATGCGTGTCGCTCATTGTGAAAGGAACATTTTTTCCTTTCCCGATGACGAGACAGCTCGGCGCTGGCTCTCGCGACGGAGCTCATAGGGTGTCAATATTGCCGCTAGAAGCCGCGAGATTGACACAATATCGGCGGCACCTACTGTAGTTGAATTGATCTGTGCCTGTGCCTCACTGTACCCAATGCCTCACTGTGCCCATGCTTCAATCACTGTGCCCGTACCTGATGCAGATTTTCATGGGATACGGTTTTTACTGCTACACCGGCGGCCATTCCAGTATTCAAAAGCCGCTTTTGAACACTGCAATGGCCGCCGTCTGTCTGCATGACACGCTGATCAGGTAGGCAGACGGCGGCTTGCGGTTAGTTAGTGTTACATTACTTCTACTTGCGGCGGCTGTGGCGAGTAGATGTAATTGGGGTAACGCCACCCAGTGCCATTCCGGATACGCCCCCTGCAGCCCTGCTACGAAAACTTTGAAGGAAAAAAAATATATATAAAAAAAAAAAATTCTAAAAAAATCGATTTTCTTCAAATCTGAATCGATTTGAACTCAAAACTCGATTCAAGATTAAAATCGATTTTTTTCCCAGCCCTAAGGACAAGTTGCGTTAGGTTCGGATTGCGTTCGCCAACACTCTGCTGCATTTGTCTCCGTACTCATAAAAAGTTCTGCGCATCTTCAATAGCCTGTTCTTAGATTGGAATAAGGAGTGTTCCCGAATTTGCTCTCTAAGGCTAAGGACTTCTGCTTCCAGAGTCCTGTCTGGGTGCGTTTTATGGCGTTTTTTGCAGTCGTGGAGTTTTGCCAGTAACTCGGACAGCGTTTTTGCTCTGGCCACCTTGAGTCTGTGACCATGCTTAATGAGCATTCCTCTAATGTAGCACTTATGCGCAGACCATATAGAGAGAGGGTTAGGGACCGAGTCTTTGTTGCTCTTAAAAAAAAAAGTTCCAATTCCCGCTGGATGTCCGCCTTGACTTCAGGGTCCTGAATGAGGGATTCGTTTAGTCGCCATGTGGCTGATCTAGGTGTCGGGTGTAGTAATGCTATTACTATGGAGATCGGGGCGTGGTCAGAGAGCGCAATATGTCCAATCCGGGCACTAGAGACCAGTGGGATCGTGGCATGGGAGATTAATAAAAGATCTATCCTAGAGGACGATCCATGAACCGCTGAAAAAAAAGGGAGGAGTAGTCCCTTTTCCTGCCGATGGATGATACGCCAAATGTCAACTAACCAGTGAGAGTGCAACAATACCCTGAGTCGGTTTCGAGATCTCAGGGACAGAGATGAGGAGCCCGAAGAGTCCTTCCGTGGATCGATGGTAAGGTTGAGGTCACCACCTAAAACTAAAGTTCCTTCAGTGAAGGAAGCCAAGGCGGATAAGCATGTTTCAAGTCCTGGGAGCTGATCCACATTCGGCAGGTACAGGTTAGCTAGGGTGAACGTCTGCGAGTGCAGTTTACCTTTGACAAAAAAGGTACCTACCCTCTTTGTCAGTATGGAGGTCTATCGGCAGCCAAGGTACAGTTTTGGCCAGGAGAATACACGTGCCCTTCGACTTAGTTGAGGGAGACACACTGTGGTATGCTGTTGGGAAATGTTTATTGTATAGCTTCGGGATCCTGTCTGCCCTAAAATGAGTTTCTTGTAAAAACACTACTTGAGGTCTTTGCCTCCAGAGATCCGCAAGACAACTGGAGTGTTTTTCTGGAACATTTAAACGTTCCATGACACAAAATTCAGCAACATTTTTAGCAGGGCAGGGCCATTGAGCCTCGCCAGAACCCGGAACAGAAGGTAGCTTAGGGAGGGAAGGGGGGGGGGGGGGGAAGGAGGGGAGATTAAACTAAGTGCTGGGAACAAGGGAAAGGAAGATGGATAAGGGCTAGAAGAGAGGGCCGGGATGGAGAAGGGTGGAAAGAGTGGGAGAGGTACAGAAAAGATGGGAAAAAAACTAAATCTCCAAACGGAGGGCTACTGCCTAATTGGGCAGCTAAGGCCTAGTGGGGGAAGAGGTAGGGCACTTCAGGGGTTGGGCCCCCGCGACGCGGGACTCCCCCAGCAGCCCCCATTAGAGGCGGTCCGGGTAGGGGTCGCATAGCAAATGTAAGTTTTTTTTTATACAAATATAAAATAACCATTGAACCAATTTTTTTTCTCTATGAGTACAAGAAGTGATAACCCAAATTAAACAGTTTCAAACAACAACATAAGATTATTTAAAAAAATCGATGACAGGAGAGACCGCCCACTCCCGGGGAGTCAAGGCCCCATAGGAGCAAACCGTGGCTCCTCCTTCTAAGCCAGTACCTCTAAAGAAGTTAAACCCAGGTAGAAACATCCTGTGAGCCCCTAGAGGGGGAATACCTATGGAGAGGCAACCCCCTTACTATCTGAGTCCCGACCACTGCAGCCCATTCCGAGGGAGGGTGTGCAGCCGCATCCGAAATAAGAAAAAAAAAGGGGGGGCTCCCCCGCAAAAACCTGAGATTAAATGCAGCAGCACACCCCCACCCCCCCCCCCCCGACAGCCAGGCACACATAACCCAGGGCAATTATACATTGACAAACATGTAACATCTAATGTTTATAAAGTCAGACAGGTAGAAGGGAGAGGCGTCTCGGGAGTCGGTGCCCGGGTTAGCACCCACGGCACTAAAGTTTAAACTAAGCCTGTTGGATAGGAGAGTGCTCCTGGGAGCTCCCCTGAGAACTCCCCCACCCCCTGAGCCAAACCTGAGTACTATAGAAGAAAATGATAGTGACCAGGATGGACCCTTAGTCACCTTCCAGCAGGACAAACCCACGTGAAAAGTGAAGAACAGCTAAGTAGGGGGCCCCGGAATGAACACCCAGAGGATACGCCACCCTCAGTCCATGGTGGTAGACCCAGCCGGGCCACCCACTCTTGCTGCAAACCTCCAGTTGACATCAGCTAATAAGTCTTACAGGTCAAACCTCCCCAGTGGAGAGATCAGTTCTGAACCAAAGACCCCACGGGATCTTCCATAAAACGGTCACGACCTGGTGGGCCGTGACCATCAGTCCAGGTGACCCAGGGATCACCTTCGTGGAGAGTTACTAAGCCCCCGAGTCCATGGCCTATGGGGCAACAGGAACAATGCAAAGTTGTGTAAAAATAGGATTTTTTACTCACCGTAAAATCCTTTTCTCTGAGTCCATGGACCGACACAGCGTCTCTATTGACAAAGTGGGTATTATCCATTAAATAGGAGTGACTAGGCAGAAAAACTTGTAAAAAGTGTTGCATCACACCTTCTACAGTCCCGCCCAGGGGGCGGACCCCCCGGGTATATCCTCCTAGTCTGCATATCGCAGATCAGTTCGTCAAAAAGCAGTACAAACTTAAAAGGAGGGGTGGGTGCTGTGTCGGTCCATGGACTCAGAGAAAAGGATTTTACGGTGAGTAAAAAATCCTATTTACTCTTTCGTCCATGGACCGACACAGCTTCTCTATTGACAAAGTGGGACGTCCCAAAGCAGTGTCAGAGAAAAAAACGAGGGGTGGTAACAGCATTAAAACAAACTTCACCCCAAAACACAAAACAGCACTCCAACGGAGGAGCTGCAACTCTAAACAGCCGCTTGCAAAACCTTGCGGCCGAAAGAGGCATCCGAAGATGCACCTACATCAACTTTGTAGAATTTTGTGAGTGTGAGCGGACGACCAAGTCGCCGCTTTACACAATTGGGAAACAGACACTTGATGTCGGAAAGCTCAAGAGGCACCTCTTGCCCTGGTCGAATGCGCCGTGACCAGAAAGGGGGGCACTTGACCCTTTAAGGCGTAAGCCTGGATTACTCTCTGTTGGATCCACCTAGAGATGGTGGCCAACGAGACTGCTTGGCCCTTCTTGGGACCAGCCACCGAAACAAACAGTGAGTCCGACTTCCGGAACAGGGAAGTAGCAGATAGGTATACTCTCAAAGCTCGGACAACGTCCAAGGAATGCAACACCGACTCCTTAGGATTCGACGGCTGAGGACACAAGGATGGAAGTACAATGTCTTCGTTGAGATGAAAAGCCGAAACGACCTTCGGAAGAAAGGAAGGCTGCGACCGCAGCACCACCTTATCCTTGTGGAAAACCAAATAGGGAGCCTTGCAGGACAAGGCTGCCAGCTCAGAGACTCGTCTAACTGACGTAACAGCCACCAAAAAGACCACTTTCTGAGAAAGTGTCAACAGGGGAATATCTCTAATATTCTCGAACGGCGCCTTCTGAAGCACCGAGAGGACCAGGTTCAAGTCCCACTAAGGTAGCGGGGGACAGACAGGAGGGGCCATATGTCGGACCCCCTGCAGAAATGTACTCACGAGAGAGTGAGCCGCCAGGGGTCGCTGAAAAAAAAAAGACAGCCAGGGCAGATATCTGTCCCTTAAATCGTACTTAAGGCAAGCCTTTGGTCCACCCCATGCTGTAAAAACAGCAGGATTCTGGAAACCAAATAAGTACGCGGATGCCATTTCATTTCCTCACATCTGGAGATGTAGGCCTTTCAAGTGCGGTGATAAACCTTCCTAGAGGACGGTTTTGGAGCACTTCTCATCGTAGAGATTACTGAATCTGACAGGCCCCGGTCTCTCAGTACCTGGTTTCTCAACAGCCATGCCGTTAAAGCCAATGACTGTAAAGCAGGATGGATTATGGGACCTTGCGATAGCAGGTCCTTCTGCAGTGGTAGGCGCCAGGGGACGTCTGCTACCAGACGTACTAGATCGGCGTACCAAGGACGCTGAGGCCAATCTGGAGCGATTAGGATCATTGGAATTCCCTCTGTCTCCACTCTGCGGAGCAGAAGAGGAAGAAGCCTTAAGGGAGGGAAGGCATAGATTAGCCGATACTGACCCCACAATGCCACCAACGCGTCCGTTGCGTCTGCCCATGGGTCTCTTGACCGGGCCACAAACCTCAATACCTTACGATTGAGTCGGGAAGCCATAAGATCTACGTCTGGTGTGCCCCATCTTTGGCAGAGGAGTTGGAACACCTCCGGGTGCAAGGACCATTCGCCCTGGTCCAGCATCTGGCGGCTCAGGTAGTCCGCCTGCCAGTTTTCCACACCCGGAATGTACACGGCCGACAGTGCCGGTACGCTCCTCTCTGCCCACTTCAGGATGCGAGCGATCTCCGATGCTGCAGCTGAGCTTCTTGTTCCTCCCTGATGATTGACATATGCCACTGCTGTGGCGTTGTCTGACTGGATCCTGACTGGACGCCCTTGCAGCCTCTGAGACCATTTGAAGAGGCACAGCCTGATCGCCCGGATTACCAGGACATTGATCGGCAGGAGGGCTTCCTCTGGGGTCCAGCAACCTTGCGCCGACTGAACACCCCAGACTGCCCCCCAAACCTTTAAGGCTGGCGTCCGTCGTGATCACTATCCAGTAAACCGGAAGAAATGACTTCCCGGCCATTAGAGCCGGTGCTGTCAGCCACCATACCAGGGATCTCCTGACTATGTGGCTCACTCGGATTTGATAATCCAGAGATGATGGACATCTGTTCCATCTGGACAGAACTTCCTTCTGTAACACTCGAGTGTGGTATTGAGCATATGGGACCGCCTCGAAGGAGGCTACCCTGAGGCCCAACACTCGCATGCAAAAAAACGGAGTGACGACCAATTCCTGGAAGTCAGCTGCCGTACTGCAGCCCGGAGGTGTCTGCAACTTCTCCACAGGGAGGAATACCTTTGCCTCTGAGGAATCCAGAATCAACCCTAGGTACACTAGGCGTTGAGTGGGCACCAATACTGACTTTTGCGTGTTTAGTATCCAACCAGTCTCGAAGAGTCTGACAGGTAATGGACACGCTTACCTCTAATTCTGAGCTTAAAGGGGCCTTCAGCAGAAGGTCGTATAAGTAGCCTGTGATAGCGATACCCCGCTGTCTTAGAAGTGCCAGAATCGGAGCGAGCACCTTGGTGAACGTCCTGGGTGCTGAGGCAAGGCCCAATGGGAGGGCCACAAACTGGTAGTGGTCCTTCCCGATAGCAAATCGCAGAAACCTCTGGTGTCTGGAGTATATGGGGACATGCAGGTATGCGTCCTTGATGTCCAAGGAGGCCAGAAAGTCCCCCGGATGGAGAGCCGTGACTACAGATCGAACCGACTCCATCCGAAAACTTTGTACCTTCACAAAGCAATTGAGGGCTCTGAGATCCAAGCTTGGACGAACCCCCTCCTTCTTCGGCACAATGAACAGATTTGAGTAAAAACCCTGTTCCAGTTCTGGAACTGGAATAACTACCCCACGTTCCAGTAGACCCTGGACCGCCCCATACAGGGCCTCCCGACGGGTCGGTAGTAACTGGAGATTGGAGGTGTTGAATCTGTCCGGTGGACAAGAGAGAAACCATCTTGTAGCCCGAGGAGATTACTTCGCAAACCCACCTGTCGGAGATTAGTGCTGTCCACTGAGTCGCGAATTTGCGAAGACGTCTCCCCACCCGAGAGCTGGGTGGGGGTGGACCTTCATGCGGACGCAAATTTGTCCGCAGGCTTATTGGGTATGCGGGACCAAGGACGCTTTTGTCCTTGGGCAGGCGCTTTATCGGCCTGGGGTCTTTTCCCTGTCGCCCTAGGGGGACGAAAAAAACCGCTTGCGTGCCGTAAAGGAGGGCCCTTGCCCTTGGCGTGGCCCCTTACCCTTGCTAATTTGGGGAAGCAAAGTGCTTTTACTTCCTGTGGCATCCTTGATGATGTCATCCAGAGAAACCCCAAAAAGTCTATCGCCCTTAAAAGGCAGATCCAACAGGGCTTTCTTGGAAGTCTGGTCCGCAGACCAGCCTTTTAGCCAGATCAGGCGGCGTATTGCTACTGCATAAACCGAAGTTTTAGACAGCAGGGGAATAGTATTCATGTCTGACTCGCAGACAAACCTAAGGCCCTGGACCAACAGGTCGGCCAATGTTATCATCAGGAGGAGCATCTCGCTCCTTAACCCCTGGAGTAGCAATCTTGCCCATTCAGTAAGTGTGTGAGACACTAGGGCCCCCGCCAATGCCGGGCGTACTGCTGTTAGTATTTTCTTGTAATCAATCGAATTCCAGGTGTTTGAAAGTGAAGACAATTTATTCAAGATGCACCGGTACACTTTGTGTGAAGCTTACAAGATGAAAATCATAGCAAAAGTGAGAGAGAAGCAGGGGGCCCCCACCTTCTCATCCTTACACTGAAAAGACAATAACACTTCTTATTGGCTAATTTGCTAAGGAGGCTCCACTGGTACATGGTACAAGTTAGTACCTTTATTCACAAGCAAAGCGTCCCGTACAATCTGCTTTCTATACATGTATTACGTATGGGGTTAGTAAGAACAAAAGAATACAACAAGGTTAGAACATGTGCTCAGAAGCCATCTTAAAGAATCAGTAAAGCTGTCTAATAGACGCACAATACTAAACTTTTCTAACATTCCCTCCTCTTGTGGGTCTATTTTATCTCAATACATTTCTATGATAGTCCCTGTGTTATACACTTTCGGACTGTATGTCATTAAGTTGAGCTTCAATGTCCACATAGGTCTCCTCAGAGGTAGGAATGGCTTGATGCATTGTTCTTGAGATTGCGGTTTCAATCAGTTTTTGTGAAAGTCCTTGAATACAGAGAATGCAGCAGCATCCGTAAGTGACAAAAACCGCAGCAATTGAGATCGAACATGATGTGATAAGTCCAGTCCACTTACCAAACCATCCTTCAAGCCAGTTTGTGAATGGATCGTTAATACCTGAATTTTCCGCTAATTCATTCGATAGAGCAGTCAATCCTTCCAGGGCTCTGGTCTCCAGGAGCTGTATTAGGGATAAAGGTACAACACATGCTACCAAACATTTTGCATACCCCTCCTCTTTCAGCCAGGATCATTTCTTCCCTACCTAGTATGATACCAGAGGGTCCACAGTACTACTTCACGTCTAAGTGGAGCAAAGTTCTTCTTGGGGTGTATGTGGATACATATCTTTACTCATTCGTATCACCCATCTTGGCATCATATGAATCTGCTAATCTGACTATCTGGTAACACTCTATTTCTTCCCTGGGGTCATCTCCCTCAGTTCTAACTGCCATTGTAGTAATTCTTTTCACATTTAGCACATCTGGAAAACGAATTAGCAAGTAATCCAACAACTGATTCCCATAAGAACAAAAAAACTGTTGAATCCTTGAAAATTTACCATTTCTGATATACTAGTTTTTGGGCAGCCTTGCATTGCTTAAACTCAAAATGAAAGTGAATGAGTACTAGGTGTGTGCATTTTTTTTTTTAAACTGTGTGGTCTATGTGAACCTATCTAGCCATTACTCAAATTACTCTTTTTACACCTGTTAGCATGTGTAATTTGTCCAGGTAATTTTCCTCTATAGCCTTGACTGCTAAGATCGAGCAAAGGCATAACAGTAGTTTACTCATCTTTTGAAATCAGCTGTACTTTCTTGCAATGGCTAGCATGTATCCATGTCACTTTACAGCTGTAGCAGTTGTCAGGGACACTTGGTAGGGTCCTTCAACTTTGGTCCTAAAGGTACTTTCACATGTTCTTTTACTAGGACCCAATCAACTGGCTGTAAATCATGTGTTCCAGTTACTTGATCTGGAATTGGATCAAAAACAAACTTGTGCATCGCAGTTAGTTTCTTGTATTAGACAATTACTTAACAAAATTATTATACATTACAACAGTCTGATGTGGAAAATACAACCCTGTCTTAGGTGGGCCCCCCCAAACAAAATCTCATAAGGGCTCAAGTTCTCTGACCTATAAAGTAGGGGTAATCCTGATGCTGTAAAGAACCTGAGGAAACCGTTATGGCCATTGTTTCTTTACTAACCTATCTACCCTTTTCTTGCATTGATTTAGCTGGCCTGCCTTTAACGACTCCACTATACCTTTCTACCTTCCCTGAACTCTGAGGATGATAGGAGCATGGAAGGCCTGCTCAATTGCCAAATCCTTGCATGTAATTTTCATGATCTGTTCAGTGGAATGTTTTCCTCTGTCATTCTCTATGATTTCAGGGACTCCAACCGGCATATTACCTCGGAAAGGATCGTCTTTTCTGTCGTCTTGGCATATTACCTCAGAAAGGATCGTCTTTTCTGTCGTCTTGGCATTTGCTTTAGCCACCAGTCAGGCTTCTATCCAGCTTGAAACATTTCTATGCACAACAAAACATATTGATATTGGCCTTGTTTGAGCAATTGGATTTAATAAATCTGAAGTCTTTGGAAAAGGAATAGTGACTTGGCCAAATGTCTTTGTGTTACTCTGGTCTGTTTTCCTGAGTTATTTTTAGCACAGATTATGCATCCCTCAACAAAGTCTTGATATTCATTTCTGGAGTATCGAATAAACCATCCAGCCTTGCTTATGTTCCTTCCATTGCCTTAGGGCATACATGACTCAGTCCATGGGCTAATGGCATAATCATCTTTTCCATTTCAGATGGGACACATATTCCATTTTCCTTGCACAAGAGTCCATCTTGATCCTTCTTTACATAATCTTATACCAATCATCAGGTGCAGATTCTTGCAATTTCTTAATCAGCTCTTTTACTTTCAGTATTAGTTTCCTTATTTTCCTTCAATCTGTTACAGGTTTCTTCTTCTTCTTCTTTTTTTTCCCTTGCAAAATCTGTGATTAGTCATGATTGCTTCCATTGGTGTTTCAGCAGTCTTCCTGGCAGTATGATCAGGCAACTGGTTTCCTTTTTCTTCCATGGGTTGTCCTCCAGTATGTGCCTTGACTTTCAGGGTGGCTACTTCCTTTGGGAGGGTGACTGGTTCAAAAAGTTCTCAAACATATTTCCAGTTTTAAATTGATTTTTCTTGCAGCAATTGTGAAACTTCTGTCCTTCCTTATGGGTCCATAATCATGGACTACTTCGACAGCATGCTTGCTACCAGTATAGGTGTTTGCTGTTTGATCCTTTGCGGTCTCATAGGCCCTTATGAGTGCTACCACTTTGGCAACCAGCGCTGAAAGTGATGAAGGGAGTAGTTGGGTCTCAATCACTTCCTCCAATGTTGTCACCGCATATGCCATTCTTGGGACTCCATCTTCGTACAGGCGTGAACCCTCTGCAAACAGGATCAGATCAGAATTTTCAAAAGGAGTGTCCTTTACTGGGGAGATTTGCTGCATTTCTTCTTCCATAAGTTTTAAGCAAATGTGGTCACCCTCCTCTTCAGGGTTTTCCTCTGTCTCTAGGAAAAAGCTGGCAGGCTTGATTGTAGTACATCTTTTCACTTCTTTTTCTCCTAATTCAAGCAGTATTGCTTCATAACCTCCATTCCAAAGCATATCTTCTCTTCTGTACAGCACCACTGGCACAGGTTGCAGCTGCAGTTTTCTTTTTGCGTTCTTGCCACAACATGGGTTTTGGTGCATCCACCCACCGGATCTATTTTATACACGGCTTGAAAGGGTTACTGGTGAGTCCAGGTAGACCTCTGCAAACCTTATTGCCGTGGGAGTTTATTTACAAAAATGGGATCCCTTATCACTGTAGATCTTTTCAGGTATTCCAAATGTAGGACTTATATCTTAGTAACGTTTTGGCCACAGTCTATGCGTCCGCACTGCTTGTCGGGAATACCTCCACCCATTTGGTCAAGGCGTCTATGATAACCAAACAATATTTCTTCCTTTCACATTTGTCCAATTCAATAAAATCCATACAAATGTGCTGGAATGGATATTGCGGTGTAGGGAACTTCCCTTTCCGTAGTCTTATGCCTCCCTGAGTATTGTCACTTGCACATATAATGTACTGAGAACAATTTTTTTTTTTTTTTTGTAGTTAGTAAAACCATAGGCTGTACATACCGTATTTAACATCTCAGTCATCCCCCTGTTTGACACATGAGTTACTCCATGTGTCAAAACTGCTGCATACCTAAATAGGGATCTTGGCAATACCGGTTTTCCTTCAGGTGATGTATAAATACTATCTATTATTGTGCAACCTTTTTGTTTTCCAATAATGTTTCTCCCCGGGATGTGCATTCTACTGCATATCAGTAAGGACTGTATGATCTATCTCTACAATGTCCAGTTCTGTCATTTTTTGATGTGTTTCTTGTGCTGCTATTTTAGCAGCTTCATCTGCCCTTTTATTTCCCTTCGAGATGGGGGTCTGTGTGTGAAATTGGCTTACCACTAGAGGTCACCATTCCCCTGTTTTTCCATTGTTGTGCAAAAAACATTATTGACTATCAGTATATATGGTTACAGATTTTCCTTTTGATAGTATGCATGTTCTTGTCAGTGCTACAAGCTCTGCTACTTGTGCTGAATAATGTTTTGGTAATGGCCTAGCCTCTAAGATTTCACCCTGTGTCACTACTGTATATCCAGTTGCATTTGTGCCATCTGGATTTTTTTTTACTGGAGCCATCTACAAAAAGTGTCATGTCAGGGTTGGATAACGGTACATCTTTCAAATCACTTTGTGGAGGTACCTTTTCAGTGTTGGCAGCAGTACAGCCATGTTTATGACCATCAGTATGAAGTGGTAGCAGTGTGGATGGGTTTAATGTAGTACACCTCTGTATTGTTAAGTGAGGTTGTATCAAGAGTATTGTCATACAGGAAAGATGTCATGCTGGGCTCAAATGTGATATCTTTTGTAGCAAAAGAATAACAGATACTGCATGTGATACTTTGAGTGTAAGCAGGTGATATAGCACTATGGATGCTGAGGCCTTAACTGCTTCGGCTGCAGCTACCACTGCCTGTACACAGGGTAGAAGTGCTCTAGTTACCCTGTCTAGTTTTATAAAATAGTAAGCGATCGGCCTCTGGTGCTCGCCATGTAACTGTGTAAGTACCGATGTCATGTGACCGTCCCTTTAGTCCACTGTTTGTTTGAAAGGTCCAATCAGTCCGTTGTACCCATCTAAGCTGGCATCTATTCAGTAAGACAGTCAACCTGTTAAGTCTAGGCTATCTGGAGGCAATGGATCCCCTTGTCCTTGTCCGCTTGTCCTCCCCTGGGGTATGGGACTTCTATCAAGGGGTACTCCTCTCCATCATCTACACCATACCTCATATGAGGTTTATTTAATCTCTTGGACCCTGCTGGGGCCCCTAGTACATGGATTATGGCGTTAGTTAAAGATTCAAGGATCGATCTGTTCATCTCCAAAGCTGTGCTACTGTCTAAATAGATTGAGGAAGTAAGTTTGGGGTCTTGTTCAAAGGCGGTTCCTAACAGGGGTGGGTGTGACGGGAAGGGTGGTACTCTGGGCAGTGGCTTGCACCTGAGGGGGGGGCTATTTTTAAGGATGGGGTCTTGTGGTTCAACAAATGAAATCCTCCTCTTTGTCCACCAGGGGCATTTGGGCTTGACATTTTTCTTTTGTTCTCCCGTCTGCTCTGATCCTAGCGTGTTGAAGCCCGTGAGGCCATTTTTTTTTTTTTTGTTGTTTAACCCATGTCTTTTGTCTTTTTTTTCTCTGGGTCATAACAATTTAAGCTTATCCACCAAATCCTGACACCCTTTTACAGTTAATTTACCATTAAATCCAACTTTTGTTTCCCATTTAGCACAATACTGAACAGATTTTAGGTTGTTTACTTTGCATAAATTTCTTATCTCCTTCTAACAGCACTACAATGAACACCTTTAAAGTAGTCAAAAACATCCTCAGCTTTTCCTTGTCTCATATTCAACAATCCTCATTAATAATCTTACAACAGTTTTACCTTCTTTATACTGCAATTCACTTCCATGTTTTCCATCTACTACTTTTTAACTTTAACTTGCATAGTTCCTTTAATATTTTGGCACTCTAAATCAATTCAGTCACATGTTATACTACTAAAATCATATCAAGCGTTAACATTCTTAGAGACGGTTTTCCCACACAGAAATCTGAAGGGAGGGGGGCCTCTCTCCCCTCTTAAGCATAGATACACAAAACGCAAAAAGAAGGGAGGGAGGGAGGGAGGCTTTGAAATGCAAGCAGGTTTTTCTCTGCATCTAAGAACCATCAGCATTGATTTTCTGCTTCTCAAATATTTCTTAAACATTTAGATAATACTTGCATTGCCTCGTCTAATTCTCACCATCACATAAATCATCATTTGTGGGTCTCACATTAACTTATAGAACACCTTGGCTCAGTTCTGCCGTTTTTCAATGAAATTACAGCATCCATAAAACATAAGAAAGAAGACACTAAAACACACACAGAATAAAGTTAACTTTGCGGTCTTTCTAGACCACTCTGCTATTTAGCGCTTAAACCATCAAACATTCAACCTCAGACGTCAGGAAATCTACCTCTGATAACATCAGGCAAAACACCTCTGACAACATCAGGCAATCAACCTCTGACGTTTTGGTATACCACAAATCTTTTTTTTTACCTGTCCGGACAGCGGGTGACTTTTTTTTTTACCATAGGCAATGTACCCAAATGCCTTTGTCTTCGAGCACTAGATTATCGAGATTTTATACGATCAATACAAGTGTCGGTACCACAATTCACATACACAATTCACATACACAATTCACACAGAACAAACAAGAATCAACCGAAAAGAAGAGAAGAGTAGAGAAGAGAGGAAAAGAGAAGAAAAGTAAATATAAATTATCTTACCTTCCAAACACCAAAAGACTAAATATATTCAGGTTCAGAACCAGATAGTGGATTTGGGTCAAATCCGGTGCCAAGCAGTCCCTGTTTAACACTAACGTGAGTGGGGGATTCTCAGTGAGCTTTTCAGGTCCAATACTCACTGGGTTCTGTCGGTTCCGGAAGACCCAATCTCCAACCATTGATTTCCGCTCGAAAGACCAAATGTTAGTATTTTCTTGTAATCAATCGAATTCCAGGTGTTTGAAAGTGAAGACAATTTATTCAAGATGCACCGGTACACTTTGTGTGAAGCTTACAAGATGAAAATCATAGCAAAAGTGAGAGAGAAGCAGGGGGCCCCCACCTTCTCATCCTTACACTGAAAAGAAAATAACACTTCTTATTGGCTAATTTGCTAAGGAGGCTCCACTGGTACATGGTACAAGTTAGTACCTTTATTCACAAGCAAAGCGTCCCGTACAATCTGCTTTCTATACATGTATTACGTATGGGGTTAGTAAGAACAAAAGAATACAACAAGGTTAGAACATGTGCTCAGAAGCCATCTTAAAGAATCAGTAAAGCTGTCTAATAGACGCACAATACTAAACTTTTCTAACACTGCCGAGCCTACCACTGAGTATAGGTAGCAAGCGAGTGCCTTCTTATCCACAGGGTCCTTGAAAACAGGAGCCCCTTCTACAGGAATTGTGGTGGCTCTATTAAGTCTGGAGACCGGAGGGTCCACTATAAGGGGGAGAGGTCCATTTATTCAGAAAACTCTCCTCAAAAGGGGTACCGTACCGCAAACCTCTTTGGGACTGTAAAGACCCTCAGTGGGTTCTCCCATTCCTTGTATAAGAGTTTATCAAAAGACACACAAGGGAACACCTTAGCAGTGCGGGCAGGTCTATGAAACCCAAGTGGACCGGAGTCTCTGCTGCTTCTGCAGTATTTTCCAATTTTAGCATATCCCGCACTGCAGTAATAAGGTCAGATACCAAAGCCGTCTTGCGTACTGACCTGGACTTTGAGTTATTCTCACTGTCTGGTCACGGTCTGCAGTCTCTGATGCGTCAGAATCTGGGCCCCGAGCCATAGCTGGACCTGGTTCTGCACCAGAATTATCCCCAAAAGCTTGCAGGGGATGGGGCGCTTACTACCCCCTGTATTCCCGTGTGCTGCTTCCACCCTGGCAGCAAACGCCTCTAGGATTGCAGTCATAGCGTTCATAGACACCTCAGGGGCACCAGCTGCTAAATCTGGTGCTTCAGGGGGAGAAGACATCTGGCTCAGATGCCATGCTGACCACACGCTAACACTCACAGGGCTCCAGGCAAGATATCAATAGGCCACCCTCCTGTGCTGCAGAGAGGCTGGGTCACCCAGAGGACTCACCACTCTGGACTGGTACTGCTATGCTGCCGTGTGCTGCGCCTGTGATGCTGTCCCACTGCTGCTGTGTCAGTCTGCTTCTTTTATCAGCCTTTCCTGTGTGAATTATCGCACCAGTGTAATGCACCCTAGAGGCCGGAGGCTCTCGCAAAATGGTTGCCAAAAACGTCTGTATGGAAGATAATGTGGGCTCTAAGAAAATGGCCGCCGACAGAAGATAGAGGTCAAGCAGCCATAGCCCACAAAAAGATGGCCGCCGAACGGCAATATCTGCATACAGGGTGGACAAACATGGCCGCCGATCAGCTGATAGGGGCCAGTGGGTGTGGCCGAACCACAGGAAGATGGCCGCCGGGCAGTCACAAGAGGCCGATCTCGGCATGGACCACCTCAAAATGGCCGCCGACAGCATGGAGGAGGAAGCATACAAACACAGGTAAGCAGAAATGACATTTCTTTTAAATGTTAGTTACAGCCAGCCCCGCTCCAGTGGAACCCCCTAGGTGACCCCCAGCACCCTTAGCTAGAAGCCCAGGGAGGAGGGAAAGGCAGGGAGAGAGGGAAGAAAGGGGCCACAACCACTTACTTGATCTCTCCAGGAATGTCCAGCTAAATCACCCAGCCGAGGCAGGGGAGTTTTACTTACCTATCCTGCATGTCTTATGCTGGAAGACATTCCAAACAGGTCATCGTCCGCGCACGGAAGGCGACTGTTGGCCAGGCATGCTGTGACTGAACCCAGAAGGGATGATCATATGTATGCCCTGGAGCGTGACGCTCACCGGACAGGCTGCTGCGACTCGGCCGTAAGGTCAGCCGAAGCTGAGCGGTCCGATGCAAGCCTTGGAGCGTAAGCTCACCGGCCAGGCTGCTGCGACTCGGCCGTAAGGTCAGCCGAAGCTGAGCGGTCCGATGCAGGCCCTGGAGCGTAGGCTCACCGGCCACCCGTGGAGCGACGGGCATGTCGTGGAAAACCCAGCGCGTAGCTAGGGTCGGCACACGCTCGATGGCCGAAACTGGGGAGACTACAAGGATCGAGGATCCAGCCTGTCACCCAGTCGGCAGTTGATCGAAGATCGCAGGAAACCAAAAATTTAGCAAAAAAAAAAAATTATAATATATCTTTTTCCCCCGGACCAATGGGCCCGAAGGGAGCCATGTCCTACTCCTTGCTAGACAGAAAAAAACTGATCTGCGATATGCAGACTGGGAGGATATACCCGGGGGACTGTAGGTGGTGTGATGCAACACTTTTTACAAGTTTTTCTGCCTAGTCACTCCTAATTAATGGATAATACCCACTTTGTCAATAGAGAAGCTGTGTCGGTCCATGGACGAAAGAGTAACTTACGGAGGGAAACTCCACAAACCGGGGTAGACCTTCAACTGAGAGCAGTTCGAACTATGGATGCTCAAGGCTTGTTGTCCTGAGGAGCCTGTGGTCTTCTGCGCTGGGAACGGCGATTGCGCCGGGACCGTTGAGGTCTTCCCAACGGGTTTGCTGCAGGGTTATTGTCATTTGGAGTATGAACAAATGGCAGCCAGTTGGGTAGCGACACCGCAGGCAACTCGACGGAGTTGAGGAAAGCATTGACATCCACAGGGTGTATGAATGCCCTCCCTTGCGTGCTCTTAGGTGAAAAGGGATGGCCCCATTTGTAGGCGATTCCCTGGTCGCTGAGCTTCTCCAGAAGAGGCTTCATGCAACGGCGCATCTGAAGGGTCCTCCGGGATACATCAGGCAGGAGAGTGATCTGTGCACCATCAAAGTCCAAGTGTCCTCTGTGTCAAGCTCGTTGCAATAATAAACATGTACCTTTTTTACCTACACCATGTCTACAGTCTCACTCAAAGTCCCAAACTTCCATTTACTTTTTCGAATTGGGTATGGAGGTGCACCACATATGCGCCTCATTCAAAGTCCCAAACTCCCCCCCCCCTTTTGTTCTTCTAATAGGGATGGAGACTGTTAGACAGGGTAGGCAGTTTTCCCCTGCCACCCAGGTGTTAGGTTGCTAAGCCCCATTAGTTAATGTGCCTTATTGAGGTGCTCTCTCAGGACATGGTTCATCCATGTCCATGAGAATGGGCAGCATACATGCGTTTTACCATGGTTCTGGGATTGGGGTTTGGTCTTATGCATGTCCCTGGCTTTTTTTATGTGTCATTTGGGAGCTGCGATGCGCTCTGCGCATCCGCTTCGTCATCCCCCTTCCCCTGCCCATAGGGTGGTGGGTTGTGCGATCGTGGGGCCTGGGCTTACATCGCTATGGCAGAATGTTAGAAACATTCAAGAACAAAACCAGAGCTGAACAACCCCGCCCAGGGGGGCAGTCCCCCCGGACATTACCCTCCCACCTGCAGCTAGCAACCTCAGTTCGTAACAAAGCAGTACAAACCTTAAAAAGGAAGGGTGGGTGCTGTGTCAGTCCATGGACGTAAGAGAAACTGATCTTACACATTTATACTGCTCCCATCCCTCTTGACACTGCTTTGGGACGTCCCATACGTTCAGTGATAAGAGCCGCCGTGTCGGTCCATGGATAAGAGAAAATAGGATTTCGTAAAATCCATTTCTCTGACATCCATGGACCGACACGGCGGCTCTGATCACTGAACGTATGGTATATGTCCCTGCTTGCAGGAGAAGACCTAGGCAGAATGTTAAATGTTAAAACATTCTAGAACAAACCAGAGCTGAACAGCCCCGCCCAGGGGGGCGGTCCCTCCGGACATTACCCTCCCACCTGCAGATAGCAGACCTCAGTTTGTAACAAAGCAGCACAAACTTAAAAAGGAAGGGTGGGTGCCGTGTCGGTCCATGGATGTCAGAGAAATGGATTTTACAGTGAGTACAAAAATCCTATTTTCTCTTATCATCCATGGACCGACACGGAGGCTCTCATCACTGAACGTATGGGACGTCCCAAAGCAGTGTCAAGAGGGATGGGAGCAGAATAAATGGAAAAACCAAAAAAACTTCACTCCAAACAAGGCAGAGCTCAACGGAGGAGTTGCCACTTTAAACAGCGGCCTGCAACACCTTGCAGCCGAAGGAAGCATCCGGAGATGCAGCCACATCAATCCTATAAAACTTAGAAAAGGGTATGAACAGACGACCAGGTCGCCGCCTTGCACACTTGTGCAACCGACGCTTGATGTCGGAAAACCCAGGAAGCACCAATTGCCCTGGTGGAATGCGCCGTAACCGGGAAGAGAGTTGCCCGCCCCATGAGAGCATAGGCTTGAAAAACGGTTTGTCCGATCCACCTAGAAAATGGTGGCGGACAAAGCCGCATGGCCCTGTTCCTGACCAGAGAGTCAGACTTCCGAATAGAAGCAGCAGACAGGCACACCCGCAAGGCTCGTACCACATTCAAAGTGTGCCGCGCACACTCTGGGATGCGATGGTCGAGGACACTAGGACGGGAGGACAATGTCCTCATTTTAGGTGAAAGGTCGAGATCAACCTTGACAAAAGAGAAAGTCGCGGATGCAACACCGCCTTATCCTTATGGATGACTAAATATGGCGACTTGCAGTACAAGGTCGCCAATTCAGATACTCGTCTAACAGAAGTGATGCCACTAAAAAGGCCACCCCCTGAGACAAAGTGAAGAGGGGGAATATCCCTGATATTCTCAAAAAGGAGGTTCCTAGAGAACCAATAGTACCAATTCCGATCCCACGGGGGGAGAGGAGACTTGACAGGAGGGAGCCCATGGCGAACCCCCTGCACAAGGGTGCCAACCAAGGAATGACCCGCTAGTGGTCGCCGAAATCTGACCCTTAATGATACTCAAAGCGAGCCTTTGGGCCACTCCATGCTGTAGGAAATGCAGGATTCTAGGGACGGAATACGTCAGAGGATGTCAGTCCAGCTCTTCGCACATGGCGATGTAAGCTTTCCAGGTACAGAGATAGTTCTGGAGAAAGACTTCCGTGTACTTAATATGGACGAAATGACCGAGTCCGAGACCTCGGTCTTTCAACACCTGGCTTTAAACAGCCATGCTGTTAAGGCCAGAGGCTGTAAAAGGCAGGATGAAATATATGACTTTGAGACAGAAAGTCCTCCCTTATTGGCAACCATCAGAGAACGGCCGCAACGAGACGTACAAGTGAAGCCAAGGTCAATCCGGAGCAATGAGGATCACTGGAATTCCCTCGGTCGCCACCCTGCGCAGCAGGCGAGGGAGCAACTGCAGCGGAGGATAAACGTATATCAGGTGATAATGATCCCATGGGCCACTGACGCCTCTGAGGTATCCGCCCAAGGGTCCTTGGATCTGGCCACAAATCTCGACAACTTGCGATTGAGTCGAGAGGCCATCGGGTCCACCTCCGGCGTGCCCCACCGTATGTGTGGCAAAGGAGTTGAAATACCTCCGGGTGCAAGGACCACTCTCCCTGGTCCAACGTCTGGCGACTCAAATAGTCCGCCAGTTCTATGCCCGGAATGTAAACGGCCGACAGAGCCGGCACGCTTCTTTTAGCCCACTTCAGGGTACGGGGGACCTCGGAAGCTGCAGCTGAGCTCCGAGTCCCCCCTTGATGGTCGACATACGTCACCACCGTGACTTGTCCGACTGGATCCTAATGGAGCGATCCTGCAATCTCTCAGACCACGAGGAGAGGCACAGTCTGATGGCCCGTATTTCCAGAACATTGATCGGCAAACGGGCTTCGTCCGGAGTCCAAGCCCTTTGGCCAACAGGACTCCCCAGACTACACCCCAGCCCTTCAGGCTGGCGTCCGTAGTGAACACCGTCCATTGGACGGGGAGGAACGACTTCCTGGACCGAAGAGCCGGGGACTCAAACCACCATGTCAGGGACGCCCTGACCAGGTGGCTCACCTGGATTGGAAAATCCAAAAGACAACGGGGAGTTATCCCAAGGGAACAAGATCTCCTTCTGCAATGCCCTGGTGTGTAATTGGGCATACGGAATGGCCTCGAAAGAGGTCACCATGAGTCCCAGGACTCCCATGCAAAAACGGATTGACGACCATATTTTGGGATGTCAGCATCCGCACTGCAGACTGAAGTGTCAGTAGCTTCCCTGGAGGTAGGAATACCTTTGACTCCAAGGAGTCCAGAATCAGACCGAGATACTCCAGATCTCGAGTCGGGACCCGGACTGACTCCTGAATGTTTAGGAGCCACCCGAAGTCCCTGAGGGTCTGACTGACGATAGTCACACGGTCTTCTAATTCTGAGCCATTTCCTGCTCTGAGAAGAAGATCGTCCAGATAGCCCACAACAGCAATGCCATGCTGTCTCAGCAAGCTAGAACTAGCACAAGCACCTTGGTGAACACCCTCAGTGCTGAGGCTAGGCCGAAAGGAAGAGCCACAAATTGATAGTGGACTACACCGATCGCAAGTGCAGATCGGAACATGCAAGTAGGTGTCCTTGATGTCCAAGGTCGCCAGAAAATCCCCTTGACGGAGTGTACTGACCACCGTGCGAATGGATTCCATTCGGAACTTTTGCACCTTCACGAAGGCATTCAGGACCTGGAGGTCCAAGATAGGTCGAACCCCGTCCCCTTCTTGGGACGACAAACGAATTCGAGTAGAATCCCTGAAACCTCTCCTGTGACAGAACCGGCACAATCACTCCAGACCTCAAACCTGAATAGGCCCCATAGGGCCGCCCGACGGGCAGGAAGGAGAGGAAGATTCGAGGGAAGAATCTGTCTGGTATTAGGAACGGAACCTATCCTGTAAACCTGAGGTGGTCACCTCACACACCCACCGGTAGGAGATCCGGGAGGTCCATTGATCCATGGACCTGCAAAGTCGTCCCCCCTACCCCAGAGTTTGGTGGGGGCAAGACTTCACGCAGAGGCGGGCTAGGGGGCCAGCTTGTTCGGCATACGCACCCAGGAGCGCTCGTGTCCACCAGCCGTACTGCTGTCAGTCTGGGAGGGCCTCCCCGTTGACTGACGAAAAAACACCCTTTTTGCTGGAAAGGAAGGACCCTGCTCACGGAGGCCTCCTTACCCTTGCTAGCCTGAGGAAGAACAGTGCTTTTACCTCCCGTGACATCCTTGATGATGTCACCCAGCGCAGCACCGAAAAGCCTACCACCTTTAAATGGTAAATCCTTCAGAGGCTTTTTAGACGCTAGGTCAGCACTTCAACCAGATCAGACAACGCAATACCACCGCCAAGACAAAGGCCCTGAGTTATAAGGGGCCGCGTCAAACGCTTGCCCATCCCGGAAGTGTTGGAGACACAAGGGTCACCGCTACCACAAGCCGTAGGGCGGACCCCAACAAGGCAAACATGGCTCTACTCACCACTCCTGACCTCCTGTGAGTGGGGTCCTTAAATGCAGGAGTCCCCTCCACCGGGAGAAATGGTGACCTTGTTCAACCGGGCGACTGCAGGGTCGACCACTGGGGGAGAAGCCCACGTTTTAAGTAGGGCATCTTCAAGGGGTATCTGATAGACAAACGCCGCGGGACCATAAAAGTCTTCTGCGGCCTTTTCCCCAGACCTTATCAATGAGCTGGTCAAAGAAAGGAACATATGGAAAAAAAAAAACTTTTTAGAAGGCCTGGCCCTAAGGAACCAGAGGAGACTGTCCACCTGAGGTTCTACATCCGCAGCATTTAGCTTGTGAGTGTCCCTCACTGCATCAATGAGTTCACAAAACAAGCGCCCTGTCATTTACTGACACAGAACTTGAGTCTTCCTTGCAAGGAATATCCTGTTCAAAACCATCAAATATATTCAGAGCTAGGGTCCTGAGCGGTAGTGGCTAGGCCCATATCTGAATCAGCGCACACCCCCCCTTTTTTTTTGTGGAAAAAAAGTGGGGAGAGGGGTTTTTTTTGCTCCCTTGCGCTCACACTCTGCTTCCTCCTGGTCAGATTAATGATTCCAGGACTGCCGACAACTGGTCCCTAAGGACCGCAGGAGCACTGCCAGTTGTCCCTAACAATGTGAAGAAACAGGTGAACCAGACTCCAATATTGCCACCCTCTGAGACCTTATTCACCATTACAGTGAATACAGCCCACCCACTGGTTATGCTGGGGCTGAGGAGGGGATACCTGGAGTACTCACCACCCCTAGGGACCGCTCGGTACCGCTGTATGAGCCGCGCTCTAGCGCTGTATGAGTCGCGCTGTAGCGCGGGTGCAGCCTGAGGTGAAGAATCTGTGAGGATGTGTGTAATTCGCGCCGTTCAGCAGCGCTGCTAGAGGCCGAAAACGAAACTGAAGTGCCGCGGCTACGAGAAAATGGCCGCCGGGCACCAGTATAACTGTGCATTGAGCCCCAGCAAAATGGCCGCCAATGGCACACTTTTTAAAATTAAAACACTGTGCCAATGGCGCACAGAAAAAAAACACAGCCAGTCCCCCAGAACACTTCCCAAGCAAAACAGTCATGGAGCGGCCCCCCCAGGGCAGAGTGACCCCCCAAGCATCCCCACACAGCACAACAGGGTGCAGAGAGCAGCATAACAGGGGGAGACAGGGACAACCCCCCACACACAGAAACACAGCCAGCATGTACTCACCTTGCAGCAGGAGAGACTACTTACCCGTCCCGCAAGCACCTTGGAGAACACCCCCGGTGCCACTAGAGGGACTCACTGGCTTGTTTCAGACAGACCTATCACAGAGTCGTACTGCGTAGCTGTCGGCCCGGTCCACCGCAAAAGATACAGTAGGTACTGTTCGATCTTGAGAGGACCGCGGGAGCATGAAAGCAACCCGGCCACCCCTGGAGCCATGGGGTAGGTCGTGAACTGAGTCTCACGCACACAAGGCGAGGATCAGCACGTTCGATGGTCGGACAGGGAAGACTACGAGGATACCAGTGTACCCAACCTGTTGACAGTTGATTGAAGGTCTCAAAAATAAAATAACATTCCCAAAGGAATAAAATTTAAAAGTAAAATCTTCCAGGAGACTGGCTCCTGAGAGAGCCACGTCTTCTCCTGCTAGGCAGGGGAAAAAAAAACTGAGGACTGCTGACTGCAGGGGGTGGGTTATGTCCGGAGGGACCGCCCCCCCTGGGCGGCGCTGTTCAGCTCTGGTTTGTTCTACAATGTTTTAACATTTAACATTCTGCCTAGGTCTTCTCCTGCAAGCAGGGACATATACTATACGTTCAGTGATGAGACGCCTTGTCGGTCCATGGATAAGAGAAAATACTTTTTTCTCTTATCGTCAATGGACTAACACAGCTCTCATACTGTTTACGTGTGGGACGTCCCAAAGCAGTATAAGAAAAGGGTGGGAGCAAAATAGTAAAGGAACAACCAGAACTTCACTCCAAACAAGCAGAGCTCCTTAACTGAGGAGTTGCAACATTAAACAGCGGCCTGCAACACTGCGGCCGAAGGAAGCATCCGAAGATGCAGCCACGTCAACCTTATAGAATTTTGAAAAGGTATGAACGGACGACCAGGTCGCCGCCTTGCACACTTGTGCAACCGACACTTGATGTCGGAAAGCCCAGGAAGCACCAATTGCCCTGGTGGAATGCGCCGTAACCGGGAAGGAAGGCGCCCGCCCCTTAATGGCATAGGCCTATCTAACTGTCTGTCTGATCCACCTCGAAATGGTGGCAGACGATACCGCTTGGCCCTGTTTCGGACCAGAGACAGACACAAACAGTGAGTCAGACTTCCAAATAGAAGCAGTAGCCGCCAGGTATACCCGTAAGGCACGCACCACATCCAAATTGTGAAGCGCAAACTCGATGGGTGAGGGCACAAGGACGGGAGTACAATGTCCTCATTAAGGTGAAAAGCCGAAACCACCTTAGGAAGGAAAGACGGTCGCAACATCGCCTTATCCTTATGGAGGACCAGGTAAGGCGACTTGCATGACAGAGCCACCAACTCAGACACCCGTCTAACAGAAGTGATGGCCACTAAGAAAGCCACCTTCTGGGACAAAGTTAAAAGAGGAATATCTTTGATATTTTCAAAAGGAGGTTCCTGAAGAACTGAGAGCACTAAGTTCAGATCCCAAGGAGGGAGCGGAGGCTTTGCAGGTGGAACCACATGGCGTACCCCCTGTACCAAAGTGCTTACTAAGGAATGACCTGCTATGGGTCTTTGAAAGAAAACGGTCAAGGCCAAAATCTGACCCTTAATAGTGCTCAAAGCCAGCCTTTGTGCAACACCACGCTGCAAGAACCGCAGGATTCTGGGGACAGAGTACGTCCGTGGATGCCAGTCTAGCTCTTCGCACATAGCGATGTAAGCGCTCCCTAGAAGAAGACTTCCTTGCCCTAAGCATGGTTGAAATTACCGAATCCGACAGGCCTCGGTCCTTCAGCACTTGGCTCTCAATAGCCATGCCGTTAAAGCCAGAGACTGTGAAGCAGGATGAAAGATAGGACCTCGAGACAGAAGGTCCTCCCCCTCAAGGGAAGCCGCCAAGGGACGTCCGCTATGAGACATACCAGGTCGGCGTACCAGTGACGCCGAGGCCAGTTTGGGGCAATGAGGATCACAGGGATGCCCTCGGCCGCTACCCTGCATAGCAGACGAGGAAGCAACTGCAGCGGAGGGTAGGCATTACATATACATTAAAGCCAGGGGTCTCAAACTGGTGGCCCTCAGCTTTTGCGAAACTACAAGTCCCATCATGCCTCTGCCTGTAAGAGTCAGGCTTGTAACTGTCAGCCATGCAATGCCTCATGGGACTTGTAGTTTTGCAACAGCTGGAGGGCCGCCAGTTTGAGACCCCAGCATTAAGCGATACTGACCCCACGGGGCCACTAACGCGTCCGAGGCATCCGCCCAGGGGTCCCCGGACCTGGCCACAAACCTTGACACCTTGCGATTGAGTCGAAATGCCATCAGGTCCACATCCGGAGTGCCCCACCGCCGGCAAAGGAGTTGAAACACCTCCGGATGCAAGGACCACTCCCCCTGGTCCAGGGACTGGTGGCTCAGATAGTCCGCCTGCCAGTTTTCTACACCCGGAATGTAGACGGCCGACAGAGCCGGCACGCTTCTTTCCACCCACCTTAGGATGTGGGCGACCTCGGATGCCGCAGCCGAGCTCCGAGTGCCCCCCTGATGGTTGACATATGCCACGGCCGTGGCGTTGTCCGACTGGATTCTGACCGAGCGGCCCTGTAACCTCTTCGACCACGCGGAGACACACAGTCTGATCGCCTGCAATTCCAGGACGTTGATTGGGAGACCAGATTCGTCCGGAGTCCAGGGCCCTTGAGCTGACAGGACTCCCCACACTCCTCCCCAGCCCGTCAGGGCTGGCGTCCGTCGTGACCACCGTCCATTGGACGGGAAGGAACGACTTCCCGGCCCGAAGAGCCGGGGATCTCAGCCACCACGTCGGGGACGCCTTGACAGAGTGACTCACGTGAATCTGAAGATCCAATGACAATGGGGACTTGTCCCAAACAGACAGAATTCCCTTCTGCAATGCCCGAGTGTGTGATTGGGCATACGAAACCGCGTCGAAGTAGTACACCATTAGTCCCAACACTCATGCAGAAGCAAATTGACGACCATTTTTGGGACGTCAGAACCCGCAATGCCGACTGAAGTGTCAGTAACTTCTCTGAGGGTATAAACACCTTCGCTGCCGAAGTGTCCAGGATCAGACCCAGATACTCCAATCGTTGAGTCGGGACTAGAACCGACTTCTGCATGTTCAGAAGCCATCCGAAGTCCCGGAGGGTCTGACTATTGTCACGTTTTCCTCCAATTCTGGGCCATTTTCTGCTCTGAGAAGGAGATCGCCCAGATAGCCCACGATAACAATTCCTCGCTGTCTCAGCAAAGCTAGAACCGGGGCCAGCAACTTGGTGAAAACCCGTGGTGCCGATGCTAGGCCGAAGGGAAGAGCCACGAACTGATAGTGGACTTCGCCTATGGCAAAGCGCAGAAACCTCTGGTGACTTGCGCAGATTGGAACGTGCAAGTAAGCGTCCTTGATATCCAAGGACGCCAAAAAATCCCCTTGGTGGAGTGTCGCGATCACCGTGCGAATGGATTCCATCCGGAATTTTAGTACCCTCACATAGACATTCAGGGCCTTGAGGTCCAGGATTGGCCGGACCCCGTCCTTCGGGACAAACAGGTTTGTGTAAAACCCCTGAAACCTCTCTTGCGACGGAACCGGCACAATTACTCCATACCTGAGCAAATCCTGTACGGCCCCCCCAAGAGGGCCGCCCGGCAGGCTGGAAGGAGAGGGAGGTTCGAGGGAAAGAACCTGTTTGGGGGCCACAAGCGGAACTCTATCCTGTATCCCAAGGTGACCACCTCGCACACCCACGAGAACCCGCGAAGACGTCCCCCCACCCCAGAGTCGGGCAGGGGCAAGACTTCATGCGGTGGTGGGCTTGGGAGCTTGCTTGGTAGGCTTACGCACCCAGGGACGCCTTTTTTCCCCCAGCCGCACTTTTTTCAGTCTGGGCGGGCTTACCCGTGGATTCTGACTGATGAAAAAACTTCTTCACCGGAAAGGAAGGGCCCGGCCTGTGGTGGGGCTCCTTTCCCTTAATAGACTGGGGAAGGAAGGTGCTCTTACCTCCTGTGACATCTTTAATGTCATCCAGGGCGGCCCCAAACAGTCTACTGCCCTTAAAAGGGCAAATCAGCCAGGAGCTTTTTGGAAGCTAGGTCGGCCGACCAGCATTTCAGCCAGATAAGGCGACGCAGCACCACAGCAGAGATAGAGGCCCCTGATATTAGAGGGGCCGCATCCAAAGTGGCATCGCACACGAAGACTAAACCCTGCGCAAGTTGGTGAGCCAGGGCAATAGTCTCAGGAGGGAGATTATGCTCCTGCACTGTCTGGTGCAAAATCTTTGCCCATCCTGTGAGTGTCTGAGACACAAGCGTCGCCGCCACTATAGGGCGTAAAGCAGACCCCAATAAGGTAAACATAGTTCTACTCACCACTTCTGACCGCCTGTCAGTGGGATCTTTAAAATGCAGGAGTCCCTTCCATCGGGAGTGTGGTAGCCTTATTCAAATGGGCGACCGGGGGGGGTCGACCACTGGGGGGAGAGTCCACTTCTTAACCAGGTCCTCCTCAAAAGGGGTACCTTAAAGCTAGGCGCCGCGGGACCATCAAAGTCTTCTGCGGCTTATCCCAGACTAGATCAATGAATGTATCAAAAAAAAGGCACATATGGAAAGACCTTTTTTGAAGAAACGGCTTTGAAGGAACCAAAGGATACAGCTTCCACCTGAGGTTACTCAGCCTCCACATTCAGCTTGAGAGTGTCCCTCACAGCAATGAGTTCACTTACAAGCACCCTGTCAGTTGCTGGTTCAAGACAGGGGTCTTCCTCACAAGGAATGTCCTGTCCAAACACATCAAAATCCTCAGAGCTAGGGTCCTGAGCAACAGTAGCTAGGCCCATATCCGAGACAGAGCACTCCCCTACAGGAGAATGTGTGGGGAGGGGGCGCTTTACAGCTCCCGTGCGCTCGCACACCGCTTCCATCCTGACAAGGAATGATTCCAGGACTGCCGACAACTGGTCCATAGGGACCGCAGGTGCAGGAGCACTGCCAGTTGCCTCTGACAAGTGTGGAGAAGCAGGTGAACCAGACTCCATACTTCCACCCTCTGAGACCTTATTCACTATTACAGTGAATAATACAGTCCACCCACTGGCTGCGCTGGGGCTGAGGAGGGGATACCCGGAGGACTCACCACCCTTAAGGACCGCTCAGTTCCGCTGTATGAGCCGCGCTGCAGCGCGAGTGAAGCCTGAGGAGAGTGAAGAATCTGTGAGGAGACTGAGGAAATTCGCGCCGCTAGAGGCCGAAATCGAAAGTGAAAGCGCCGGGGCTACAAGAAAATGGCAGCCGGCCGCTTGTATAACTGCGCAATTGAGCCACGGCAAGAAGGTCCACCCGAACTGGTAGATGGAGGGGAGGTGCTACAGACCAGTTCTGTAGAGCGTAAACCAGGCTCTCTTGGGCCACCAAAGGAGCAATTAGAATGAGTCTGGTCTCAGAGACCTAGTTTTTGTAGGACTCTTGGAATGAGACGCAGAGGGGGAAAAGCATAAGCCAGGTTAAAACTCCATACCTGAGCCAGTGCATCCACCCCCCCCCTGAGCCCCACTCCCGGGACAGGGAAAATAATCTTCTTACTCTCCTGTTCTCCTTGCGGGCAAAGAGGTCTATTTCTGGCCTTCCAAAATGTTGGCACACCAGGTTGAACACCTCTGGGTTCAGCTCCCATTCCCCCTGGAGAATCAGATGACGGCTTAGATAGTCCGCCTCTATGTTGTACCTTCCCTTTATGTGTACTGCCGTAATAGAGGCAATCCGAAGCTCTGCCCAGCCCAGAATTCCTAGAGACAAGGTCAGCAGGGAGGGAGACCTGGTTCCCCCCTGATGATTTATGAAGGCCACCGTGGTCACATTGTCGGAGAGGATCTGGACCTCCCGGTCTCGGATCCTTTCCTCGAACGCTTTTAGGGCCTCCCCGACCGCCAATAATTCCTGGAAGTTTGAGGAGGCGTGTCACTGATCCTGATTCCAGGAACCCTGGGCTCGGAGTTCGCCTAAGTGAGCCCCCCAACCCCAGGAGCTTGCGTCCGTCGTTATCCTGAGGGGGTCTGTCTGAGTCCATAGATGACCCACCTGCAACTTCTGAGGAAGAAGCCACCAGCTCAGAGAGTCCTTTACTACCTCTGGGATGGAGATTCTGTGGTCTAATGTCCCTCTTGTTCCGTCCCAGGAGGATAAGAGGAATTGTTGGAGAGGTCTGGAGTGGAGCTGAGTCCACAGGACCACAGGAATACAAGAGGTCATTAGACCCAGTACCCTCATGATGTCTCTGAAAGAGAACTCTCCTGGCTCCAACAGAGACCAGACCGCTGCCATGAGGCCCTGGGCCTTCTCCTGGGGCAAGAAGAGCCTCCTCTGTAGGGAGTCTATCAGGAAACCCAGGTAAACTTTTCTTTGGTCCGGGATCATCGAGGACTTCTCCCTGTTTATGATCCAACCTAGGGATTCCAGGGTACTCACAACCTTGGACAGGTCTGCGAGGAGATCTCAACTCTGGTTGTAGAGTAGAAGATCGTCGAGATAAGGGACTATTGATATACCCTGCAAGTGTAGGAAGGCGACCACCTCTGCTACGATTTTTGTAAACACCCTTGGGCTGGAAGCCAGTCCAAAGGGGAGGGCAGCAAACTGCCAGTGTTGAATCCCTTGAGGAGACTTGACTGAAAATCTGAGGAAGGCCTGATGTCCTGGAAAGATCGGGACATGTAGGTAGGCGTCCTTTAAGTCGATCGTTACCATGTATACCTCCTTCAGAAGGAGTCTTCTGAGGGTGTATATGCTCTCCATACGAAATTTCTTATGACGCAGAGAGGTATTCAGGGGTCTCAGGTTTATTATCAAACGGTATTTGCCTGAGGATTTTGGGACAACGAAGATATGGGAGTAGACCCCCATTCCGCGTTGACCCGCAGGTACCGGAACTACTACTCCCTGTTCTGCTAGGTCTGAGATGTTTTGCAGAAGACCTGCCTTCTTGAGGGGGTCCCTGGGGAGAAATGTTAATAGGAACTTTGAGGGGGGGGGGGTGAAGAAACTCCAGCCTGTAACCCTCTCTTATAATGTTGAGAATATGAGGGCTCTGAGTAATACTCTCCCACCTGGAAAGGAATTGGGAAAGTCTTCCCCCTACCCTCACGTCACTTAAAGTCCTTTTCATTTGATTTTTGGTTGGAAAAGAGGATACCTCCTTACGGCTTATCCTTCCCAACGCCCCACTTCCTATTACCGGCAGGCTTCTTGCTTGAGAAGCGGTTTCTACCCTGGGGGCCTCAAAAAAATCTTTTTTGGTCCCTTTTAGGTTTGGTGGGAAACTTCTTGCCCTTTTCAGTAGATCTTGACAGAGCTTGATCAAGCCCTGTACCAAAAAGGAGGGAGCCCTCAAATGGGAGTCCACATAAGCGGGTCCTGGAACTGCGCTACCTATCACCTGTAGAGAGTCTAGGACTCCCCTGGACTTGGACACACGGGAAACATGTCCTATTAGCTTGGCTATCCATGTATCCGCGTTCCTAGCTATACAAGCTGAAGCCAACGCGGGGCTCATTGCTGCCGCATTGGCTTCCCAGGCTCTACGCAAGGTCGTCTCAGTACGGCGATCCATAAGATCCTTGATATTACCCGCGTCCTCAAAGGAGAGGTCGGATTGCTTTGACACCTGTGCCAAAGAGGCATCCAATCTGGGAACTTTAAAGAATTTCTCCTCATCCTCCCCCTTAAAAGGACACCTACGCTTCCAAGTTTTATATTTCAGAAGCTTCCTCTCAGGTTCCTTCCACTCTCTAAGGATCACATCTTTGAGAGTCTGATGAACCGGAATGGCTCTGGGTTGGGCCCTTACCAGGCCTCGGTACAATCTATCCTGTGCAGATACCTGCTCCGTCGGCTCCTGAATTTCTTCAGAGGCGTAGATTGCACCAAGGAGGCCTTCCATGTCGTCAGCTGAGAAGATGTGTCTTCCTGACCTAGAGCCCTCTTCCTCCTCCTCAGCCTGACTATCTACCAGGCCCTCATCGGAAAGTCCCTGATCAGGGATCTCCGAGTCTTCTTCTGCCTCTGAGTCCTGAGACAGGAGGGATCTCAGGGATTCTGGGTGTCCTCTCCCTAATCTGGTTGAGGAGGAACTCTCCTGTGAGGAAGGGCCCTCCCTGCTTGTCTGGGGCTCTGGTTCTTTAGCCTTAAGGGTGGCAAGCATCTGGGTTTGGACAGAGAGAAAGTCTCTCATAACCTGAGATGTTTCCTTCCCCGCCAGCTTCTGGATACACTTGAAGCAGAAGGGCTTGGAATGGGTTGAAGGTAATTTCTCATTACAGTTGCCGCATCTTTTGGAGCGGGCAGGGGCTCTAGAGGAACGACTGGCAACCCCTTGGGCAGTGACGTCCTCACCTGAAATGTAAGAGTACACAGGAATGCATTTAGAAAGAACCCTGTGACAGGCAAGGGGAAAGAGTCGGGGTACCCTCCCCCATCATGACCCCTGCTGGCTGGGTTGACTCACCCCCTGTGGTCTCCTCTGTAGCCGCGGCCATGGTCGGCCTCTCCTCATGTTCCATGCCGCTTAGGTGTGATGAGCAAGTCACTGCAGAGGCACTGGAGGAGTGAAAAAGGCGCCTCTCTTCCTGGCGTCCCTCCGCTGTTAATGCCGGTAAGCAGACGCCGGCCGTCGCCATTTTGCCGGAGACCGGAAATGACGTGACGTGTGATGGCGTCATCCCTGAAGCTAGAGGACGAATGTCCCAGACTCCGGGAAGATGGCGCCGCAATCATACGCTCCTGCATAGAGCGGCGCCATAGAAGGAGCGGCCCGCGCGAGCGGGGATTACCGGAGGGACCTGCCAGCCCCCCCCCCTCCAGAAAGGACGCCCAGACAGGTAGGGGGGAGGAAGGAGGATAGATGGCCCCTGAAGTCCCAGGTACAGCCCAGCACCTAGGGTCCTTCAGTGCTCAGGGAGGCTCTTCTACTGCCCTCCCTGAGAAGAGAAATGGGATACCCCCCAGGACGGACAATAGAGTCCTGCTAGGCCCAGATGCTTCCCAGGCATTCGGCTCAGCTCCCAGGGGGGGGGGGGGGTGGGACTTCCAGCCCCAGGCCTTCAGTCTGTGGGAAAAAAATAAACGGTTTCGCTGTGGGGAAACACAATCAAGAACTGAGGAGCACGGGGAGGGGCGGGTGCTTTAACCTCTTTGAATTGATTGTGTTTCCTGTCAGGTGGAGCCAGTCATCTCTCATTGTGCCGTCCTGGAAGACGACTTGAGAAATAGGATTTTTTGTACTCACCGTAAAATCCTTTTCTCTGACATCCATGGACTGACACGGTGTCTCTTTACACGTGGGTTATGTCCCTGCTTGCAGGAGAAGACCTAGGCAGAATGTGAGATGTTATACATTCTAAAAGCCAGAGCTGAACAGCCCCACCCAGGGGGCGGTCCCTCCGGACATAACCCTCCCACTACAGTCAGCAGACTTCAGTTCGTAACAAAGTAGTACAAACTTAAAAAGGAAGGGTGGGTGCCGTGTCAGTCCATGGATGTCAGAGAAAAGGATTTTACGGTGAGTACAAAAAATCCTATTTTCTCTTATCATCCATGGACTGACACGGTGTCTCTTTACACGTGGGATGTCCCAAAGCAGTGTCAAGAGGGATGGGAGCAGTATAAATGGAAAAACCAAAAACTTCACTCCAAGAAGGCAGAGCTCAACGGAGGAGTCGCAACTTTAAACAGCGGCCTGCAGCACCCTGCGGCCGAAGGAAGCATCTGAAGATGCAGCCACATTAACCTTATAAAAAACTTAAAAGGCATGAACAGACGACCAGGTCGCCGCCTTGCACACTTTCGCAACCGACGCTTGATGTCGGAAAACCCAGGAAGCACCAAGTGCCCTGGTGGAATGCGCCGTAACCGGAAAGGGAGGCGCCCGCCCTTTGAGAGCATAGGCTTGAATGACGGTTTGTCTGATTCCCCTAGAAATGATGGCAGACGAAACCGCTTGGCCCTGTTATGGACCAGAGACAGTCACAAACAGTGAGTCGGACTTCCGAATAGAAGCAGTAGCAGACAGGTACACCCGTAAGGCTCGTACCACATCCAATATGTGCAGCGCAAACTCTCTGGGATGCGATAGGTGAGGACAAAAGGACGGAAGGACAATGTCCTCATGTAGGTGAAAGGTCGACACCACCTTTGGCAAAAAGGAAGGTTGCGGATGCAACACCGCCTTATCCTTATGGATGACTAAATATGGCGACTTGCAGGACAAAGCCGCCAACTCAGACACTCGTCAAACAGAAGTGATTGCCACTAAAAGGCCACCTTCTGAGACAAGACAAGAGGGGAATATCCCGGATATTCCCAAAAGGAGGTTCCTGGAGGACCGAGAGCACCAAATTCAGATCCCACGGTGGGAGAGGAGGCTTGACAGGAGGGAGCACATGGCGAACCCCCAACACAAGGTGCTAACCAAGAAATGACCCGCTAGAGGTCGCTGAAAGAAGACGACCAAGGCCGAAATCTGATCCTTGATGGTACTCAAAGCAAGCTTTTGGGTCACTCCACACTGCAGAGGACGCAGGATTCTGGGGACAGAATACGTCCAAGGACGCCAGTCCAGCGCTTCGCATATGGCGATATAAGCTTTCCAGGCACGGTGATAGATCTGCCTGGAGGAAGACTTCCGTGTCCTTATCATGGTCAAAATGACAGAGTCCGAGAGACCTCGGTCCCTCAACACCTGGCTTTCAACAGCCCTGCCGTTAAAGCCAGACTGTAAGCCGGATGAAACATAGGACCTTGAGACTGAAGGCCCTCCCTCATCGGCAACCGCCAGGGAACGTCCGCGACGAGACGTACCAGATCAGCGTACCAGTGACGCTGAGGCCAATCCGGAACAATTAGGATCACCGGAGTTTACATCAGGCGATAAAGAACCTATGGGGCCACCAACGCATCCGAGGCATCGCCCAAGGATCCCTGGATCTGGCCACAACCTCGACCCTTGCGATTGAGTTGAGAAGCCATCAGGTCCACATCTGGCGTGCCCCACCATCGGCAAAGGAGTTGAAATATGCAAGGACCACTCTTCTTGGTCCGGCGTCTGGTGACTCAGATAGTCCGCCTGCCCATTGTCTATGCCCAGAATGGAAATGGCCTACAGAGCCGGCACGTTTCTTCCGGCCCACTTCAGGATACGGACTACCTCGGAAGCCGCAGCTGAGCTCCGAGTCCCCCCGTGATGGTTTACATACGCCACCGCCGTGGCGTTGTCCGACTGGCTCCTGATGGAGCGACCCCGTACTCTCTCCAACCTGAGGAGAGACACAGTCTGATGGCCCGTATTTCCAGAACAGTGATTGGTAAACGGGCTCGTCCGGAGTCCAAGGCCTTGAGCCGACAGGACTCCCCAGACTCCACCCCAGCCCGTCAGGCTGGTGTCCGTCGTGAGTACCGTCCATTGGATGGGAGGGGAACGACTTTCCGGACCGAAGAGCCGAGGATCTCAACCACCATGTCAGGGACTCCCTGACCAGGTGAATCACCTGGATCTGAAGATCCAAGGACAACGGGGATTTGTCCCAGGTGGACAAGATCTCCTTCTGCAATGCCCTGGTGTGTGATTGGGCATACGGAACGGCTGCGAAGGAGGCCACCACGAGTCCCAGGACTCTCATGCAAAAAAAAACGGATTGACAACCATTTTCGGGATGTCAGCACCCGCACCGCAGACTGAAGTGTCAGCAACTTCTCCAGAGGTAGGATACCTTTGCCTCCAAGGAGTCCAGAATCAGAACTAGATACTCCAGACACTGAGTCGGGACCAGGACTGACTCCTGAATGTTCAGGAACCACCCGAAGTCCCTGAGGGTCTAATTGACGATAGTCACCTTTCCTCTAAGTCTGAGCCACTTTCTGCTCTTAGCAGAAGATCGTCCAGATAGCCCACGACAGCAATACCTCACTGTAACAGAAGGCTAGAACCTGCGCAAGCACCTTGGTGAACACCCTTGGTGCCGAGGCTAGGCCGAAAGGAAGAGCCACAATCAATAGTGGACTTCGCCGATCGCAAAAACTTCTGGTGACTTGCGCAGATCGGAACATGCAAGTAGGCGTCCTTGAAGTCCAAGGACGCCAGAAGAAAATCCCTTTTGTGGAGTGTAGCGATCACCGTGCGAATGGATTCCATGCGGAATTTCTGCACCTTCTCGATGGCATTCAGGGCCTTGAGGTCCTGGATAGGTCGAACCACGTCCTATTTTTGGGACGACAAACAGAATCCCTGAAAACTCTCCTGTGACGGAACCGGCACAATCACTCGGGACCTGATCAAATCCTGTACAGCCCCCAAGAGGGCTGCCCGACAGGTAGGAAGGAGAGGAAGATTCGAGGTAAAGAATCTGTCTGGGGGCCAGGATCGGAATACTATCCTGTAATCCTGAGGTAACCACCTCGCACACCCACCAGTCGGAGATTCGGGAGGACCACCGATTCGTGACCTGCGAAGTCATCCCCCCACCCCAGAGTCGGGCGGAGGCAAGACTTCACGCGGAGGCGGGCTTGGGAGCCGCTTGTTCGGCTTACGCACCCAGGGGCACTTGTGCCCACCAGCCGCACTGCCATCAGTCTGAGAGGACCTACCCGTGGACTGACGAAAAAATCCCGTTTTGCTGGTAAGGAAGGCCCCCGTTTGCGGCGGGCCTCCTCACCCTTGCTAGTCTAAGGAAGAAGAGTGCTTTTACCTCCCATGACAATGTCATCCAGAGCAGCACCGAAAGGTCTACCACCTTTAAATGGTAGATCCGTCAGGAGCTTCCTAAGGCTAGGTCAGCAGACCAGCACTTCAACCAGATAAGACGACGCAATACCACTGCCGAGACAGAGGCCCTGGATATTAAAGGGGCCACGTCCAACGTGGCGTCGCACACATAAACCAGGCCCTGAACCAGTTGGTGGGCCAGAGCAACTGTGTCTGGAGGAAGATTATGCTCCTGTACAGCTAGGTGCAACATTTTTGCCCAACCTGTAAGTGTTTAAGACACAAGGGTCGCCACTACCACAGGCCGTAGGGCGGATCCCAACAAGGCAAACATGGCTCTGCTCACCACTTCTGACCTCCTGTCAGTGGGGTCCTCAAATGCAGGAGTCCCCTCCATCGGGAGAGTGATGGCCTTGTTCAACCGGGCGACTGGAGGGTCGACCCTGGGGGAGAAGCCCACTTTTTAAGTAGGGCATCTTCAAGGGGTATCTGATAGACAAACGCCGCGGGACCATAAAAAAATTCTTCTGCGGCTTTTCCCAGACCTTATCAATGAGCTGGTCAAAGAAAGTACATATGGAAAAACCTCTTTAGAAGGCCTGGCCTTAAAAGAACCAAAGGAGACTGTATCCGCCTGAGGTTCTGCATCCGCAGCATTTTAGCTTGAGAGTGTCCCTCACCGCAGTCATGAGTACACTAACAAGCGCCCTGTCATTTACTGACTCAGAACTGGAGTTTTCCTCATAAGGAATGTCCTGTTCAGAACAACAAGAACAAGAAGAAGAACAAGAAGAAGAAGAAGAAGAAGAAGAAGAAGAACAACAAGAAGAACAAGAAGAAGAAACCCAAAGAGAAAAAAAAAACTATTACATTTCATACATGGGGCTATCTAGTATCTAGCCACTCTGCTACTGCATCAGGCGTCTCAAAAAAGAATGTTTGTTTCTCATCGCTCACTCTTAATTTACTGGGATATAGAAGACTATATTTTAGCCCCTTCTCCCCGAGTCTTTTTCGGGCTTCGCTGTATGCTTTTCTCTTTTCCTGTATTTCTGGGGGATAGTCTGGAAAAAACATTAATTTCACATTTTGATATTGTATGTCCTCTTTCATCCTAGCTGTTGAGAGAATTCAATCTCGGTCTTGGAAATTTAGCAATCGTAGTATAAAGGGTCTAGGGAACTCTCCTGGCTTAGGAATACGAGAGGATATCCTATGTGCCCTCTCAATTATAAATATTGGGGTTTTTTCTATCAGGCCTAAGATGTCTGTCAATAGTTCTTCTGCAAATTTTACTGGGGTGTCTCCCTCTGCTCGCTCTGGTATTCCCAAAATCCGGACATAATTTCTCCTTAGTCGACTGTCTCGATTGCTCTTTCTTGCAGTGTTGGAATTTGCTTTTTCATTATATGCCACTCGCTATTCTCCATTTTTTGTTTTTCTTCTATTTTTGAGATTTGGGCCTCAATTACCGCAGTTCTTTGCTGTACTTTATCGAACTCATGCCTCATTATACTAACATTTATAGCCAAGGCATCTATTTTTGCTGTAAGGGTCTCGCTGCTTTTTCTAATAGCTTCCATAATGTCCTTAGCAAAAGTGGGTTGCTCTGCTGTCATTTTACCCTGGGTCTCTTCCGGTGTCTCAGTAGACTTAAGTGACTTTAACGGAGATTTTTCCGTTGGTTTTACGGTTCCTTTTATAAATTTTGCTAAAGGATAAGAACATGGAGTAACCGTCTGGTTTTTACCTCTGGTTTTTACGGGAGCCATTCAGGCTGGGAGAACAGAGTCTGTGTATATGCGTTTTTTTTTCCCTTTCTCCCTGCCTTCCCAATAGTGGTGTATAGAAGCTTTCAGGTTTTCAGGATTGCACCTTCACACTTACTAGCATTGGATCCCTTTCACTTGCTCTCTTAGGTGACAATAGAGAGAGTGGTTTAGAGAGTTATACAGGTATAGTATACTAGCAACCACCAGGGAGAGAGGAGATATCGCAGGCTATAGCAGTCTATAGCAGTCCACAGCAGTGTCTATTAACAACTGTTATTTTGTTTTATTTTTACCTCCTTCTGAAGATTCAATTTAGAAAAGGTTGAGCTACTCACTACTTACAGATCTGCAGGTCTATAGCCAGTGGTGGAGGATATTGAGTTTACTGCTTCCCCATGCTTTCTTCCGCCCACCAGGACGACAGGGCACCTGTCAGTAATGCAGTAGTGCAGCAGTCTAGTAGGGGGGTCAGTAGTGCAGCAGGCGGGCTACAACTCCTCTTGTTGCTTGTTTCCAATAGCGATGGTGATGATAGCAGCTATATCTTATATGGAGATCGTACTCACCGCACTCACTGCCACGTCCATGCTATCCTGCTGTCTCAAAGTGTATCTCTCTATTTCCCCCCCACGTCCTGTGCACGAGGGTACCGAGAGCACTGAGCGCACTCACACGCTGTATCGGCAGCTGCAGCGATGTATCTGCGGCGTCTCGCCTTGCGCCTAAAGCTGCTCACGGAGACATCACACGCTGTATCGCGGCTGCGTCGTCTCATCGCTCATGGCACACGCTGGAAGCTCTGCGTGAACCCGCCATACGCCCGCATCCACACGTCCAAACAATCAATCATGCCGTCTCCCAAACTGACGCACTTCTGGACGGTAGTACAGGAGACTATACAGAAATTCACTGAACGGTCAATCACAGCTGACCCGGCCTTTTTTCTACTGCATGCTTACACCATTCCTGGCAGGATATACAAGAAAATCGGTGATTCGTCACCTATTAGATGCAGCTAAGGCCTGCATCCCACTATGCTGGAAGTCTGTTCTCCCACCAACCATTAACCTGTGGCTCCAAAAAGTGGAAGACATCAGGAAGATGGAAGATCTTGTTCTCACAGCGCAGGAAAGACAGGTGACGTTCTCCAAAACCTGGCAACTGTGGACAATGTTTATATATTCAGATGAGGGCCAGGCCTTGAAAAGTTCAGATGCACCCGCTTGATCTACCTCAGGCTATTATTAAAGTACAGAAGTCAGATAAGATTACCATGTAGACACTTGCTGAAGCCCAAAATAAAATTGGTGGTGTTCCATGACCGCGGGACATACATTCCCCCCCCCCCCCACCTCGCTCTCTTCTCTTGCTCTCTCTCCCCCTTCTCCCTTTCCCCCTTCTCGCACCTCTTTATTTTCTTATGCTATCTTTAATTCTACTCCCGCGCTGCTCCGCCGTGCTGTGACCCCTCGCAATTGTGGGGTCGCGGACGGCGGGGGAAAATAAAAATAAATGGGGCCGGGTCCCATGAGACAATAAAACCCCATATATTTTATAATGGGGCGCACTATATATCAGGATCAATATGCACAAGTTATGCTCTCAGTTTTTTTAATAAAGATGGGGCCTACTGCTCAGTTTCTCACATGACCTGCTAACGCTGACCTGCTTTCCACAGAAACTGTTCCCATGTGTTTGTTCATAACAAGTAATTTGTATCGTTGAAATATTCCTGTATTATATGTTGATTTGTACCCTGTTGGTCCTTGTGGGCCCTGTTCCCTGCGATAAATAAAAAAAAAGGGTTGCGAGCACTGAACTTATTCTCTCTCTGGAGAAGAGACGCTTGAGAGGGGATAGGATTTCAATTTACAAATACCACACTGGTGACCCCACAATAGGGATAAAACTTTTTCGTGGAAGGGAGTTTAATAAGACATGTGGCCACTCATTAAAGTTAGAAGAAAAGGAGGTTGAACCTTAGACTGCGTAGAGGGTTCTTTACTGTAAGAGCAGCAAGGATGTGGAATTCCCTTCCACAGGCGGTGGTTTCAGCAGGGGGGGGGCATCAATAGTTTCAAAAACTATTAGATAAGCACCTGAATGACCACAACATACAGGGATATACAATGTAATACCCACATAAAATCACACACATAGGTTGGACTTGATGGACTTGTGTCTTTTTTCAACCTCACCTACTATGTAAAAACAAATAAAATTAAATTTTTCAATGAAAACATCTATCCAAGAGGCGATCTTGAACATTAGAGATATTTCCTCTCACTTTCTCTTAGGTCAGGAAGTAAAGAAAATCCCCCCCAATGGGACACTGACAGCAAAAATAAATAAATAAATATCTTGCCCTATGCAAATTAAAGCTGCCACCAGCAACTACTTTTATAAAGGTGCAGACTCCATGGCCAATCATTTGAACTGGCCAATGACATGCAACAAAGATGCAGCACAAGCGTTTACTTTACTGCCTTCATATTTGTTTACGTGACTTACTAACCAAGATGCCACCCCCAAAGCCTGAACCTTTCACAACAAATCTGCAATGACAACAGTCACATTTGTAGATTAACGAATTCCACTTAAATTCCAAAAATAAAACTATCCCTAGAGAAGTTCAGTTTCAAGGAATAAACTGTAATACTTTCTTATTTCACATTCCAACAGGCTTCCACGCTGTGCAACTGGGACCCCAAAGCCTCTTTTCTTCAGCACTCTGAACAGCAGTCGCACGTCAACGTCATCTTGTACAATGTAGGACCAGCAGGCCTGCAATGTATGCAAGCACAGCAAGGGCTCACCCACAACCTGGAGTACTGAAGAGAAAAGGAAAGTGCTGAAAGCCTGCTGAAATGAGGAATGTATTATAGCCTTTTCCTGAGAATGAATAGACTACAAGTACCATCATCCATTGCAGCTGATGCTTGTAGGTCCTAAAAGGAGGAGAAGTTCCACTTTAGGCCTCCTTTTCACTAAATGGCACTTTTTTTAGTGGGGTGGGAACCCAGTTTTGACAGGTACCCACTCCCATATCTGCTCCCTTAAGTCTTCTGGGACTTGTAAAAAAAAATTTTTTCTTTTTGTAATTTAATCACTTGGGACAAAAAAAAAATATTCAATGGGCTCAACATGTCTCTCAGCAAATAGCTTGGGGTGTCTACTTTCCAAAATGGGGTAATTTGGGGGGGGGGGTTTGTGCTATCTTGGCATTTTATGGCCTTCAAAACTGTGATGATAGGTAGTGAGGAGTGAAATCAAACATTTATGCCCTTAGAAATCTTGAAGGCGGTGCTTGGATTTTGGGGTCCCGTACGCGGCTAGGCTCCCAAAAAGTCCCACACATGTGGTATCCCCGTACTCAGGAGAAGCAGCAGAATGTATTTTGGGGTGTAATTTCACATATGCCCATGGCATGTGTGAGCAATATATCATTTAGTGACAACTTTGTGCAAAAAAAAAAATAGTTTGTCATATTCCCGCAACTTGCGTCAAAATATAAAATATTCCATGGACTCAACATGCCTCTCAGCAAATAGCTTGGGGTGTCTACTTTCCAAAATGGGGTCATTTGGGGGGGTTTTGTGCTATTTTGGCATTTTATGGCCTTCGAAACTGTGATAGGTAGTGAGGAGTGAAATCAAAAATTTGCACCCTTAGAAATCCTGAAGGCGGTGCTTGGTTTTCGGGGGCCCGTACGCGGCTAGGCTCCTAAAAAGTCCCACACATGTGGTATCCCCGTACTCAGGAGAAGCAGCAAAATGTATTTTGGGGTGCAATTCCACATATAACCATGGCATGTGTGAGCAATATATCATTTAGTGACAACTTTTTGTAATTTTTTTTTTTTGTCATTATTCAATCACTTGGGACAAAAAAAAAAAAAAAATATTCAATGGGCTCAACATGCCTCTCAGCAATTTCCTTGGGGTGTCTACTTTCCAAAATGGGGTCATTTGGGGGGGTTTTGTACTGCCCTGCCATTTTAGCACCTCAAGAAATGAGATAGGCAGTCATAAATTAAAAGCTGTGTAAATTCCAGAAAATGTACCCTAGTTTGTAGACGCTATAACTTTTGCGCAAACCAATAAATATACGCTTATTGACATTTTTTTTTACTAAAGACATGTGGCTGAATACATTTTGGCCTAAATGTATGACTGCAATTGAGTTTATTCGATTTTTCTTATAACAAAAAGTAGAAAATATCTTTTTTTTTCAAAATTTTCGGTCTTTTTCCGTTTATATTGCAAAAAATAAAAATCGCAGAGGCAAATACCATTAAAAGAAAGCTCTATTTGTGGGAAGAAAAGGACGCAAATTTCGTTTGGGTACAACATTGCATGTCCGCACAATTTACAGTTAAAGCAGCGCAGTGCAAAATTCTGAATTCACCTCTGGTCCTTTAGCTACCAAATGGTCCGGGGCTTAAGTGGTTAAATCTGTCCAAACAAGAGTCTAGTAGACATCCCGGGTATGATAAAGTTTGAAACATAAAATCATTAATTATAATATAATAAATAATAAAATAAAAATTATTCAATAATGTAATCAAATCAAAAACACTGAAATTTGCTAAGTTGCAGAATTGTCGCTGTCATTAGATTTAGTGTTTGATGACGAATTTCCCCACAAATCGCTATCGCTCAATTCTGCAAGAGATTCTAATTTATTATAGCTGTTTTGTAGCTGGTCTTAAACCACTTGACATAAAAAGGGACACTTTTTGGTTGCTATGGACAATCTCCAGTTTCCAGGTAGAAAAAAACTATTTATAATATAAAAGTGCATGCAGGGCACTGGACAAACCACTAGGGACAAAGGGGATGTGTAATTTTTTTATACAGTACTGTAATCTAAGATTACAGTGTACTGTATGTGTTGTGTAATTTTACTTTTTTTAATTTGGCGCCGATCTCTGCCCCCCGTGTGCCGCAGGGAACGGAGCTCCGCGGCACTCGGGCACTGTGTGAATCGAGCGAGGAGACAGCTCTCACACACAGCGGGGAGACATCGCAGGATCCAGGGGACAAGGTAAGTAATTTTCCCTGGATACTGTGATGCAGCCCGAGTCTGGCTCGGGGTTACCGCTAATGGTACTGAAATTCCACCCCGAGCCTGACTCGGGAATACCGCCAGGGAGGTTAAAGCTCAACTCATATCAAAACATTTTATTTTGTTTTGGATGAATTAGAGCTTGTGTCCCGATTTCCTGAACTAATGGACAAGTGATGAAAAATCTTTCCATTGGGGCCACAAATAAAGCATTTGTAGTCAAGTGGGAAGGGGTTAAAAAGAAAATTGACAACGTTTTATTACTACGCAAGGCTCAAATGTAAATTTCAGGAATTCAGCCAGTTTCTGCTGGCTTAATATGGGTGAAGTCAATTAGGTGTATACCAACCTGTAAACTTTTCTTATTAATTTACATCTGCGTTTTACTTTACACAGCATCTCTGCTCACCCCTCCCCATCTTCTGTCCTTTTACAGATGACTTTGTATTTTATGAATGGGTTCACATAATGCACAGCACTCTATGATTGTAAGGCAGTAAGGCTTCATGTACACTGCTGCTGTAAATAGACATTTAGGAGCAGTTGTGTTTTTCAGCTGCTTCTGAACTCTCCTCTATGTTATCTCATCAGTACATGTACAGGGTCTTTTATAGTTGTTTCCAGGCAGTTGCGTTTAGAAGCATTTTTTGGAAAGCAACAAAAAGCGTTCAGGATGGATGTTCAGAGGGATTTGAAATGCCAAATGCCTGCAACAGCTTGTAAACAAGTGTAAAAGCGGTCGCGTTTAGCTGTTTCGTTTACAGGCATTTTTCATTCTTGACTATTTGCGAAAAACGCTTCTAAAAACGCAAACGAGGCTAAACGTGGCAAAAAAAAAATAGGATTTTTGTACTCGCCATAAAATCCATTTATCTGACGTCCATGGACTGACACAGCTGGATACTGTAAACCTGTGGGTATATGTCCCTGCTTGCAGGGGAAGACCTAGGCAGAATGTTAGATGTTAAAACATTCTAGAACAAACAAGAGCTGAACAACCCCGCCCAGGGGGGTGGTCCCTCTGGACATTACCCTCCCACCTGCAGCTAGCAGACCTCAGTTTGTAACAAAGCAGTACAAACCATAAAAAGGAAGGGTGGGTGCTGTGTCAGTCCATGGACGTCAGAGAAATGGATTTTACGGCGAGTACAAAAATCCTATTTTCTCCTATCGTCCATGGACTGACACAGCTGGATACTGTAAACGTGTGGGACGTCCCAAAGCAGTATCAGAAGGGTGGGAGCAGTAGTAAAGGAACAACCAAAATTTCACTCCAAACAAGCAGAGCTCCTGAACGGAGGAGTTGCAACATTAAACAGCGGCCTGCAATGCTTTGCGGCTGAAGGAAGCATCCGAAGATGCAGCCACATCAACCTTATAAAATCTTGAAAAGGTATGAACGGACGACCAGGTCGTCGCCTTGCACACTTGTGCAACCGACGCTTGATGTCGGAAGGCCCAGGAAGCACCAATTGCCTTGGTGGAATGCGCCGCAACCGGAAAGGGAGGCGCCCGCCCCTTAAGGGCATAGGCCTGTATGACGGCCTGCCTGATCCACCTAGAGACGGTGGCAGACGACACCGCTCGGCCCTGTTTTGGACCAGACACAGACTTGCGAATGGAAACAGTAGCAGACAGGTACACTCGTAAGGCTTGTAACCATCTTAATGTATGAAGCGCAAACTCTCAGGGATGCTATGGGTGAGGACACAAGGACAGAAGAACAATGTCCTTCTTAAGGTGAAAGGCCGAGACCATCCTTAGAAAAGAAGAAGGACGGTCGTGGGCGCAACACCGCCATATCCTTATGGATGACCAAGTAAGGCGACTTGCAGGACAAGGCCGCCAACTCAGACACCCGTCTAACCAAAGCAATGGCCACTAAGAAGGCCACCTTCCGGGACAAGGTCTCTCCGATATTCTCAAGGGGATGTTCTTGGAGAACCGAGATGCAAATTCAGATCCCAAGTAGGGAGAGGAGGCTTGACAGGGTGGGTGGGGGGGGGGAATCACATGGCGAACCCCCCAGAGGTGGGGGACTTGAGTCAGACTTGAGTCACCTGTTTGAGGACTTGCGACTTGCTTGACAGAATTCAATAAATGACTTGACTGACTTGTCACTAATTGACTTGTGACTTGACTTTGACTTGGGCTATATGACTTGGCTCCACTAACACTAACCGCAAGCCACTGTCTGCCTACCTGATCAGCGTGTCATGCAGACAGACGGCGGCCATTGCAGTGTTCAAAAGCCGCGCCTCCTCATCTGTGATAGGCGAAACACTCTATTTCACAGCAGGCAGTGTTCAGCCTATCAGACATCCTCTTATCCTCGTCTGTGTTATGAGGATGAGCGGATGTCCGTGATAGGCGGAACACTGAATGCTGGGAAATTGAGTGTTCCGCCTATCACAGACGGAGGAGGAGGCGCGGCTTTTGAATACTGGAATGCCCGCCGGGATGCTGCCGATCAGGTACAAGGCTGACGGGCACAGTGTTGTTCATCTTACGTTAAAAAAGTAATTATTTACAATTACAAATTACTTCATCCAAAAAGTCATGGAGTTACTCACTCAGTTACTACATTGAAAAAGTAATTAGTTACTCAGTAAAGTAACTATATTGGTTATATTAAATATACACAGGGGCGGGGCGGTAGAAGGATGATATATATGTAATTTTTTCAGTGTATAAAATAATAGGAGGGATAACAATAAATAATATTGGTTATGTGCCCAATGCCTCACTGTGCCCAATGCCTCACTGTGCCCGTACTTCAATTAAGGTGCAGTGTTGTCACTGACTCACTGTGCCCCTAGCCCCCTACCTGATCGGTGGGCGGCAGCGTCCTGGCGGCCATTACACAGTATTCAAAAGCCGCGCCTCCCGAGTCCTCGTCGCCTGTGATAGGCGGAACACTCAATTTCCCAGCATTCAGTGTTCCGCCGATCACGGACATCCGCTCATCCTCATAACACAGACGAGGATGAGAGGATGTCCGTGATAGGCGGAACACTGCCTGCTATGAAATTGAGTGTTCTGCCTATCACAGGCGACGAGGACTCGGGAGGCGCGGCTTTTGAAAACTGCAATGGCCGCCGTCTGTCTGCATGACACGCTGATCAGGTAGGCAGACGGCGGCTCGCAGTTAGTTTTACACATTACATCTACTCGCGGCGGCTGCGGCGAGTAGATGTAATTAGGGTAACGCCGCCCAAGTAATGAGAACGGCGGTGCCACGAGGGTAAGAGTAATCAGTTTGATTACTCGTTACCCCAAAAAGTGGCTACGTTACCTAATGCCGTTTATTTAAACGGCGTTAGTTACAACACTGGACGGGCACAGTGAAGCACGGGCACATAACCAATATTATTTATTGTTATCTCTCCTATTATTTTGTATACAGTATGGGGTAGATCAGTATTTTGACTTGATTTGTGACTTGACTTGTTTGACTTCTAGCAGGGACTCGACTTGACTTGCTTGCTTTTTGCCACAGTAACTTGGGACTTGGAGACTTGAAGGTTAAGACTTGCACATGTGTGACTTACTCCCATGTCTGGCAACCCCCTGCACAAAAGGTGCTATCAAGGAATGGCCCGGTAGCGGTCGTTGAAAAAAGACAGCCCGGGCCGAAATCCGACCCTCAAAAAAAGGTATGCAAGGCCAGCTTTTGAGTCACACCACGCTGTAAGAACAGCAAAATCCTGGGAACGGAATACATCCGAGGATGCCACTCAAGTTCCTCGCACATAGCGATGTAAGCCTTCCAGGTACGGTGAGATATCTTTCTGGAAGATTCCTGTGTCAACAACATAGAAGAGATGACCGAATACGAGAGAACTCGGTCCTTCAGCACCTGGCTTTAAACAGCCATGCCATTAAAGCCAAGGACTGTAAAGCAGGATGAAGTATGGGATCATGAGACAGAAGGTCCACCCCAATAGGCAGTCGCCAGGAACGTCTGCGACTAGCCGAAGTAGATCGGCGTACCAATGTCGCCGTTCCGGAGCAATGAGGATCACTGGAATGGCCTCAGCCCCTACTCTGCGAAGCCGGCGAGGCAACAACAGTAGCGGAGGGTAAGCATATATCAGACGATACTGCCCCCACGGGCTTCCAACGCGTCTGACGCATCCGCCCAGGGGTCCCTGGACCTGACCACGATCTTGCCACCTTGCGAGTGAGTCGAGAGGCCATAAGGTCCACTTCCGGTGCCCCACCTCCGGTAAAGGAGGTGGAAACACCTCCGGATGCAAGGACCCTTCCCCTGCAATGCACACGGCCGACAGGACCGTCTTGCAGCGAGATGTATGAAAATCCCAAAGAGACTCTGCAATGTATCGGAGAAGGGAGGCCCCGGTGTACAGGGTGCCTCAACTGTTGGCCAATAAAGGCAACTTAAAAAAGGAAGTTCCCTAGAAACTCGGTCAGAGGACTAGTACCTGAGCCTCCACAGGTGGTGCAAACCCACCCCGGGCACAGAGACCCTAAAGGCTAAAGCAGTTGCAGTGCACATGCTAGACGACTGATGGATGAAGCAGAGGCTTTTGCCCAGTCATTGAGCTACAAAAACCGCCAGAGACGCAGCCACTAACGGGCGTAATGCTAACCTCAGCCTGGCGAACACAGTCTAAGCCAGCGCTTCTAATCACCACCGAAAGCAGGTGGAAAGTGATACCCCTGAAACCAGGGATCCTTGTTACAATGCTCTATCCAGCAGCTACCCATGGATAAGTGCTGATTGTACAAACACAGTTTTATACCAGGGCTTGACAAATTTGCTTGGAATCTAGGAGCCAGCTAAAAAAGTTAGGAGCCAGGAACGCGCCCCGTCCCGCCGAGCTCGCGCGCAGAAGCGAACGCATACGTGAGTAGCGCCCGCATATGAAAGTGGTGTTCAAACCACACATGAGGTATCGCCGCGATCGGTAGAGCGAGAGCAATAATTCTAGCCCTAGACCTCCTCTGTAACTCAAAACATGCAACCTGTAGAATTCTTTAAACGTCGCCTATGGAGATTTTAAAGGGTAAAAGTTAGTCGCCATTCCACGAGCGGACGCAATTTTGAAGCGTAACATGTTGGGTATCAATTTACTCAGCGTAACATTATCTTTCACAATATAAAAAAAAAATTGGGCTAACTTTACTGTGGTCTTATTTTTTTTATAAAAAAAAAAAAAGTATTTTTTCCCAAAAAAGTGCGCTTGTAAGACCACTGCGCAAATATGGTGTGACAAAGTATTGCAACTACCGCCATTTTATTCTCTAGGGCAGGGATATGCAATTAGCGGACCTCCAGCTGTTGCAAAACTACAAGTCCCATCATGCCTCTGCCTCTGGGTGTCATGCTTGTGGCTGTCAGAGTCTTGCTAAGCCTCATGGGACTTGTAGTTCTGCAACAGCTGGAGGTCCGCTAATTGCATATCCCTGCTCTAGGGTGTTAGAATAAAAAATATATATAATGTTTGGGGGTTCCAATTAGAGGGAAGGAGATGGCAGGGAAAACAGACAGGGAAACTCCATTAGCATTGCTGCTTGTCATACCAACTGCCACCACAAGATGGCGCTAGTTCACAGAAGGAAGCATAGGCCTGCAGAAGGCCGCAAAGCCGCGGCCCGACGCGATCCCGCGGGGGGGGGGGGGGCATGGAGACACAGGATACCCCAGCTGTGCTGCGCCAGGTCGCTAATTCTAGTCGCAATGGCGACCTGGCGCCCAGGGTTTGTCGAGCCCTGGTTTATACTATGTATTGCGTCAAACGCGAAAATAGAGAGTGTGGGAGGAAACCCACCCAGCCACAAAGAGCATAATACCACCACATACGGCGTATGTAGTTTAGTATGTGTGGATAAACCTATTAAACACGTGTATATACTGTGCCAGCGACGAAAGCGCGCACATCATCGGGGCTTGGACGTAAACCAGCCACGCAGATTGCGTACAAAACCGTGTATGTTAGCCTGCGAATAAACATATTGCACATGTTTATACTGTGCATAGCGCTGAGAATGCGCACACCATTGGAACGCAGGGGAGAAACCTGAGCACCCGGATGAAACCCATGCAGACTACATACACATACCGTGTAGGTATTATAGTATGTGTGCTAAACATTTTGCACAAGCTCATGTGTGCATAGCACCGAAGGCGCGCACACCGTTGGCGCGTGGGAGGAACCAAAGTACCCCACTCATACTCAGAGAATGCAATACCTACAACTACTGGGAATGTATTTAGTGTACTGTATAAACATAATGTGTATGTTTACATCGTGTATTGCACCAAAGGCATGCATGTCATGTAGCGTGGGCGGAAACCCACGCAGACTGCAAAGACATACCGGGTAGGTATTTTAGTATGTGGATATCCAATCGCACAAATTTAGACTGTGCATAGCGCCGAAGCGCCCATACCAATGGAGTGTGGGAGGGAACCGGAGTACCCGGAGGAAAACCACACAGACTGCCTACACATACCGTGTAGGTATTATAGCATGCGTGATAAACATTGAACATGTTTAACTGTGCAGAAGGCCAAAGGCGCACATACCGTCAGCACATGGGAGGAAACCGGAACACTCGGAAGAACTCCACGCAGACAGCACACAGATACCGTGTAGGAATGATAGCATGTGAAGCAACATATTGCACATGTTTATGCTGTGCATTTCCATTGGAGCGTGGGGGGGAAACCGGAGTACCCGGAGGAACCCCACGCAAACAGTATACCCATACTGTAAACATGTATAATATGTGCAATAAACATATTGAACATGTCTATACTGTGCAGAGCCGAAGCGCACATACCATGAGAGCGCGGGAGGACACCGGAGCCCCCGCCAACCCAGAGAGTATAATACATACATATACTGTGAATGTATCTGGAGTCTTGCATAAACATATTTTGTACGTTTATATCATGTATGGCAATGAAACACATCATTGGAACGTGGGGACAGCCACGCAGACACAGAGACCAATAACACATACATACACTGTGATTGTATGCAGTGTAGAGGTATAGGATGAGTTTAAATTATGGCGCAGAGGCGCATAATCTTCTCTGTATCATTCCAACCTGCTTGACTGTGCTGCCGAAGCAGCATGCAGGTAACAGGTAACCTCTGATCCTCAGACCGTGTGTCTGTCAGAGCTCAAATCATTCCCCAGGAAATTGCGGGAAATGTTACCTCAGGTATCACACAGAAGACTCACAGGGACTAGAGACATAAATGAATAAAGTCCTCCCTCATCCATGCTGCTCTTGAGGAAAACAGTGAGGAAGCTGTGTAAAAGAAAGGCTTGTCACAGCAATTCCAGCCAGAGAGTGTTTCTCACATCATTAATGAGATCACTTACAAGCGCCCTGTCATTCACTGACACAGAACTGGAGTCTTCCTCACAAGGGAATGTCCTGTTCATAAATATTAAATATTCAGAGCTAGGGTCCTGAGCCCAGTAGCTAGGCCCATATCTGACTCGGAGCACCCCTTCAGTAAAGATTTTTGTGGGGGGAGGGGGCTTATAGCTCCTTTTGCTCGCACACCGCTTCCATTCTGACAGGAATGATTCCAGGACTGCTGACAACTGGTCCATAAGGACCGCAGGTGCAGGAAACATATGAACATGTTTAACTGTGCAGCACTGCCAGTTGCCCCAGGCAAGTGTGGAGAGCAGGTGTATCAGACTCCATAACGCCACCCTCTGAGACCTTATACACTATACAGTGAATATACAGTCCACCCACTGGCTACGCTGAGGAGGGGATACCCGGGAGGACCCACCAACCCTTAAGGACCGCTCAGTCTGTGAGGAGATTCGCGCCGCCGCCAGAAATAAATGCGCGGCGGCCACAAGAAAATGGTCGCCGGCCGCAGCTATAACTGCGCCACTGAACGCCAAGATGGCCGCCGAGCACGAAATTCAAAGCTCTAATGCGCGCCAATGGCGCACGCAATAACCACCTCAAACAGCACCAATGGCGCACGCAATAATCACCTCACACACCAGAAAAAACTGCAGACATGAGCGCCCAGCCAGGCCAGAGTGACCCCCAAGCACCCCACCAGTACAGGGTGCAGAGAGCAGCATAACAGGGGGGAGACAGGGAGAACCCCCCACACACAGAAACACAGCCAGTATGTACTCACCTTGCAGCAGGAGAGACTACTTACCCGTCCCTAGAGGGACCCACTGGCTTGTTTCAGACAGACCTATCACAGAGTCGTACTGCGTAGCTGTCGGCCCGGTCCACCGCGAAAGATACAGTCAGGTACTGTTCAATCTTGAGAGGACCGCGGGAGCATGAAAGCAACCCGGCCACCCCTGGAGTCATGGGGTATGTCGTGAACTGAGTCTCACGCACGCAAGGCGAGGATCAGCACGCTCGATGGTCGGACAGGGAAGACTACGAGGATACTAGTGTACCCAACCTGTTGCCCAGCCGACAGTTGATTGAAGGTCTCAAAAATAAAATAAAATTCCCAAAGGAATAAAATTTAAAAGTAAAATCTTCCAGGAGACTGGCTCCTGAGAGAGCCACGTCTTCTCCTTCTGCTAGGCAGGAAAAAAACTGAGGTCTGCTAGCTGCAGGTGGGAGGGTAATGTCCGGAGGGACCGCCCCCCTGGGCGGGGCTGTTCAGCTCTGGTTTGTTCTAGAATGTTTTAACATCTAACATTTTGCCTAGATCTTCTCCAGCGAGCAGGGACATATACCCACACGTTTACAGTATCCAGCTGTGTCAGTCCATGGACGATAAGAGAAATCCTATTTTTCAATCCGTCTGCAGAGCGGATCGGATGAACACGGACAGACGGTCTGTGTTCATCCGATCCCCCCATAAGGGAGAGCGGAGATCTGACAGGGCGGTCCCTGCACAGTGTGCGGAGACCGCCCTGTCATCCGCCGGCTCAGCGGAGCGATCCCCGCAGAGCAAGCGGAGGTTCACGGATCCGTCCCGTGTGAAAGTGGCCTAAGCCTATTACAAGTCGTACCTACAGGTAAGCCTATAACAAGGCTTACCTGTAGGTACTATAAATATCTCTTAACTTGCACCATTTAGGAGATATTTACTATGTCATCAGAGCATGCGCTCTGAAGGAACGGCCGACCAAGCCGTTTCTTCAGGGCCCTGTGCCATGACGAGTGACGTCATCGTGGCTCTGGCCAATCACCGTGCCAGAGCCCGCGAACTGCCGAGATGTCAGCTGTCTCAGCGGTGTGCGGGTGCTGCTGCAGGGCTTTGTTCTAAGGTAAGTATTTTATGCAATGCATACTAGCTCATTATGCCTTGCAGGTTTTTTTTTAGGGTTTATAACCTCTTTGAGGCTGGATTCACACTGGTACGACACGACAGTCGTACTACTTTAGACCCGACTATGCCCTGCGACTTGAAGCCCGACATGCGTCCGACTTCCATCCCCGACAATACCAGGCCCCGTGTCTGGTATGAATCTTGAGGGAGAACTCCACGCCAAATTTTAAATAAAAAACCGGCATGGGTTCCCCTCCAAGAGCATACAAGACCCTTATCCCGGCACGCAGCCCGGCCAGTCAGGAAAGGGGGTGGGGGACCAGCGAGCGCCCCCCCCTGCTGAACCGTACCAGGCCGCATGCCCTCAACATGGGGGATGGGTGCTTTGGGGAGGGGGCGCAGGGCCTCCCTGCCCTAAAGCACCCACCCCCCATGTTGAGGGCATTGGGTGCCCCCCACCGCAAAGCACCTTGTCCCAATGTTGAATGTTGATGAGAACAAGGGCCTCTTTCCGAGAACCCTGGCCTTTGGTTGTCGGGGTCTGCGGGCGGGGGGGCTTATCGGAATCCGGGAGCCCTCTTTAATAAGGCGGCCCCCAGATCCTGGCCCCCCACCCTATGTGACTGAGTATGGGGTACATTGTACCCCTACCCATTCACCTGGGGGGGAAAAAAAAAAAAAAAAAAAGAAAAAAACACACACACACACACTACAAAAAGGTTTTTAAAGTTATTAGGCAGCTCCAGGGTCTCTTCCGACTTCTCCGCGCTCTCCGGTGTCTTCTGCTAGGCTCCTCCGCTACTATGCCTGCTCTTTTGCTAGCGGTTACCCGGTCTTCTCCATCATCTTCTTCCCTCTGCTCTTCTTCCGATGTTAACACGACGCTCTCTCCAGCTGTAATGCCGTGTGCGCACCGACTTATATTGGCATGTGGCGTGGTCACCGGGTGATGTCAACCGGCGATCCCGCCCCTTATGACGTCATCGTCCCATCATGCTCTGGGTGGCGACGTCATAAGGGGCAGGATCGCCGAATGACATCACCCGGTGACCACCCCCCATGCCAATATAAGTCATTGCACACCACGGCATTACAGCGGAAGAGAGCATCGTGCCAACATCGGAAGAAGAGCAGGAGGGAATTAGACGACGGAAAAGACCGGGCAACCGCTAGCAAAAGAGCGAGCAAAAGATAGCGGAGGAGCCCGGCAGAAGACACCGAACTGCGGGAGAAGAACCAGAGAGAGCGGAGAAGTCGGAAGATACCCCCCCAAGTGTGAAGAGACCCCCGGAGCTGCCTAATAAATTACTTTAAAAACCTTTGTAGTGTGTTTTTTTATTGACACTTTTTCCCCCGGGTGAATGAGTAGGGGTACAATGTACCCCTACTCATTTACATAAGGGGGCCCCAGATCCCACCCTATTAAAGGGGGCTCCTGCATTCCGAAAAGCCCACCGACCCCGAAAACCAACGCCCAGGGTTGTCGGGAAGAGGCCCCTGTCCTCATCAATATGGGGACAAGGTGCTTTGGGGTGGGGGGCGCAGAGCCCCCCCTGCCCCCAAAGCAATCACCCCCCGTGTTGAGGGCATGCGGCCTGGTAAGATTCAGGAGGGGGGGTGCGCTTGCTCGTCCCCACCCCCTTTCCTGACCGGCCGGGTATGGATTTTGGGGGAAACCCCAATGCTGGTTTTTTTGGCGTAGGAGGTTCCCCTCAAAATACATACAAGACCGAAGGGCCTGGTATGCTCTTGGAGGGGAACCCATGTCGTTTATTTAAAATTTGGCGTGGAGTTCCCCTTCAAGATCATCAGAGCACACGTCGCATGCCAAAGTCGGCTCATGCAAGACGGCGATCCGACTTTAATGATAGTCAATGGGCTGAAGTAGGATCAAAGTCGGAAAGTAGTGCAGGGAGCATTTTCAAAGTCGGACCAACATGTGTTGGACCAGTTAAGACGGCTCCCATAGTGAAACATTGATTTTCACACGCCATGTACTCCCAATGTCGGAGCGTTTGGCGCAATAGTGTGAACCCGGCCTAAAACAGGAAAGGTACATGCAAACAAGCGGACTTTTCCTTCTAAGCCAGTGCTATCTATAGAGTCCAGATAAAACAGTGAATACTTGCATATGAAAGACGCCCCATTGTAGAAATATTCATGGGTAAGGTTTCTTCAGAAATGGACTTTGTGGGAGTGTGAGAGCCAATGTCCTCCCAGCACGGGTTGCTTCCTCCTGCGGACCCCCACATCAATGGAGGACAGCAGTAACATTAGGGGGGCAAGATCGAACACAACCAGAAATGTGTTACTGAAGAAACTGCAGCCATGAATATCTCTTCAATGGTGACATTCAGTGATTATGATCTAAGAATTTAGTTTTGGCGAGGAACACATATTTGTGAAATGTAGAATACGTTGCCTGAGAAACAAATGGACGATTAGATTCATACAAAATACACAACACAAATCTGCTTTCTTTGAGACTGCCCAACCTGCACATCCTCAGTTTCTGGTTTCTCAGTAACACCCCTGAAAACTGTAAATGAACACCAGCTGATGACCTTCATTGGAAAACAACAAACCACAACGACTGTAACACACAATGTAAGCGGTCTGAGCACCGTCTAGAGGACCTGGAACGAGGGCTAAGCCCCGTACACAGCGGCCTGAAACCAGCTCTGTAATTCCATTCCGCAACGCGTTAGAGAAAATTATTCAGTGTAAACCACGTGTTGTTCGGCTGGTAAGTGTAACATTGGAAGCTCATCTTCTTACCTTCAGATATTTCCGCCATGTTACTGCTGCAATCGTATCCGTATTGAGAGTCGCGAAAAATGCGCGTCATCACAAGGGACTAATGGAATAGGCGGAGCTAGGTAGCGAACGCCATGTTGGAGGAGGGCACGGGCTAGGGAGGAAATGATGTTAATACAAAGTGTGTGACTGAGCGGGAAATGCAGCACTAACCTAACAATAGTCTTTATTCATCACAATATAATTAGATCTTGTAGTTTTGTGAGGGTTCCACCTAAACAAGCTTTTAGACTATACCCAGTCAGGTATATTTCACCTCTAGTTGCAAAAAATAGTTCATTTAGTAAAGTCTCAAAAGTCCATATTAATAGATCCACATCTGTGCAGGTGGTAAGAAATCCACTGACCCTTTTTTTAAAACCTGTCTGTATGGAACTGCATGGGACTTCTGCAGTATCATGCGGTTTCACCAGTGGCGGCTGGTGCTCAAATTTTTTGGGGGGGCGCAAACAAACTGAAAAAAAAAAACATCATCAATTGCCGCCACTGTGCCCATTAAACGCAGGCACTGTGCCCAAACGCCACTAGTTTGTCCCCAAATGCAGCCAGTTTCCCCCCCATATGCAGCCAGTTTCTCCCCCATAATGCAGCCAGCTTCTCCCCCATAATGCAGCCAGTTAATCCCCCATAATGCAGCCAGTTTCTCCCCCATAATGCAACCAGTTTCTCCCCCATAATGCAGCCAGTTTCTCCCCCATAATGCAGCCAGTTTCCCCCCCCATAATGCAGCCAGTTTCTCCCCCATAATGCAGCCAGTGTCTCCCCCATAATACAGCCAGTTTCCCACCAATAATACAGCCAGTTTCTCCCCCATAATGCAGCCAGTTTCTCCCCCATAATGCATAGTTGCCAACAGTCACGGATTGGCCGGGACATTCCCGGGATTCAAACCCTTTTCCCGGATTTATTTTGTCCCGGCCAATGTCCCGGCCAATCCGTTTTTTCCCGGTTTCCACGACTTTGGCCGCCGCGGGCCGACGCCGCTAGAGGTCCACGGCCGGCGGAGACAATGTCTCCGCCGGCCGCCATTTTAAGGAAGACCAAAACCAGGATGTAGTACAATAGAAAATAAAGCTGCTGCGGCGCCGCCCACACCCCGCGTCTCCCCGTGGGTGGGCGGCGCCGCAGCAGCTTTATCTTCTATTGTACTACATCCGTGTTTTGGCTGGCCGGCCACCCCCCCGCCCCGCCCTTCTGCAGGTCTGTCTGTAATGGAAAGGGGCGGGGGTGGGCGGCGCCACAGCTTAATTTTTTGTGCAGCCACGCGGTCGGCTCCGCCTCTATTTTGTTCCCCCTCGGGGAAGGGGAAACAGTAATGGCGGTCGAGACAGGAGACACCTGGTTAAGGGGGGACTCCGCTGGGGACGCCTGATGTAAGGGGGGACTCCGCTGGGGACGCCTGATGTAAGGGGGGACTCCGCTGGGGACGCCTGTTGTAAGGGGGGACTCCGCTGAGGACACCTGATGTAAGGAAGGACTCCGCTGGGGACGCCTGATGTAAGGGGGGACTCCACTGGGGACGCCTGATGTAAGGGGGGACTCCGCTGGGGACGCCTGATGTAAGGGGGGACTCCGCTGGGGACGCCTGATGTAAGGGGGGACTCCACTGGGGACGCCTGATGTAAGGGGGGACTCCGCTGGGGACGCCTGATGTAAGGGGGGACTCCGCTGGGGATGCCTGTTGTAAGGGGGGACTCCGCTGGGGACGCCTGTTGTAAGGGGGGACTCCGCTGGGGACGCCTGATGTAAGGGGGGACTCCACTGGGGACGCCTGATGTAAGGGGGGACTCCACTGGGGACGCCTGATGTAAGGGGGGACTCCACTGGGGATGCCTGATGTAAGGGGGGACTCCGCTGGGGACACCTGATGTAAGGGGGGACTCCGCTGGGGACACCTGATGTAAGGGGGGACTCCGCTGGGGACACCTGATGTAAGGGGGGACTCCGCTGGGTACGCCTGATGTAAGGAAGGACTCCGCTGGGTAAAGCTGATGTAAGGACGGACTCCATTGGGGGCACCTGATGGCATCTGGTGGCAGGCGACGTGGCAGGTGACACACTTGGGGCTTACAGTGATTCGGCATTATGGTGAGTTGAATGATTTCATTTTATATTAAAATGTAATAATAGAAATAATGCACTTCAGTCATCCTGACACCATAACAACCATGGTGCCAGGATAATTGAAGAGCTAACACCAGATGTTTGTAGTATCTTTATCTGCTGATTGGTAAACTCTGGAATACACACATATTTCTATTGTGGTGTAGGATCTGGGCCTGCTGTCCCTCCATCCTTCCTTCTCTTTCCTTCCCTCCCTCTTTCTTTCTCTCTTTCTTTCTCCCTTCATCCCTCATTCATCTCAGACTCTAACCACACCCCCTTTGAGCCACGCCCATTTAAGCCACTCCCACTACCCGCGTAAACCATCGCGCACCGCTTTTTCCTGCTAGGGTGTGACACACCTACAAACGAATGCCCCGCCCCCTAATTATAGCAAGGCTCCGCCTACATGCGAAAAAGTGTCCCGGATTTTTTTTTTGCAATGTTGGCAACTATGATAATGCAGCCAGTTTCTCCCCCATAATACAGCCAGTTTCTCCCCCATAATACAGCCAGTTTCGCCCCCATAATACAGCCAGTTTCTCCCCCATAATGCAGCCAGTTTCCCCCCCATAATGCAGCCAGTTGTCCTCATAATACAGCCAGTTTGTCCCCCAAATGCAGCCAGTTTCTCCCCTATATGCAGCCAGTTTGTCCCCTATATGCAGCCAGTTTCTCCCCCAAATGCAGCCAGTTTCTCCCCCAATATACAGCCAGTTTCTCCCCCATAATGCAGCCAGTTTCTCCCCCATAATGCAGCCAGTTTCTCCCCCATAATACAGCCAGTTTCTCCCCCATAATGCAGCCAGTTTCCCCCCATAATGCAGCCAGTTTCTCCCCCATAATGCAGCCAGTTTCTCCCCCATAATGCAGCCAGTTTGTCCTCATAATACAGCCAGTTTGTCCCCTATATGCAGCCAGTTTCTCCCCCAAATGCAGCCAGTTTCTCCCCTATATGCAGCCAGTTTGTCCCCTATATGCAGCCAGTTTCTCCCCCAAATGCAGCCAGTTTCTCCCCTATATGCAGCCAGTTTCTCCCCCATATGCAGCCAGTTTCTCCCCCATAATGCAGCCAGTTTCTCCCCCAATATACAGCCAGTTTCTCCCCCATAATGCAGCCAGTTTCTCCCCTATATGCAGCCAGTTTCTCCCCCATAATGCAGCCAGTTTCTCCCCCATAATGCAGCCAGTTTCTCCCCCATAATACAGCCAGTTTCTCCCCCATAATGCAGCCAGTTTCTCCCCCATAATGCAGCCAGTTTCTCCCCCATAATGCAGCCAGTTTCTCCCCCATAATGCAGCCAGTTTGTCCTCATAATACAGCCAGTTTCTCCCCCATAATGCAGCCAGTTTCTCCCCCATAATGCAGCCAGTTTCTCCCCCATAATACAGCCAGTTTCTCCCCCATAATGCAGCCAGTTTCTCCCCCATAATGCAGCCAGTTTGTCCTCATAATACAGCCAGTTTCTCCCCCATAATGCAGCCAGTTTGTCCTCATAATACAGCCAGTTTGTCCCCTATATGCAGCCAGTTTCTCCCCCAAATGCAGCCAGTTTCTCCCCTATATGCAGCCAGTTTGTCCCCTATATGCAGCCAGTTTCTCCCCCAAATGCAGCCAGTTTCTCCCCTATATGCAGCCAGTTTCTCCCCCATATGCAGCAAGTTTCTCCCCCATAATGCAGCCAGTTTCTCCCCCAATATACAGCCAGTTTCTCCCCCATAATGCAGCCAGTTTCTCCCCCAATATACAGCCAGTTTCTCCCCCATAATGCAGCCAGTTTCTCCCCTATATGCAGCCAGTTTCTCCCCTATATGCAGCCAGTTTCTCCCCCATAATGCAGCCAGTTTCTCCCCCAATATACAGCCAGTTTCTTCCCCATAATTCAGCCAGTTTCTCCCCTATATGCAGCCAGTTTCTCCCCCAATATACAGCCAGTTTCTCCCCTATATGCAGCCAGTTTCTCCCCCATATGCAGCAAGTTTCTCCCCCATAATGCAGCCAGTTTCTCCCCCAATATACAGCCAGTTTCTCCCCCATAATGCAGCCAGTTTCTCCCCCAAATACAGCCAGGTTTCTCCCCCATATGCAGCCAGTTTCTCCCCTATATGCAGCCAGTTTCTCCCCCATAATGCAGCCAGTTTCTCCCCCATAATACAGACAGTTTCTCCCCCCTAATGCAGCCAGTTTCTCCCCCATAATACAGCCAGTTTCTCCCCCATAATGCAGCCAGTTTCTCCCCCATAATACAGCCAGTTTCTCCCCCATAATGCAGCCAGTTTCCCCCCATAATGCAGCCAGTTTCTCCCCCATAATGCAGCCGGTTTCTCCCCCATAATGCAGCCAGTTTGTCCTCATAATACAGCCAGTTTCCCCTCATATGCAGCCAGTTTCTCCCCCAAATGCAGCCAGTTTCTCCCTATATGCAGCCAGTTTGTCCCCTATATGCAGCCAGTTTCTCCCCCAATGCAGCCAGTTTCTCCCCTATATGCAGACAGTTTCTCCCCCATAATGCAGCCAGTTTCTCCCCCATAATGCAGCCAGTTGCTCCCCCAATATACAGCCAGTTTCTCCCCCATAATGCAGCCAGTTTCTCCCGTATATGCAGCCAGTTTCTCCCCCAATATACAGCCAGTTTCTCCCCCATAATGCAGCCAGTTTCTCCCCTATATGCAGCCAGTTTCTCCCCCATAAGGCAGCCAGTTTCTCCCCCATAATGCAGCCAGTTTCTCCCCCATAATACAGCCAGTTTCTCCCCCATAATGCAGCCAGTTGCTCCCCCATAATGCAGCCAGTTTCCCCCATATATGCAGCCAGTTTCTCCCCCATAATGCTGCCAGTGTGTCCGCATAATACAGCCAGTTTGTCCCCATAATGCAGCCAGTTTCTCCCCCATAATGCAGCCAGTTTCTCCCCCATAATGCAGCCAGTTTCTCCCCCATAATGCAGCCAGTTTGTCCTCATAATACAGCCAGTTTGTCCCCTATATGCAGCCAGTTTCTCCCCCAATGCAGCCAGTTTCTCCCCTATATGCAGCCAGTTTGTCCCCTATATGCAGCCAGTTTCTCCCCCAAATGCAGCCAGTTTCTCCCCTATATGCAGCCAGTTTCTCCCCCATATGCACCCAGTTTCTCCCCCATAATGCAGCCAGTTTCTCCCCCAATATACAGCCAGTTTCTCCCCCATAATTCAGCCAGTTTCTCCCCTATATGCAGCCAGTTTCTCCCCCAATATACAGCCAGTTTCTCCCCTATATGCAGCCAGTTTCTCCCCCATAATGCAGCCAGTTTCTCCCCCATAATGCAGCCAGTTTCTCCCCCATAATACAGCCAGTTTCTCCCCCACAATGCAGCCAGTTTCTCCCCCATAATGCAGCCAGTTTCCCCCATAATGCAGCCAGTTTTCTCCCCCCATAATGCAGCCAGTTTGTCCTCATATACAGCCAGTTTGTCCCCCATAAGCAGCCAGTTTCTCCCCCATAATGCAGCCAGTTTCTCCCCCATAATGCAGCCAGTTTCTCCCCCATAATGCAGCCAAGTTTCTCCCCCATAATGCAGCCAGTATCTCCCCATAATGCAGCCAGTTTGTCCTCATAATACAGCCAGTTTCTCCCCCATAATGCAGCCAGTTTCTCCCCCATAATGCAGCCAGTTTCTCCCCATAATGCAGACAGTTGTCCTCATAATACAGCCAGTTTCTCCCCCATAATGCAGCCAGTTTGTCCTCATAATACAGCCAGTTTGTCCCCTATATGCAGCCAGTTTCTCCCCCAAATGCAGCCAGTTTCTCCCCTATATGCAGCCAGTTTGTCCCCTATATGCAGCCAGTTTCTCCCCCAAATGCAGCCAGTTTCTCCCCTATATGCAGCTTGTTTCTTCCCCATATGCAGCCAGTTTCTCCCCCATAATGCAGCCAGTTTCTCCCCCATAATGCAGCCAGTTTCCCCCCCCATAATGCAGCCAGTTTCTCCCCCATAATGCAGCCAGTTTCTCCCCCATAATACAGCCAGTTTCCCCCCATAATACAGCCAGTTTCTCCCCCATAATGCAGCCAGTTTCTCCCCCATAATGCAGCCAGTTTCTCCCCCATAATACAGCCAGTTTCTCCCCCATAATACAGCCAGTTTCCCCCCATAATGCAGCCAGTTTCTCCCCCATAATGCAGCCAGTTTGTCCTCATAATACAGCCAGTTTGTCCCCCATAATGCAGCCAGTTTCTCCCCCATAATGCAGCTAGTTTCTCCCCCATAATGCAGCCAGTTTCTCCCCCAAATGCAGCCAGTTTCTCCTCCATAATGCAGCCAGTTTCTCCCCCATATGCAGCCAGTTTCTCCCCCATAATGCAGCCAGTTTCTCCCCCATATGCAGCCAGTTTCTCCCCCATATGCAGCCAGTTTCCCCCCCATAATGCAGCCAGTTTCCCCCCCATATGCAGCCAGTTTCTCCCCCATATGCAGCCAGTTTCTATCCCATAATGCAGCCAGTTTCCTCCCAATATACAGCCACTTTCTCCCCCATATACAGCCAGTTTCTCCCCCATAATGCAGCCAGTTTCTCCCCCATATGCAGCCAGTTTCTCCCCCATAATGCAGCCAGTTTCTCCCCCATATACAGCCAGTTTCTCCCCCATAATACAGCCAGTTTCTCCCCCATATGCAGCCAGTTTCTCCCCCATAATGCAGACAGTTTCTCCCCTATATACAGCCAGTTTCTCCCCCATAATGCAGCCAGTTTCTCCCCCATATGCAGCCAGTTTCTCCCCCATAATGCAGCCAGTTTCTCCCCCATAATGCAGCCAGTTTCTCCCCTATATACAGCCAGTTTCTCCCCCATAATGCAGCCAGTTTCTCCCCCATATGCAGCCAGTTTCTCCCCCATAATGCAGCCAGTTTCTCCCCCATAATGCAGCCAGTTTCTCCCCCATAATGCAGCCAGTTTGTCCCCCCCCCCCCCCAGCCCTGCACTTACCTTCCTCGAGTCAGCGCCGTCCTTCTTCCGTCCTCGATGTCTTCTCCCGCCCATCAGGTTACCGGTAACCAGACCCGGTGAACCTGATTGGCCAGGGAACGCACCCCTGTGCGTCCTCTCATTAGGCATTAGGTATTTAGAAGCCGATTACAGCCCTCAGGCTGTAGTCGGGATGCCTATCAGAGCCTGCTGGCTCTGATAGGCACTTCTAAAGGCCAATCAGACGCTGTGACTCAGATGGCCGGCGCTCAAGGGGCCGGCCATCTGAATAGTGGGCGGCAGCAATACATAGGTTCATGCAATGCATGAACCTATGTAATGTTGTGGTGAGTGACGGCCGGGCGCAGAAGCGAGCGGTAGCGGCGCTTCTGCGCCCACTATGGTCGCGCCGCCATGTGTAAAAAAAAGACATTAAAAAAAAAAAAACTCTTAAAGGGCCCGTTTTTTTTTTATTTTTTTTTTATTTATTTTTATTTTTGGTGACCACAGGAGGGGGGGGGGGGGCGGCGCCCGGGCGCCCCCTATGGACGGGCCGCCACTGGGTTTCACACACCCAAAGATGTGCCACGTTTTCTGATGCATGGGGATAAGAATTATGCATAAGAATTGGTGGTGCATCTGCAAAACAGCAGAACCTTTTGGTTATGGGAATGTGTGTGATTTAGGACAGGTTCCCACTAAAAATCAGGGTCACTTCTGCATATAAACCAATCCGCATCCATTTTTGCCCCTTCTCTGCCTATCAGCACTGGTTGTTTTTATGGACTTTGTACAACAAAAATGCAGATTTTTCATGGTATGAGTGTGCAGCCATACAATCATTCATTTACAATCAGCTTCCAGGTTTTATTGACAAAACTTAAATTGGTTGTTACCACAAACATGTAAATCACTAGCAGACCATCTATTAAATGTAGTTATAACTAGGGATGGGCCGAACACCCCCGGTTCAACATGCGAACGGATCGAAAGTTCACGCGAACATTTGAACACGTTAAAGTCTATGGGACTCGAACGTGAGAAATCAAAAGTGTGAATTTTAAAGGCTAACATGCAAGTTATTGTCCTAAAAAGGGTTTGAGGAGCCGGGCCCTGTCACAGGGGACATGTATCAATCCAAAAAAAAAGTTTAAAAACTGCAGTTTTTTCGGGAGCAGTGATTTTAATGACGCTTAAAGTGAAAAAATAAAAGTGAAATATTCCTTTAAATATCGTACCTGGGGAGTGTCTATAGTATGCCTGTGAAATGGCATGTGTTTCTCGTGTTTAGAACTGTCCCTGCACAAAATGAAATTTCTAAAGGAATAAAAGTAATTTAAAACTGCTTGCGGCTTTAATGTAATGTCGGGTCCCGGCAATATGGATGAAAATCATTGAGAAAAACGGCATGGGTACCCCCCCCCCCCCAGCCCATTACCAGGCCCTTTGGGTCTTGTATGGATATTAAGGGGAACCCCGCACCCAAATTAAAAAAAGAAAAGGCGTGGGGCCCCCAGACCCTATATACTCTGAACAGCAGTATACAGGCGGTGCAAACAAGACAGGGACTGTAGGTTTGTTCTTAAATAGAATCTGTTTGTAATTTGGAACAGGTACATTTTGTAAGTGTAGCTCCAGCCAAAAAATCTATTTCTCTTATCGTCCATGGACTGACACAGCTCTCATACTGATTACGTGTGGGTATATGTCCCTGCTTGCAGGAGAAGACCTAGGCAGAATGTTAGATGTTAAAACATTCTAGAACAAACCAGAGCTGAACAGCCCCGCCCAGGGGGTTGTCCCTCCGGACATTACCCTCCCATCTGCAGCTAACAGCCTCAGTTTTTTTCTGCCTAGCAGAAGGAGAAGACGTGGCTCTCTCAGGAGCCAGTCTCCTGGAAGATTTTACTTTAAAATTTTATTCCTTTGGGAATTTTATTATTTTATTTTTGAGACCTTCAATCAACTGTCGGCTGGGCAACAGGTTGGGTACACTAGTATCCTCGTAGTCTTCCCTGTCCGACCATCGAGCGTGCTGATCCTCGCCTTGTGTGCGTGAGACTCAGTTCACGACATACCCCATGACTCCAGGGGTGGCCGGGTTGCTTTCATGCTCCCGCGGTCCTCTCAAGATTGAACAGTACCTGACTGTATCTTTTGCGGTGGACCGGGCCGACAGCTACGCAGTACTACTCTGTGATAGGTCTGTCTGAAACAAGCCAGTGGGTCCCTCTAGGGACAGGTAAGTAGTCTCTCCTGCTGCAAGGTGTTTCTGTGTGTGGGGGGTTCTCCCTGTCCCCCCCCTGTTATGCTGCTCTCTGCACCCTGTTCTGGTGCTGTGCTCTGTGGGGGTGCTTGGGGGGTCACTCTGCCCTGGGGGGGGGCGCTCATGGCTGTTGGTGAACTCTGGGAAGTGTTCTGGTGGAGTGTGTGAGGCATTATTGCGTGCGCCATTGGCGCTGTGTTTTAAATTTAAAAAGTGCGCTCGGCGGCCATCTTGCCGCGGCTCAAATGCGCAGTTATACAGGTGCCCGGCGGCCATGTTCTTGTAGCCGCGGCGCTTTCACTTTTGTTTTCGGCCTTTAGCGGCGCTGCTGAACGTCGCGCAAAATACCTTAGTCTCCTCACAGATTCTTCACTCTCCTCAGGCTTCACTCGCGCTGCAGCGCGGCTCATACAGCGGAACCGAGCAGTCCCTAAGGGTGGTGAGTCCTCCGGGTATCCCCTCCTCAGCCCAGCCAGTGGGTGGACTGTATTATTCACTGTAATAGTGAATAAGGTCTCAGAGGGTGGAAGTATGGAGTCTGGTTCACCTGCTTCTCCACACTTGTCAGAGGCAACTGGCAGTGCTCCTGCACCTGCGGTCCCTATGGACCAGTTGTCGGCAGTCCTGGAATCATTCCTTGTCAAGCTGGAAGCAGTGTGCGAACGCACGGGGGCTGTAAAGCGCCCCCTCCCCACACAATCTCCACATGGGGAGTGTTCTGACTCAGATATGGGCCTAGCTACTGCTGCTGAGGACCCTAGTTCTGAGGATTTTGATGTCTTTGGACAGGACCTTCCTTGTGAGGAAGACCCCTGTCTTGAACCACCAACTGACAGGGTGCTTGTAAGTGAACTCATTGATGCTGTGAGGGACACTCTCAAGCTGAATGTGGAGGCTGAGGAACCTCAGGTGGAAGCTGTATCCTTTGGTTCCTTTAAAGCCGTTTCTTCAAAAAAGGTCTTTCCATATGTGCCTTTTTTTAATACATTCATTGACCAAGTCTTGGATAAGCCGCATAAGACTTTGACGGTCCCGCGGCGCATAGCCTTAAGGTACCCCTTTGAGGAGGACCTGGTTAAGAAGTGGGCTCACCCCTCAGTGGTCAACCCCCCGGTCGCCCGTTTGAATAAGGCTACCACGCTCCCAATGGAAGGGACTCCTGCATTTAAGGATCCCGCTGACAGGAGGTCAGAAGTGGCGTGTAGAACTATGTTCACCTTATTGGGGGCCGCCTTATGCCCTATAGTGGCGGCGACACTTGTGTCTCAGACACTCACAGGCTGGGCAAAGATATTGCACCAGACAGTACAGGAGCATTATCTCCCTCCTGAAACCATTGCCCTGGCTTACCAACTTGCCCAGGGTTTAGTCTTCGTGTGCGATGCCACTTTGGATGCGACCCCTTTAATAACGGGGCCTTTATCTCTGCTGTGGTGATGCGTCGCCTTATCTGGATGAAATGCTGGTCGGCCGATCTAGCTTCCAAAAAGCTCCTGGCTGACTTGCCCTTTAAGGGCGGTAGACTGTTTGGGACTGCCCTGGATGACATTATTAAAAATGTCACAGGAGGTAAGAGCACCTTCCTTCCCCAGTCTATTAAGGGAAAGGAGCCCCACCGCAGGCCGGGCCCTTCCTTTCCGGTGAAGAAGACGTTTTTTTGTCAGTCAGTTTCCTCGGGTGAGCCCGCCCAGACTGAAAAGAATGCGGCTGGGGGACAAAGACGTCCCTGTGTGCGTAAGCCTACCAAGCAAGCTCCCAAGCCCACCACCGCATGAAGTCTTGCCCCTGCCTGACTCTGGGGTGGGGGGACGTCTTCGCAGGTTCTCGGTGCGGTGGACCTCCCGGATCTCCGACCGGTGGGTGTGCGAGGTGGTCACCTTGGGATACAGGATAGAGTTCCGCTCGTGGCCCCCAGACAGATTTTTTCCCTCGAACCTCCCTCTCCTTCCGGCCGCCGGGTGGCCCTCTTGGGGGCCGTACAGGATTTGCTCGGGTGCGGAGTAATTGTGCCGGTTCCGTCACAAGAGAGGTTTCAGGGGTTTTACTCAAACCTGTTTGTTGTCCCGAAGAAGGACGGGGTCCGGCCAATCCTGGACCTCAAGGCCCTGAATGCCTATGTGAGGGTATTAAAATTCCGGATGGAATCCATTCGCATGGTGATCGCGACACTCCACCATTCGGATTTTTTTGACATCCTTGGATATCAAGGACGTTACTTGCACGTCCCAATCTGCGCAAGCCACCAGAGGTTTCTGCGCTTTGCCATAGGCGAATTCCACTATCAGTTTGTGGCTCTTCCCTTCGGCCTAGCATCGGCACCACGGGTTTTCACCAAAGTGCTTGCCCCGGTTCTAGCTTTGCTGAGACAGCGAGGAATTGTTATCGTGGGCTATCTAGACGATCTCCTTCTCAGAGCAGAAAATAGCTCAGAATTGGAGAAAAATTTGACAATAGTCAGTCAGACCCTCCGGGACTTTGGATGGATTCTGAACACGCAGAAGTCGGCTCTAGTCCCGACTCAGCGCTTGGAGTATCTGGGTCTGATCCTGGACACTTCGGCAGCGAAGGTGTTTGTCAGGAAGGACACACCAGCAATGCAAATGGCGATATCGGCGCATCCGCGCGCGCGGTGACGGCTCTCGGCGCCAAATGGGCCTATTTAAAGGGGCTGATGGCTGGGCTCCGTGCTGTTCGGCCTACAGCGTTACCTGAGACCTTTTGACCCCTTGCTTACCTGTATCCTGCTCCATCTGATCCTCCCTGGTTTGTTTGACCACTCCTGTTTATCTACCTGCACCTGACCCTTGGCCTGTGTTGACTACGCTCCTGCCTGCTCCTTTTGCTACCGTTGTTGTCAGCCTGTTGCCGAACCTGCCTGTATCTGAGACCACGTTCCTGTCTACCCCGTCTGCTACCTTGCCGCCAGCCCGTTGCCGAACCTGCCTGTACCTGAGACCTGCCAGCTGCCTAAACCTGCTTATACCTGATCCTGCTCCAGTGTTTACCTGCTTGGACTGGTGTACCCACTCTCCCAGCCCATCTGACCGCACCTGCCTGTGCTCCAGTTGTCAATCTATCAGCTATTCCCGGATCCATTCCAGTCCCTGCTTCGGCTCCGGTCCAGCTCGCCTACCAGCAACTCTGCCAGGCTCCCGTGCGACTCTGCACTTCCTGCGCCTCCTGTCTTCTCTACCAGGGGCCTCGAGTGAGAGGTGTAAGAGAGGCCTCCTCCTGCATAATCAGACTCTTCCACCAGGTACGTGACAGTACCGAACAGCCACGTCAGAGTCTGTGCAGGGAACCTCGTCCATGGAGGGATTCCGCTTACACCTCGAAGACCTCACCCAGACTGTTGAAATCACACAAAATGCATATACCCGACTGGAAGAACGCATCCAGGCTCTTTCCTCACCTATTACGGCCCTGCAAAGAGCTACTTCAGCCATGGCAATGTTACCTCCTGAACCCAGGGCTCCTGCACCTGAAAGATTCACCAGTGATCACTGACTACGAGAGCGGAAGTCAGAGAGTCCTATGAGGTCGTCCTGTCCGGCCTGGAAATTGGCCCAAGCCTCTAACGTCAGCAGCCTGACATCATCTACCCCTGCTGCACCCACATCCGATGTCCCTGAACCCAAGCAGCTCGGCATGCCCCGTCCCTCACTTCCCCCTGAGGAACGTCAACGCCGACAACACGAAAATCTCTGCCTGTATTGTGGGAAACCAGGACATTACGTGAGGTCATGTCCAGCCAAGATCCGCAAGGGTCGAATTATCTGTTCTGCCAACCCGCCCATCCTGCCAACCCACCTGGCTCTCCCCATTGTATTACAGCTTCCAGGAAGAAGTATTTCTGTCTCCGCTATAATAGACTCCGGTGCCTGTAGCTGCTTTATGGACTTGTCTTTCATCACAAAACATCAAATTCCTTTGCAACCTAGGGCCCAGGGACTTTCAGTACATCTGTCCGACGGGTCTGCCATCAAATCCGGACTAGTGACTCAGCAGACTATACCTTTGCCTGTTGTTATTGCCGATAGTCACAAGGAATTGTTACAACTGGATGCCATTGCATCCCCTCTGTTCCCCATAATCCTTGGCATGCCATGGCTCCAAGCACATAACCCTCTTATCAACTGGGCCGAAGGGGAAGTTAAGTTTCACTCTTTCTACTGCCTCCAACACTGCTTGCCAAAATTTTCTCCTGATCTGCCATCCTTGTTATGCTTAGACTCTGATGCTGAAACATGTTTATCTGTACCAGTTGTGTACCATGACTTTTTAGATGTCTTTAGCAAAAAGGGAGCTGAAACTCTCCCTCCACATCGACCATATGCCTGCCCGATTGATCTCATCCCGGGCGTTGAGGTCCCTTTTGGAAGGATTTTTCCTCTGTCAGAATTGGAACTTGTCGCCCTAAAAGACTATATAGACGATAATCTGAAGAAAGGCTTCATCCGCCCCTCCACGTCTCCAGCGGGAGCGGGTATCTTCTTTGTGGAGAAGAAGGATCGTTCCCTCCGCCCATGTATAGATTATCGCAAACTCAATAAAGTTACGGTCAAGAACCGTTATCCCCTGCCCTTGGTACCCGAATTGTTCGAGAGGTTGGGAGCAGCAACCATATTTACAAAACTGGATCTCCAAGGGGCGTATAATCTGGTACGAATCCGGGAAGGAGACGAGTGGAAGACGGCTTTTCGCTCCCGATTCGGGCATTTTGAATATCTGGTGATGCCATTCGGCCTATGCAATGCCCCAGTAACATTCCAGCACTTTATCAACAACATTTTCCGTGATTACCTAGACCTGTTCGTTGTAGTATATCTGGACGACATCTTAAATGTATTGAGCAGACTACGACAGCACGGACTATACGCTAAGCCAGAGAAGTGTGAGTTCGAGCGACAAAGCATTACATTTCTGGGACTAATCCTCTCCACCGAAGGCGTCAAGATGGACCTACAAAAGGTCACTGCCATCCTAGATTGGCCAGCCCCAGTGGACAAAAAGGGCATTCAACGCTTTGTCGGATTCTCAAACTTCTACCGAAAATTCATCAGGGGATTTTCAGCCATCATATCACCGATCACACAACTGACCAAACAAGGCATCCGTTTCCAGTGGACTCCTATAGCTCAAAATGCTTTTGAGTCTCTTAAGAAACTATTCACTTCCGCACCGGTCCTGAAGCACCCTGACCCAGCATTACCCTATGTATTGGAAGTAGACGCGTCAGAAACGGCAGTCGGAGCAGTACTTTCCCAAAGGCGGGGACCCAAGGCTTTGTTACTCCCAGTCGTCTTTTTCTCCCGCAAACTGTCAAACTCTGAAAAGAATTATGATGTCGGAGATAGAGAACTTCTGGCCATTAAAAATGCATTGGAGGAGTGGAGGTACCTTTTAGAAGGAGCAGCACACCCGATCCTAATCTATACGGTTCATAAGAACCTGGAATATCTGAGGACTGCCAAGAGACTCAAACCACGCCAGGCTAGATGGGCACTTTTTTTTTCCAGGTTCTCTTTCCATCTCACGTACAGGCCAGGATCTAAAAACACCAAACCTGATGCACTCTCTCGGATGTTCTGTGATACCAGGGAATCCGCACCGCCCGACACTATCCTGTCCTCTGAGAACTTCCTGTTACTTCAGGGAGACCTACTCTCTCAAATTAAACAGGCTTCTGTGAATGCCCCTTCATCTCTGGGAATAACGTTGCAGGCCAGAGATGATCTGCTTTGGCACAAGGACAAAATATTCGTACCAGAAAATCTACGTGTCTCTGTCTTGGTATTATGTCATGACCACAAATTAGCCGGACACTTTGGGACCCGTAAAACTGCTGAACTTGTGCAACGAACATTCTGGTGGCCACAAGTGGCAAAAGACTGCAAGGGCTATGTAGAGTCCTGTACCACTTGCACACAAAATAAGAACAGCAAAACCAAAGCATGGGGCTTGTTGAAGCCGCTATAAGTCCCGGAGAGACCCTGGAAGAATATCTTGATCGATTTTATCGTGGAACTTCCTCCATCAGACGGTTTTTCCACCATCTTTGTGGTGGTAGACCGATTATCCAAAATGGCCCACTTCCTACCCATGAAAGGCACACCATCGGCCCCGGAAACAGCCCAAATTTTTGTGAAAGAAATTGTTAGACTCCACGGAGTTCCAGCAAACATCGTGTCGGACCGGGGGGTACAATTCACCTCAAGGTTTTGGAGGTCTTTATGTGAAACCTTGGGAATCGAGTTATCTTTTTCTTCCGCATACCACCCCCAAACGAACGGGCAAACAGAGAGAACCAATCAAACCCTGGAACAATATTTACGGTGCTTCTCCGCATACTCACAAGATGACTGGGCCGCATTACTTCCGTTAGCGGAATTCGCTTATACCAACTCCATCCACTCTGCCACAAAACAGTCTCCATTCTTTGCCAATTACGGATTTAATCCATCATTTCTGACCAGTACTTTTCCGGAAAGTTCAGTACCTGCTGTCCTTGAAACTTTAAATTTCTTTGATACTAACAACAAACTACTACAAACAACTATGACTAATGCCGCGTACACGCGACCGCTTTTCTCGAAGAGAATAACGTCATTTTTTTTTCTCGCCAAGAAAACCGATCGTCTGTGGGCTTTATGTCGTTTTTTTTTAACGAGAAAAACGCCATTAAAAACGACGAGAAAAATTAGAACATGTTCTAAATTTTCACGCCGTTTTTCAGGTCGTCGTTTTTTTCATCATGAAAAATGATCGTGTGTAGGCTTTAACGTCGTTAAAAAAGCGCGCATGATCAGAAGCAAGTGAGGAGAAGGGAGCGCTCGTTCTGGTAAAACTACTGTTCGGAATGGAGATGGCACATTCGTCATGCATGAAAATATTACATCGTTTAATGCAGCGCATTCTTTTCTTCGTTCTAAATGCTGCAATATTCCAATTCTCTTGCTGCTGATATTCTCCCAGAGTTAGGACAATCTTTGGTCTTTATGATTTTTTGTTTTATCATGATTAATCTCTATTTTGGGGAGCCAGATCTCCCTAAATACCTAAAACTTTTTAATTTATTTTTTTTTATTTTTTTTTTGTGCTTAAATTTGTGGTCTTAGATTTTAGACTGTTTTTACATATTATTTGCTATTTTGGAGTGTGTCAAGTTACCACAACATTATTCTTTATTCTAATTTTGCCTCAATGAGGTTAGTGTCCCTTGTTAATTTCTCAATTTTTTATCCACTGTCCCTGCCTACTCACTTACAAACTGGCTATTTAGAAGAAAAACACATGTTAATTTTGTATCTTCAAAAAAAATTCACATTTATTATGGCCTAATAACAAATTAAAAGGTAAGCCAAAACAAAACCATTTGTAAACTACAAATCAAGAAGCCAGGAAGACAGCACTGGAGACCCTGCTGAAATTAGTGCACACCCAGATCACCACAGCAAACACCAAAGCATGTGAAGACCAAAACTGGCCCCATGTGAGGCACATATCCTGGGTTCATTTTCGTCTTTTTTGTTTGACCTTCCCTGCAGCCTTCCTTGGAGGCTGTGTCCGTGGAGGAGGGACTGGAGCAGGAGCAGGGTCTGGGACGGGAGCAGGGCCTGGGACAGGAGCATGGAGTGGGGCAGGAGCATGGAGTGGGGCAGGAACTTGTGCAAAAAAATAGGAAAGGTCCACAACGTCTGTGAACTCCTTTAGTTTGTTCAACAGGCCCATATTGACCACCTTCAATATAAGGGTTTCACATTTCAGCCTCTGGTCCAGTCCCATTTGTGGCAGTTTCTCCCCAATAAGGGCAGCAAATCCCTCTGCAGCGGTGGGGGGCTCTCGGAGTGCAGCAGTAGCCTCCCTAATTAGGGCCTGTGTCTCCCCCTCCATTTGAACCAGCCTCCTAGATCTTTTTGCAGGAATCCGCAGCAGAGGGATCTGGGGCCTGGTGTTGTGCTGGGTCCCACTGGGGCCTGCCTCTTCCTGGGTCCCACTGGGGCCTGCCTCTTCCTGGGTCCCACTGGGGCCTGCCTCCTCCTGGCTTCCAGTGGCACCTGCCTCCTCGTGTCTCCCACTGGGGCCTGTCTCCTCATCCTGTAAAAAAAAGGTACATCGAGTTAGTTTTGCCTTCATCTTTCACACACATTTGTCTCCTCATGACATTTGGTAATTGAATGCTAATAAATATTAAAGTCAATCATTCTGACACCAGTATATTTCTTTTTGGTGCCCTTAATTTGTGGTCACTGCTGTCTATTGATATGTCAGACACTTTTTTGAAACTGTTAACATTTTTCATACTTTTTTTTAAACTTTTTCAACATTCAACTTTTATTACTCTAAATATTTTGTGAAATATTATACCTGGCTCCAAATATTTAAATCCGGCTCCTCCAGGACTTGAGGTTGTTCCTCCAAAGAGACCTCAAGTTGGCTGGAGGCTTGGCTGCATGGAATGCTGGAGGGAAGGCTGGAGGGTTGGCTGGAGGGTTGGCTGCAAGGAAGGCTGGAGGTCGTTCTGGGTGGAAGGCTGGAAAGTGATTCCCTGGATTCCAGATGTTCATCAAGGAAACTCAGGTGCTGATAGTACCACAGATTTGGTATGTATCGGTCCTCTGCACCTGCTCCTGACCGCAGGGATTTTTGAACTTTATTCCTTTGAGCCCGGTATGTGCCCCTAATGGTCCCAATTTTGTTCTTCAGATCCTGTAGTGTTGCTGTGGGGATCTGAGTTTTCACAAATTCCAGCAAGGTCTCCAGTGCTCTCTTCCTGGCTTCTTTATTTTTATTATTTTTATTTTTAGTCTCCCATAAAATTGGAAGATTCTTCCATCTTTGGAGGAATTCCAGCATAAAATCGGGGTCCTTAAATGCCTTCATTATCTGTGCAATTCAAAACCCAAAACCAAAAAAGGAATGTCAGTCAGGACTACTCCAAATCTTTCTAACCATATATAGGCCACTAACGTAGCAATTGATCAGTCATCATAGAGTTGAGTGGACACCTGGATGTTTGTGTTGAACTCTTTTTAGCTAACTTTGTAAAAAGCAAGAGTTAGTGACCTGACTTTACCCGAAACCAAACCCCATTTAAGTAGATTAAGCCCTGTAAATAGGGTGAATAAAAGGACTCCCCAAAAATAAAGGAGTACCTCGAACTGTCCCTGCACCAAGTGTCATTTTTTATTACATTTAAATTATCCCTAAATTCACTCCTGGGTATAATTAATTGTTGTCTCCTGTCAATTGCAATACCTAGAAAAGTCATTGATACAAACATTGGGAAAGCATTGTGGTTCCCCCAAATATCCATACCAGGCCCTTCAGGTCTGTCAAGGATTTTAAGGGGAACTCCCCGACAAATTCCCTAAAAAAATGGCGTGGAGTCCCCCCCCCCAAATCCAGAACAGACCCTTATCCGAGCACGCAACCTGGCCGGCCACAGGGGAAGAGGAGGGGACGAGAGAGCAGCCCCCCCTCCCTTCTGAACCGTACCAGGCCACATGCCCTCAACATGGGGAGCATGTCCCCATGTTGATGGGGACAAGGGCCTCATCCCCACAACCCTTGCCCGGTGGTTGTGGGGGTCTGCGGGCGGGGGGCTTATCTGAATCTGGAAGACCCCTTTAACAAAGGGGCCCCCCAGATCCCGCCCCCCCTATGTGAAATGGTAATGTGGGACATTGTACCCCTACCATTTCACCTTAAAAAATGGCATTATCTGAAAAATGACACTACACGGGTTTTGACAATTCCTTTATTATTGGTTTTGTTTTTCAACCATCTTCTTCCTTCTTCTTTTCTGCATTGGAGTTTCTTCATCCATCTTCCTCTTCATCTTCATCTTCCTTCTTGCTTCGGGCTTCTCGTCCACATCTTGCTTCGGCTTCTTCTTTGTTCTCCCGCTGCTCCGTTTGAATTTGAGTTTCCCGCTGTGTGACGCAAAGTTAGGCAGTTCTCCTCTAGGTCCGCTGCGAGCCGGGGGACCCGCCCCCCTCTGACTGCACGGGGAAAGTACCTGTGAAATCTCTGTGCGTCAGAGGGAGGCGGGGTCGCCGGACCAAGAGGAGAACTGATGAACTGAGCGTCCCACAGCGGAACCTCCAATTCAAACGGAGCGGCCGGAGAAAGAAAAACCCGGAGCAAGATGCGGACGAGAACCCCGAAGGAAGAAGGAAGATGAAGAGGAAGATGGAGGAAGAAACACGAAGCGAGAAAAGAAGAAGAAGGAAGAAGATGGGAGAAAGCCAAACTAAAAATTAAAAGAATTGTCAAAAACTGACTACTGTCATTTTTTCCATTTTGTACACTTTCTTCGTGAAATGGTAGGGGTACAATGTACCCCTTACCAATTCACATAGGGGGGGCCGGGATCTGGGGGTTCCCTTTGTTAAAGGGGTCTTCCAGATTCCGATAAGCCCCCGCCCGCAGACCCCCACAACCACCGGGCAAGGGTTGTGGGGATGAGGCCCTTGTCCCCATCAACATGGGGACATCCTCCCCATGTTGAGGGCATGTGGCCTGGTACGGTTCTGGAGGGAGGGGGGGCCGCTCTCGTCCCCCCCTCTTTCCCTGCGGCCGGCCAGGTTGCGTGCTCCGATAAAGGGTCTGTTGTGGATTTTGGGGGGGACTCCACGCCCTTTTTTTTCTTGATTTGGGGGTGGAGTTCCCCTTAAAATCCTTGACAGACCTGAAGGGCCTGCAACTCGAATTTGGGGGAACCCCACGTTTTTTTTTTTCAGGTACAAATCAGTTTTCAAAGTCTTGCCATTTGCCGGGAGGCAAGAATTCATTTAGAGCCGCGATTGACTTTTCAAAGTTTATAGTCCCAATTCAAAAATGACACTTTGTGCACGGCCAGTACTAACAGCACGGGAAGCAAGCGCCAAGTTACATGCATATTGCCCAACTCCGGCCCCGAACATACAGTGAATGAATGTTTATAGGTTTAATGCTCCTGGACACAGCCATATCAAGTAAGAAAAATGTTACGTACCCGCGATCTACACGTTCGTCTCCTCCGACCTTCTTCCACTCACTGAACGTCGCTTTCAACAATGTTTTTTGGAGTTATATACAGTGCGCATGCGTGACGCTCCGCACGCTTTCCCGCCCCTGACGTTCGTTACACTACTTTCCCCGCCCCTTCTCGCTACTCCTTAATGACGGAGAGTGTAAACATGGCGGCGAATCAACAGGATGTGGAAAGTGGGGAAGAAAGCAGGCACCGACCCAGAAGGTATAAAGCCTAACTAACATGAGCTTTGGGGAGATGGTGGAGATCGTCACCATATTGCTCCGGGATGATTACGACGCCAAACATGGGCCCTACAAAAAGCCAAATCAAGTGAAGGCCAAGATCATGGATAAAGTGGTCAAAACGCTCTTTGAAAAATTTGGGGTTCGCAGGTCGCGGGAACAGATCCGGAAACGATGGTCGGACATTAAGTTGCGTGAGCCGGATCAATATAAAAAGATCAAAAAAGTCATCAAAAAAAGTAGGTAGATTAACATTAAATGTGATTTTGCCTAATAACGTGGTGTTGCATGTGTTTTTAAAATAATGTATGTATTACAGTGAAAAATTTCATGTTTCATGTTTTTGGCCACACGAATCGATCGTATAAATGGTCGTTCAAACGTTCACTCAATCACAAGCTTTTGCCACGATTCATCATTGTTCGTACGACATTTTATCAATCACAAAATAATCGGCAGGTTCAAATGTTTTTAGCAATGTATTCCACCAAAACATCGTTTGGGTGGTATTGAACGAGGATTTCAACGTTGGATTCTTGTGCCCAAGAACATGAAACAGGACATCATGAAATGTTTATGTGAGAAGTAATTATAAACATGTTTGTGTAGTTGTTGGTAATTAGATTTGGCTAATGTAACTAGATTCAGTGTACGTTTACAAGAGTATGCTCAGCAGCTGCTTACACATCTGGACTCATTAGCACAAGTGTGGGCCACAAGAACAACCTTTTGATGGTGTCACACACAGGTGATCCAGTGGATACCTGGTGTGTTTCCATGTGTGAAACATGACCTAAAGAGATTAATCTACCATCTTGGGAAATGGATACAATCATGTGTTCATCTTCTCCAAAATTAACAGTAATACAATTGTAACACACTTTCCAAGAATGATTAATATTCCTCTTTCACGTCTAAATATATTTAGTTACACAAGTCTACCTTTTGGTTATATCTCCTAGGGATTCAAAGAGCTAAGAGACACGAGGCTGCAAACCCCGCACCACCAACTCAAGACCCACAACTGCAGCATGTGGCAGAAGAGGGAAATGGCAACTCACAAGGTCAGTGTCATACACCACAGCCTCACGTAATAGATGTTGGCCTGTATATTTAGTAAGATATTTTCTTTTCACAACTTAAAGGGACTTTAATGCCTGCGGCAACAGCAACCTTCACCAGAGCCACTGCCCAGATGTTGCTTGAAGAAGTGAGGGTCTGCTCTCGAGAGGTTCAAACCATAAAACACAACCTGGTCCAGATGTACCAAACAAACAAAATGATGGAGACAAAACTTAAAAAAATTGAGCATATTCTTGTGAGTGTTTAAAACTTGTATATATTCTAAAAAAAATGTTTATTTTTTGGGGGGGAAATGTTTTATTTCTATAAAGGGATATTGTTCGTGTTGTACATTTTTGTACTGAGTTGTAAAAAGCAAATATTTTATAAATTCCCCAAAAAAATTGGGTTATATTTTGATACAAACCTTACCAATTTTATAATCATAAAAAAATTTAATCACTAAACAATGTGTGGCTTCTTATATCAATGTTGCCCCCCCCCCCCCCAACAAAATGTGTGTGTTTAGACTCTATAAATGCTTGTAATTTACTTGTTAGGAAAAAACATGGGACTACAACTGCACTAGTATAACCGAGGACAGATGTTTTGGAACTACATTTCTAATGTTACTCAGGCACTCTGCAGTGTAGTTGAGCATCATGGAAAATGGAGTTGAAAAACATCTGGAGTGGCAAGGTTCACCATCACTGACCTAGAAGAAAGAACAAATACAACAAAAGAAAAGCAAACAAGATGTTTTCAGTATATTATTTTTTATTATGAGCAAAATTGATTTAAAACTGATCAGGCATTGCAATGGCCCCCCTACCCATAAAATATTCGACATAGCGTTGCCGCACATCACGGCCGCTTTGGGGGGCCAAGCCTGTAGGGCCAGCTAACTGGGCTGGCAATGGTCCATCCAAACCCTGTGTGCCCTGAAGGTCAACTGTAGCAAGATAATTTGTGGAGTGTTTGCTTAAAAAATTGTGCAGTATACAACAACACATGACCAAATGGTTCCATTTATACTCCGCCATGTTTATTGCAGTCAGAAAAAGCCGGAAGCGACTGGCCATGATGCCAAAGGCGTTTTCCAACACCCTTCGCCCTCTGGCCAGACGATAATTAAACACCCTCCTCTCAGGGGTGAGGGACCTTTGGGGAAAAGGCCTCATCAAATGTGGTCCAAGCGCAAAAGCCTCATCTGCCAGGAACACAAACGGGAGGCCATGTTCATTATCTTCAGCAGGTGGCAATGCCAGGTCCTCTGAAAGAAGCCGGTCTGCAAACTCTGTCTGGGCGAAAACACCACCGTCAGACATCCGCCCATTTTTCCCAACATCAACAAATAGGAACTCATAGTTCGCAGACACCACCGCCATGAGCACAATACTGTGGAAGCCTTTGTAATTCCAAAAAAAGGACCCAGAATGGGCTGGTGGCACGATGCGGACATGCTTGCCATCAATGGCTCCTCCACAGTTGGGAAAGTTCCACCGCTGAGAAAAATCAGATGCCACATTCTGCCATTCCTGTGGCGTCGATGGTAACTGTGGAGTCAAAGGAAAAAAATAAAAATAAAATAATTAGTACCTATACATTGCAAGCATGTTAGCACAAAACACTCTGGGCAAAACATCAGGATAGCATTAATTTGGAAGGAGGATTTTAGAGCGGAGCTACGCAGCCAAAATACTATAAAATAACACAGCAGCTCCAGCTACAGCAGCTGCAGAGGTTTGCTAATTGTACACTTACCTGTCCTGGAGTCCAGCAACGTCCGCAGCAAGAGGACGAACAATTGCTCGTCACTCTGCTGCCCCCTCTGCCATCCTTGGTGAGGGAACCAGGAAGAGAAGCCTTGCGGCTTCACTGCCCGGTTCCCAAACGCACATGCACGAGAAGCGCTGCGCAGTTCAGACTGGTCCTCCTGTGTTCTGTGAGACAAGTGTTTCCAAGAACACTACGGGTCTTCTGCGGGAAGTGACTTGGCTCAGGCAGATTTGCCCCAGAGATGACTCCCGGATGTGGGTGAAAATACCTGGCTTAAACAGGTATCTTCACCCCCCTCCCCCATGAAAGGTGTCAATTTTGACACCGGGGGAGGGTTACAATGAGCGGACCCACAAAATTTAGGATGGAGGTCCGCTTGAATAAGATAGAAAAATAAGCAACAAAAACAACACCCACTCTGATGGACCTGAGAAATTCGGAGAGGGTGGAGGGGTTGAGATGAGTTGGGGACATCATAATTAAAATCTATAGTACGATGTAATTTATTTGGGTAGATTAGACAAACTTAAAAAATTAGGGGGGGGGGGGGGATCAGGCAATCTAAGCACTACAATGGAGCGTACAAAACTAAAATGAGGATTGTCTAGGCTAGGTGTGTTTGGGCCCAGGATCTAATGCTGGAGATTGCTTGACCCAAAAATATGCATGTAGCCCAAAAACATAGAACATTCAAAGCTTACAACATGCAGGGGGACAAAGGGGACATTCACAGCATATTCAAATCATGGTAATTAGAGACAGTTCAAAATATACTATACATTAGCAAGCATAAAAAAACATAGATTGTGATGTTTATAAAGGAGAAAACTTACCTTAAGATAGTCCTCCTGAAGGACCTGGATAATGGCAGAGCAGGTTTCTGGGATAATGACGCCCAGAGCCTGGGGGGAGATGCCTGTCGAGAACTTGAGGTCCTGCAAGCTTCTCCCAGTCGCAAGGTATCGCAACGTGGCGATGAGCCTCTGCTCAGCAGTAATGGCTTCCCGCATAACGGTGTCCTGCCTGGTGATATAGGGGGACACCAAAGCCAAGAGCTGCTGAAAAACGGGGTCAGACATCCTAAGAAAATTCCTGAAATCATCAGGGTTATTCTCCTGGATCTCCCGCAGCAGAGGCATATGACATAATTGGTCCCTCTGGAGCAACCAATTCTTGGTCCATGAACTCCTTCTCACCCTCCTCATGGACCGGATCTGGGACATAGCAACAAGCCCAGCAGCAAGCACAGCACGATCTCGGCGACAAGAACGTACGCGCAACATGGCTTCAAAACGGTCGTCTAATCAGAACGAACTAAAAGAACGCACTGAAGAACAGCAAGGCCTATGAAGAACGAGCTGAAAAACAGTAACGCGCGGACAAGAACGCACTGCAAAAACAGATACAAACTCACTACACGCACTGAAAGCCAGATACGAACCCACAAGCACAAACTGAACTCCCGAAAACGATCTTTCAAGCACGAAGACTGAAAAGCGCGAATCGTCTCTTCCCAAACTTTTACTAACACGCGGAAACACGAAATCAGCAAAAGCAGCCAAAAGGGTGGCGCGAACAGAATGAAACTTCCCCTTTATAGTGCCGTCGTACGTGTTGGACGTCACCGCGCTTTGCTAGATCAGTTTTTTGCACGATCGTGTGTAGGCAAGGCAGGCTTGAGAGGAAACAAGAAAAATAACGTCGAGAAAATCGACGTTTTTTTTCTTGACATGAAAAGCGGTCGTGTGTACGCGGCATAAAGCTCAAGAATATAATAAACAGGTCTTTGCTAAGAGGAGACGGGGAGAGTTAATACTGGAACCTGGTGATCGGGTTTGGCTATCTACTACAAACCTAAAACTAACGTGCCCCTCTAAGAAGTTGGGCCCTAAATTTATGGGACCCTTCCCGATAAGAAGAAGGATCAACGACGTGGCCTACGAGCTAGAACTACCAGATTCCTTCAGAATACATCCTGTCTTTCACATGACTTTACTAAAACCTGTAACCCCTGATCCATTCCCTGACCGGGATACGGGCCCACCCGAACCAATATTAGTCGACGGGACAGAGGAATTCGAAGTCGAGGCAATCCTGGACTGTAGGAAAAGGAGAAATCAGATCCAGTATCTAGTCAAATGGAAAGGGTATGGCCCAGAGGAGAATTCATGGGAGCCCGAGGATGATGTCCATGCTGAAAGACTTGTTCAGGCATTCAAGAGATCCCATCCTTTGAAGCTCGCCCGATTTGGCATCCGGAGGCTGCCCATTGGGAGGGGGCAATTTCAGGAAGGACACACCAGCAATGCAAATGGCGATATCGGCGCATCCGCGCACGCGGTTGCGTCGCGCGGGCGTGCGGGTGTGCGCGCAGGAGCACGCGGTGACGGCTCTCGGCGCCAAATGGGCCTATTTAAAGGGGCTGATGGCTGGGCTCCGTGCTGTTCGGTCTACAGCATTACCTGAGACCTTTTGACCCCTTGCTTACCTGTATCCTGCTCCAGATGATCCTCCCTGGCTTGTTTGACCACTCCTGTTTATCTACCTGCACCTGACCCTCAGCCTGTGTTGACTAAGCTCCTGCCTGCGCCTTTTGCTACCGTTGTTGTCAGCCTGTTGCCAAACCTGCCTGTACCTGAGACCACGTTCCTGTCTACCCCGTCTGCTACCTTGCCGCCAGCCCGTTGCCGAACCTGCCTGTACCTGAGACCTGCCAGCTGCCTAAACCTGCTTATACCTGATCCTGCTCCAGTGTTTACCTGCTTGGACTGGTGTACCCACTCTCCCAGCCCATCTGACCGCACCTGCCTGTGCTCCAGTTGTCATTCTATCAGCTATTCCCGGATCCATTCCAGTCCCTGCTTCGGCTCCGGTCCAGCTCGCCTACCAGCAACTCTGCCAGGCTCCCGTGCGACTCTGCACTCCTGCGCCTCCTGTCTTCTCTACCAGGGGCCTTGAGTGATAGGTGTAAGAGAGGCCTCCTCCTGCATAATCAGACTCTTCCACCAGGTACGTGACAGTGTTTCTACCCTCAGAGAAGTTACTGACACTTCAGTCGGCAGTGCAGGTTCTGACGTCCCGAAAATGGTCGTCAATTCGCTTCTGCATGAGAGTCCTGGGACTAATGGTGGCCTCCTTCGAGGCGGTTCCGTATTCTCAATCACACACTTGGGCATTGCAGAAGGGAATTCTGTCTGTTTGGGACAAGTCCCCATTATCATTGGATCTTCAGGTTCAGTTGAGTCACTCTGTCAAGGCGTCCCTGATGTGGTGGCTGAGATCCCCGGCTCTTCGGGCTGGGAAGTCGTTCCTCCCCATCCACTGGACGGTGATCACGATGGATGCCAGCCTGATGGGCTGGGGAGGAGTGTGGGGAGTCCTGTCAGCTCAAGGGCTCTGGACTCCAGACGAATCTCGTCTCCCAATCAACATCCTGGAATTGCGGGCGATCAGACTGTGTCTCTCCGCATGGTCGAAGAGGCTACAGGGCCGCTCGGTCAGAATCCAGTCGGACAACGCCACGGCCGTGGCATATGTCAACCATCAGGGGGGCACTCGGAGCTCGGCTGCGGCGTCAGAGGTTGCCCACATCCTAAGGTGGGCGGAAAGAAGCGTGCCGGCACTGTCGGCCGTCTACATTCAGGGCGTAGAAAACTGGCAGGCGGACTATCTGAGCCGCCAGTCCCTGGACCAGGGGGAGTGGTCCTTGCATCTGGAGGTGTTTCAACTCCTTTGTCGGCGGTGGGGCACTCCGGATGTGGACCTGATGGCGTCTCGACTCAATCGCAAGGTGTTGAGGTTTGTGGCCAGGTCCAGGGACCCCTGGGCGGATGCCTCGGACGTGTTAGTGGCCCTGTGGGGTCAGTATCACTTGATGTATGTCTACCCTCCGCTGCAGTTGCTTCCTCATCTGCTGCGCAGGGTGGCACCCGAGGGCATCCCGGTGATCCTCATTGCCCATGACTGGCCTCAACGTCACTGGTACGCCGACCTGGTACGTCTCATCGTGGAAGTCCCTTGGCGCCTGCCCTTGAGGGAGGACCTTCTATCTCAAGGTCCTATCTTTCATCCTGCTTTACAGTCTCTGGCTTTAACGGCATGGCTATTGAGAGCCAGGTGCTGAAAGACCGAGGCCTGTCGGATTCAGTAATTTCAACCATGCTTAGGGCAAGGAAGTCTTCTTCTAGGAAGATCTATCACGTACCTGGAGAGCTTACATCGCTATGTGCGAAGAGCTAGACTGGTGTCCACGGACGTACTCTGTCCCCAGAATCCTGCGGTTCTTACAGCGTGGTGTTGCACAAAGGCTGGCTTTGAGCACTATTAAGGGCCAGATTTCGGCCTTGGCCGTTTTCTTTCAAAGACCCCTAGCAGGTCATTCCTTAGCACTTTTGTGCAGGGGGTACGCCATGTGGTTCCACCTGCCAAGCCCCCGCTCCCTCCTTGGGATCTGAACTTGGTGCTCTCGGTTCTTCAGGAACCTCCTTTTGAAAATATAAGAGATATTCCTCTTTTAACTTTGTCCCAGAAGGTGGCTTTCTTAGTGGCCATCACTTTGGTTAGACGAGTGTCTGAGTTGGCGGCTCTGTCATGCAAGTCGCCTTACCTGGTCCTCCATAAGGATAAGGCGGTATTGCGACCATGACCGTCTTTCCTTCCTAAGGTGGTTTCGGCTTTTCACCTTAATGAGGACATTGTCCTTCCATCCTTCTGCCCTCATCCATCGCATCCTAGAGAGGTTGCGCTTCACAATTTGGATGTGGTGCGTGCCTTACGAGTATACCTGGCGGCTACTGCTTCTATTCGGAAGTCTGACTCGCTGTTTGTATCTGTCTCTGGTCCCAAACAGGGCCAAGCGGTGTCGTCTGCCACCATTTCTAGGTGGGTCAGACAGACTGTTATACAGGCCTATGCCATTAGGGGACGGGCGCCTCCCTTCCCGGTCACGGCGCATTCCACCAGGGCAATCGTGCTTCCTGGGCTTTCCGACATCAAGCGTCGGTTGCACAAGTGTGCAAGGCGGTGACCTGGTCGTCCGTTCATACCTTTTCAAAATTCTACAAGGTTGATGTGGCTGCATCTTCGGATGCTTCCTTCGGCCGCAAAGTGTTGCAGGCCGCTGTTTAATGTTGCAACTCCTCCGTTGAGGAGCTCTGCTGGTTTGGAGTGAAGTTTTGGTTGTTCCTTACTATTTTGCTCCCACCCTTTTCTTATACTGCTTTGGGACGTCCCACACGTAATCAGTATGAGAGCTGTGTCAGTTCATGGATGATAAGAGAAAATAGGATTTTTGTACTCACCGTAAAATCCATTTCTCTGACGTCCATGGACTGACACAGCACCCACCCTTCCTTTTAAGGTTTGTACTGCTTTGTTACGAACTGAGGCTGTTAGCTGCAGGTGGGAGGGTAATGTCCGGAGGGACCGCCCCCCCTTGGGCGGGGCTATTCAGCTCTGGTTTGTTCTAGGAATGTTTTAACATCTAACATTCTGCCTAGGTCTTCTCCTGCAATCAGGGACATATACCCACACGTAATCAGTATGAGAGCTGTGTCAGTTCATGGACGTCAGAGAAACGGATTTTACGGTGAGTACAAAAATCCTATTTTTAAAGCTTTTTGGATAACATAGGGAAAGGTTATCACCCCTGTAACATTTGTTTTGCTGTCTGTGCACCTGTTCAGAAGATTTAACCTCACTTTCTGTCACAATGACAATTGGATTTTGAAAATTTGGGGTTTTTAGGGAAACAAGGATTGGTGATAAAGTAACAGTGGAGAGGAGACACGTTTTTCCCATATTACCGTATTTTTCGCTCCATAAGACGCACCTGACCATAAGACGCACCTAGATTTTAGAGGAGGAAAATATAAAAAAAAAAAACTTGAACCAAATGGTGTACTAAAATATTTAATAAAGTATAACAGAATAATATTTCTACACTAACAACTAATGTAAGGGGGCACCCTACACTGATCCCCAATTTAACTGGGACATTTACATGACCTCAATACAACAGGAGTATTTGCATATTTAGACATTTACACTGACCAGTAATGTAAATGGTGTATTTACAGTAACCCCCTCCCCCATCTCTCTACTAATCTCTGCATTCTTATCTCCCTCTCAGTACAACTCTGCCCCTCTAACTCATCTGCTAACCTCTGTCCCCCAAACCCCTCATCTTCTAACATCTGCACTCCAACCCTTCCTTCCCATTCAACTCTGCAGCCTCTGCACCTCAAATCCCCCTCTTTGATCCCCTCTACATGCCCCCTATATTCACCTGTATGCTGTTCACACCTTCTAGGTGGGTGGCATGCAGAGGTGCGGGCGTAATTAGCATATGAATCGCGGTGGCCGACCTCATTAACATAACAATGCCCGCGCGATTTACATATCAATGCCGATCCTGTGGGGGTTAAATACAGAACAATACCCTTTTGTTTCTCTCCCAGTAGCAGCTGAAAGCATTAGAGAAACAGGATCTAGCTGGGGCAGAGTGATGCATAGGGCATCGTTCTGCCGTCGAAACGATCCCCCTATCAGAGGCTCTCCTGATTAGTATTCGCTCCATAAGACACACACACATTTCCCCCCGTTTTTTGGGGGATAAAAAGTGCGTCTTATGGAGCGAAAAATACGGTAACTCTTACAGGAGAGAATTTCCCTTCCTAGGGGTAGATTTCCTCTCACTTCCTGTTGTCTCCCTCTGTTTGTAAGTAGGAGTCGTTTGAAAGTCTGATGTTTGAAAGTAGTGGCCTGCCCTATATACTCTGCAGAAATTTGGGCCTTAGGTGTTGGTGTTGCCACAACACTGTAAGGCCTCACAGTTACTTTTGGTGGGCACAGGAACGGGCCCTGCTGTGAAATATTAGATCAAGAATTGTAATTACATGCCCCTGTTGAACAGGGTCTGAAAAATTGGCATACAAGACAAAGGGTTAATTTAGCGCACTCTGGGTACTGATGCATGAAACAAAAGATATATGGGAGAAAAGGATCAGTCTGAATGTTCAAGGGGGGCTGTGTATTAGTCCATGACAATTAGTCCATAATTTTGCTAAAAAATGCTTATCACAAGGATGGCTGCCAGCTTGCAGATAGAAGAGGATCTGAAACACAAGTACAAAGAAAAAAGCAGCGCCTTCTAAGCGTAGCAATAAAATTATTTAATGAAGAATAAACAATTAGGGATGAGCCGAACACCCCCCCCCCTCGTTCGGTTCACACCAGAACCTGCAAACAGACCTAAAGTTTGCACAAACTTTAGAACCCTATTACCGTATTTATCGGCGTATAACACACACCGGCGTATAACACGCACCCCAAGTTTAGGAGGGAATTTTAAGGAAAAAAACTTTTAGGAGGGAAATTCAAGGAAAAAAAACTTACATTTAAATGCAGCATGCAGCCTTGCCCAGTGTCCATCTGCAGCCTTGCCCAGTGTCCATCTGTCCATCTGCAGCCGTGCCCAGTGTCCATCTGTCCATCTGCAGCCTTGCCCAGTGTCCATCTGTCCATCTGCAGCCGTGCCCAGTGTCCATCTGTCCATCTGCAGCCTTGCCCAGTGTCCATCTGTCCATCTGCAGCCGTGCCCAGTGTCCATCTGTCCATCTGCAGCCGTGCCCAGTGTCCATCTGTCCATCTGCAGCCTTGCCCAGTGCCTTTGCGATCGTGTCAGTCCCGGTGTTTTTTAAAATTTGGCGCCGATTTCTGTGGAGAGGAGCGAGCGGGGTCGAGTGTACTTCGGCTAGACTCGGCTCCTCTCGCAGTTCCGCCCATCTCCACTGACTGCGCCGCTGACGGAGAAAGCCGAGTGTACTTCGGCTAGACTCGGCTCTGCTCACAGTCACAGGCAGGACTGCGAGAGGAGCCGAGACTAGCCGAAGTACACTCGGCTTTCTCTATGTCAGCGGCGCAGTCAGAGATGGGCGGGACTGCGAGAGGAGCCGAGTAAAGCCGATTGTACTTCGGCTTCGGCTCCGCTCGCTCCTCTCGCTCGTTTTCAGCAGGGGAATTTGACGGAGTATCGGCGTATAACACGCACCCACGATTTTCCCCTGATTTTAAGGGGAAAAAAGTGCGTGTTATACGCCGATAAATACGGTAAATACAATGGACTAGAACGTTCAAAATCAAAAGTGCTAATTATCAAGGCTAATATGCAAGTTATTGTCCTAAAAAAGGTTTGGGGACCCGGGTCCTGCCCCAGGGGACATGTATCAATGCAAAAAAAAGTTTTAAAAACTGCATTTTTTTCAGGAGCAGTGATTTTAATAATGCTTAAAGTAAAACAATAAAAGTGAAATATTCCTTTAATTTTCGTACCTGGGGGGGGGGAGGTTGTATAGTATGCCTGTAAAACAGCGATTGCTTTCCCCTGCTTAGAACTGTCCCTGCACAAAGTGTCATTTCTGAAGGAAAAAAAGTAATTTAAAAGCACTCGCTTTTAAAAGCAAAGGGTCCCCTTTGTTAAAGGGGTCTTCCAGATTCCGATAAGCCCCCCGCCCGCAGACCCCCACAACCACCGGGCAAGGGTTGTGGGGATGAGGCCCTTGTCCCCATCAACATGGGGACATGGTTCTTTGAGGGGTCACAGACCCCAAAAGCATCCTCCCCATGTTGAGGGCATGTGGCCTGGTACGGTTCAGGAGGGGGAGGGGGCGCTCTCTCGTCCCACCTCTTTTCCTGCGGCCTGCCAGGTTGCGTGCTCGGATAAAGGGTCTGGTATGGATTTGTGGGGGGAACTCCATGCCATTTTTTTTTTAAATTTGGTGTGGAGTTCCCCTTAAAATCCATACCAGACCTGAAGGGTCTGGTATGGATATTTAGGGAGAACCCCACGTCATTTTTTATTAATTTGATGCAGTGTTCCCCTTAATATCCATACCAGACCTGAAGGGCCTGGTAATTGAATTTGGGGGGACCCCCACGCATTATTTATTTTTTAATCAATGACTTTTCTCTGTATTGCCGGGAGCTGACAATTCATTATAGCTGCGAGTGCTTTTAAATGACTTTTTTTTCCTTCAGAAATTACACTTTGTGCAGGGACAGTTCTAAGCACGGGAAACAAGCGCTGCTTTACAGGCATACTATACACCCCCCGCAGGTACGAAATTTAAAGGAATATTTCACTTTTATTGTTTCACTTTAAGCATTATTTAAATCACTGCTCCCGGAAAAACGTTAGTTTTTAAAACTTTTTTTTGCATTGATACATGTTCCCTGGGGCAGGACCCGGGTCCCCAAACACTTTTTATGACAATAACTTGCATATAAGCCTTTAAAATTAGCACTTTGGATTTCTCCCATAGACTTTTACAGGGTGTTCCGCGACTTTTCGAATTTGCCGCGACCACCCCAAATTGTTCGCTGTTCGGCGAACGGGCGAACAGGCAATGTTCGAGTTGAACATGAGTTTGACTCGAACTCGAAGCTCATCCCTATAAACGATGAACAAGTAATAGAAATCACACTCACAATGGAGCGATTAATATAGGCTTATCTGTACTGTAGATCATCCGCGCTATCCAGGGGCTGCTATTTACCAGATGTCCATGGTGTATGGTCTCTGTATATCCTCCTGGCTGTGATAACGGTGGTGGAACCCAGCACTGTCAGCAGACGTGGACGGGAGACAGTTCTCACAGGAACACAGGAGGATATACAGAGACCATACACCACGGACATCTGGTAAATAGCAGCCCCCGGGACAGTGCGGATGATCTACAGTACAGATAAGCCTATATTAATCGCTCCATTGTGAGTGTGATTCCTATTACCTGTTCATTGTTTATTCTTCATTAAATATTTTTATTACTACTGTGACAGCAGGAAGGTAAAGTCACCTGGTTGCATCCAGGGGGGTAGATATATTTCGCCCAGATTCAGGCTTTACGCCGACTTATACAACTAGGTGGAGAGTTGTATAAGCCCAGCTAAGGCTAGTGGGCTCATGGATGACTCATACCTTTAGGGAGAGTGCTGGGCGTCGTGCAGACAGGGAGTTGATGAGACCAGCTGAAGCTTGTCAGCTCATTTAGGCCTCTATAAGAACTCCCAGCTTCATTAGGGGTTAGCTCATGCCTGGACCCAGACCTGTGTGGACTGTCTAGGGAGAGTGAACCCCTGTGCGGTGAGAAAAAGCCTGTGTGGCTATTTGCTTGGACATTTAAAACCAGGGACTTAGGGACTAGGACAGCACTAGGCTGATCCCAGTTGTTAGTTAGGAAACCTGTATGTTTACTCAGAGGTCAAGTTGACCAGGATTTATTTTATTTATGTTTCTTTTGCTTTGCTGTGTTTTGTCACTGTAAATAGAAAATAAACCGCACCTTTTTGATTTTGAAAACCACAACCTCCGTTTGCTGGGCCTGTTTTTGTGTGGGGAGCCCATCCCGGGGGTCACACACACCCGCTGCCGAGCTAACCCCCTCACAGTTGGTGGAGAATGCGGGTAGTTTTTTTTTAAGCCAGCATGGAGGAGATACTGAAACAGCTGGCTCTAGCAAATGCCAATCAACAGCAGACAAATGCAGGTTTGCAAAGGAGCCTTGCAGCCCAGCAGCAAGCTCACCAACAGAGTCTGGAAGCTCAGCAACAAGCCCAGCAGCAATCTGAGGCCCGCTTCATAGACCTGTTACAGAAGCTAGAGCAGAGACTACAACAAATGGAAGCAGTAATGCAGCAACGTCCGCAGACCAGTGAGGAAAGCCGTCCCACTAATACCGCGTCCTTTGGGGTGAGTCGTTTATTGACAAAAATGACTGGAGAGGATGATCCAGAGGTATTTTTGACCACATTTGAAAGGACCGCTGAAAGAGAAAAGTGGCCTGAGGAGCAGTGGGCTGGACTGGTGGCTCCTCTGTTAACTGGTGAATCGCAGAAAGCTTACTATGACCTAGAGCCTAACCAAGCAAAAGACTATGTGATGCTAAAAGCTGAAATATTGGCAAGGCTGGGTGTCACCCAGGCTGTCCGGGCTCAGCGGGTGCATAACTGGACTTTCCAGCTTGGAAAACCCCCCAGGTCTCAAATGTATGATCTCATTCACCTGAGCAGAAAGTGGCTACAGCCAGAGACTTTGTCCGCACCAAAGATTGTGGAACGTGTTGTAATGGATCGGTTTTTGAGAGCTCTTCCTACTGCCATCCAAAAGTGGGTAAGCCATGGAGACCCAGAGACGGCCGATGGTCTTGTGGATCGTGTGGAGAAATACTTGGCTACAGAGAACCTGACGGCCTCTTCCAGAGACACTCGGACTTTCCACCCTAAGACCAGACCATCCCCAGGGGCGGATAAGAGGATTCCAAGGGGTGAGGGTGGAGAGAGTGAGAGGGTGGGAGCTCTACCCCAAGTTTGGCGAGAACAGCCTGGGAAATCAGCGGCTCAAGAGGCGGCAAGAAGGATCGTTTGCTACCGCTGCCGGCAAGCGGGACATATTGCAGCCAATTGCCCGGTTGTGGAGGAACCCATGCAGTGTGACTTTCTGACGGGCAGACGTCAGTCGCTGTGTGCGACAGTCGCATGCACTGCCATTCGAGGAACTGAGAAACATTTATGCAAAATGTGTGTTAATGGTAGAAATGTTGTGGTATTGCTGGATTCAGGTAGCCTTGTGACCCTGATAAAGGCTGAATTAGTTAAAACAGAGGTCTCTGGGAATAGACACCCGACACCCGAGAGTATCCAGTGACTACAGTGTGTTTCGAGACCCCCAAAGGTACCCTCTCTCATCCAGTGGGGTTAGTATCTCAATTACCGCATGATGCCATTGTGGGAAGGGATTTTCCGAAGTTCTGGGAACTGTGGGATGATCCTGAGCCCCCCACTGGTGCCCCTATGTACCAGGAATGTGATAGCCAGAACTCCTCTGAGAGTGGTGAGGACTCTCCAGAATTTCCCTTGTCAGTATTGGCAGGGGAGACTCAAGAAACTGGAGAGGAGCCCACCTCCTCAGACGAAAACCTACCGTCTGTGGAGTTTTCTGATCTGGAGGTTCACAGGGAAAATTTTGCCACAGAACAGTTAAAAGACCCCGCCCTAATAAAGGCACGGGAAAACGTAGTGGAAATAGATGGCGAGTTAGTGAACCCAGATAATACCTGCACTTACCCATACTTCAGCGTAGAGAAGGACCTACTGTATCGGGTGGCAAAAAGGGCAGAAGAAACCGTTGAGCAGCTTGTGGTGCCCAAACCTTACAGGAAGTTGGTGTTGGAGTTGGCCCATGGGCACATTCTTGGAGGTCATCTGGGGACAGAGAAAACCCGAGAGAGGGTATTACAGAGATTCTATTGGCCTGGGGTGATGAAGGACATAGAAAATTATTGTTCCTCCTGCCCTGTGTGTCAGAGGTCGGCCCCGATGCCACATTTCCGTAGCCCGCTGGTCCCTCTACCCATCATTGAGGTCCCGTTTGAGAGAATCGCAATGGATTTGGTAGGTCCTATAATCAAGTCCGCTAGGGGGCACCAGTACATATTGGTTATAATGGACTATGCCACCCGTTATCCAGAAGCGATCCCTCTCAGAAATACCTTGGCCAAAACCATAGCCAAAGAGCTATCTCTTGTTTTTAGCCGGGTGGGTATTTGTAAAGAACTGCTTACGGACCAAGGTACACCCTTTATGTCCCGGGTTATGAAAGAGCTGTGTAAATTGTTCAAAGTGACGCAATTGCGTACATCTGTGTATCACCCCCAAACCGATGGGCTGGTTGAAAGATTCAACAAAACCCTAAAACAAATGTTGAAGAAAGTGGTGGATAGAGATGGAAAGGATTGGGACTGTCTACTTCCTTATTTGATGTTTGCTATTAGGGAGGTGCCCCAATCCTCTACGGGATTCTCCCCCTTTGAGTTACTGTATGGGAGACACCCAAGAGGGCTGTTGGATATTGCCAAGGAAACTTGGGAAAGTGAGAGTTCTCCCCACAGGAGTGTGATTGAGCATGTCGCCCTGATGCAAGACCGAATTGCACAGGTAATGCCCATCGTGAAGGAACATTTGGCCCAAGCGCAGTTAGCACAGCAGAGAGTGTACAACCGTGGAGCCAAGACCCGTACCTTTTCCCCGGGGGATAGGATACTGGTACTTGTCCCTACGGTTGAAAGTAAATTCCTTGCCAAATGGCAAGGCCCCTATGAGATAATGGAAAAAGTGAGCGAAGTGAATTACAAGGTCAGACAACCAGGAAGGCGAAAGCCCGAACAGATCTATCACGTTAATCTGTTGAAAGCCTGGAGGGATAGAGAGTCCCTAGTCGCAGACACTTGGTCACCAGCTCAAACTGGTTGCGTGATTCCTGAGGTTGGAATAGCAGCCACCTTGTCACAACCCCAACAACAGGAGGTTAAGGAGTTTGTGCTTCGCAACAAGGAGGTATTCTCTGAGCTGCCGGGACAAACATCTGGGGTAGAGCATGACATCATTACCCCGCCCGGTGAAAGGGTGAAGTTAAAACCCTATCGGATCCCAGAGGCCCGACGGGAGGCAATACGGGAGGAAGTACAGAAAATGCTGAACTTAGGGGTGATAGAGGAGTCCCAAAGTGATTGGTCTAGTCCCATTGTGTTGGTGCCTAAACCGGATGGGAGCTGGCGATTTTGTAACGATTTTCGTCAGTTGAACAAAGTTACAAAATTTGACACCTACCCCATGCCACGTATAGATGAGTTGATCGACCGGCTGGGAACAGCCCGATACATGACGACTCTTGACCTCACAAAAGGGTATTGGCAAATCCCCCTGGCCAAGTCGGCCAAAGAGAAAACCGCATTTGTAACCCCAGACGGGGCGTTCCAATATAAAAGAATGCCGTTCGGGTTACAGAATGCGCCGGCCACATTCCAGCGGAAAATGGACCAGATGCTGAGGCCCCATCGGAAGTATGCTGCGGCTTACCTGGATGACGTAATTGTCCATAGCACAGATTGGGCCTCACATCTGCCAAAAGTGCAAGCAGTCCTGGACTCTGTTCGGGAAGCGGGGTTTACGGCTAACCCCAAGAAGTGTACCATTGGGCAGGAGGAGACCAAATATCTTGGGTACACCATTGGGAGGGGAGTAATAAAACCCCAACTCAACAAAGTCGAGGCCATCCAGAGTTGGCCACGTCCCAACAGCAAGAAGCAGGTACGAGCCTTTCTGGGAATCGCTGGGTATTATCGGCGATTCATTCCCCACTTTGCTTCTAAGGCTGTGCCCCTAACCAACCTGACGAAGGGGAAAGGGTCGGTCATGATTAAATGGACCCCCGAGGCTGAGGCAGCATTCCAATTCTTGAAACAAGCCTTATGTAGCCAGCCAGTGTTGTACTCACCCGACTTCTCTAAAGACTTTGTCGTACAAAGTGATGCGTCAGATGTGGGGTTAGGAGCAGTATTGTCCCAGGTCTGGAACGGGGAAGAGCACCCAGTCATTTACCTCAGCAGGAAGTTGAAGTCCCATGAGGTAAATTACGCCACCGTTGAAAAGGAGTGTTTAGCGGTGAAGTGGGCTCTAGATTCCCTTCGGTACTACCTGCTAGGTAGGCACTTTGACATGGTTACGGATCACGCTCCGTTAAAGTGGATGGCTCAAAACAAGGAAACAAATAGAAGAGTGAATAGGTGGTTCCTGGCCCTCCAGGAATTCAACTTCACAGTAAAGCATCGCCCTGGCGTTCAAATGGGGAATGTGGATGCTTTGTCTCGAGTACATGAATGCCTGATTGCTGGTGTTCCAACCCCGAGGTTAAAACAAGAGGGGGGGGTATGTGACAGCAGGAAGGTAAAGTCACCTGGTTGCATCCAGGGGGGTAGATATATTTCGCCCAGATTCAGGCTTTACGCCGACTTATACAACTAGGTGGAGAGTTGTATAAGCCCAGCTAAGGCTAGTGGGCTCATGGATGACTCATACCTCTAGGGAGAGTGCTGGGCGTCGTGCAGACAGGGAGTTGATGAGACCAGCTGAAGCTTGTCAGCTCATTTAGGCCTCTATAAGAACTCCCAGCTTCATTAGGGGTTAGCTCATGCCTGGACCCAGACCTGTGTGGACTGTCTAGGGAGAGTGAACCCCTGTGCGGTGAGAAAAAGCCTGTGTGGCTATTTGCTTGGACATTTAAAACCAGGGACTTAGGGACTAGGACAGCACTAGGCTGATCCCAGTTGTTAGTTAGGAAACCTGTATGTTTACTCAGAGGTCAAGTTGACCAGGATTTATTTTATTTATGTTTCTTTTGCTTTGCTGTGTTTTGTCACTGTAAATAGAAAATAAACCGCACCTTTTTGATTTTGAAAACCACAACCTCCGTTTGCTGGGCCTGTTTTTGTGTGGGGAGCCCATCCCGGGGGTCACACACACCCGCTGCCGAGCTAACCCCCTCACACTACGCTTAGAATGCGCCGCTTTTTTCCTTGTAGTTGTGTCTGAAAAATTGAGCCTGGTGGTGGACGGTGTGGTGGTATTGCCACAACAGTGCAAGGCCTCACAGTTACTCTTGGTGGGCGCAGGAACAGGCCCTGCTGTGAAATGTTAGAACAAGAATTGTAATTACATGCCCCTGTTGAACAGGGGCAGAAAAATTGGGCCTTAGGCACAGGTGCTGGTGCCACAACACTGCAACCCCTCACAGAAACTCTAGTTGGAGCGCATGAATGAGCCCTGCTGCAAATTATTGCAGAAAAAATTGTAATTACACGTCCCCGTTAAACAGGGGCAGAAAAATTGGGCATTAGGCACTGGTGCCACAACACTGCAACCCCTCACAGATACTATAGTTGGAGCGCAGGAATTAGCCCTGCTGCAAAGTATTGCATCAAAAATTGTAATTACATGCCCCTGTTAAACAGGGGCAGAAAAATTGGGCCTTAGGCACTGGTGCTGGTGCCAAAACACTGCAACCCCTCACAGATACTCTAGTTGGAGAGCCCTGCTGCTAAGTGTTGCAGCAAAAATTGTAATTACACGCCCCTGTTAAAGAGGAAGTAAATCCTGATGGGTTTTACTTCCTCTTTTGCTACATGAACAGCCTGCAAATGTAAAGCATAATGGGCTAGTATGTCCCCACAGTAGGAAGCGTCCATCTTCTGTCCCCTCTTCCTTCCAGGCTGCGGACTCCGACGCTGTGATTCGCCGGAGCCACGTGACGTCACTCCCGCGCATGCGCACGAGAGACGCAATTTACGGCACAAGCTGGGGAAGAAACGGCACTTACTTTAGTTTCTTCCCCGCACATGCGCCGTTAACATTTGCGGCGGACTACAAGTGAAGTATCTCCTAAACGGCGCACGTTTAGGAGATATTTCCACTACCTATAGGTAAGCCTTATTCTAGGCTTACCTATAGGTAGAAGTAGTCAAAAGCGGTTTACAACCACTTTAACCACTTAAGCCCCGGACCATTTTGGCTGGTTAAAGACCAGGCCACTTTTTGCGATTCGGCACTGCGTCGTTTTAACTGACAATTGCGCGGTCGTGCGACGTGGCTCCCAAACAAAATTGACGTCCTTTTTTTCCCACAAATAGAGCTTTCTTTTGTGGTATTTGATCACCTCTGCGGTTTTTATTTTTTGCGCTATAAACAAAAATAGAGCGACAATTTTGAAAAAAATTCAATATTTTTTACTTTATGCTATAATAAATTTTCCCCAAAAATATATAAAAAAAACATTTTTTTCCCTCAGTTTAGGCCAATACGTATTCTTCTACATATTTTTGGGGAAAAAAATCGCAATCAGCGTTTATTGATTGGTTTGCGCAAAAGTTATAGCGTTTACAAAATAGGGGATAGTCTTATGCCATTTTTATAAAAAAATTTTTTTACTACTAATGGCGGCGATAAGTGATTTTTTTTGTGACTGCGACATTATGGCGGACACATCGGACACTTTTGACACATTTTTGGGACCATTGTCATTTTCACAGCGATCAGTGCTATAAAAATGCACAGATTACTGTGAAAACGACACTGGCAGTGAAGGGGTTAACCACTAGGTGGTGCTGTAGGGGTTAAGTGTTCCCTGCATAGTGTTTCTAACTGTAGGGGGGATGGGCTGTGTGTCACATGACACTGATCTCCGCTCCGAGTACACGGAGCCGAGGTCAGTGTCATTGTCACTAGGCAGAGCCGGGAGATGCTTGTTTACACAAGCATCTCCCCGCTCTATACCGCCGTGAGACGATCACGGGGGTCCCCGCGGCGATTGAGTCCACGGGACCCGCAGTCCGACTCACGGGGATGGCGGCAGGGTCGCGAGCATGCCGCCGGTGGCATGCGCGCGACCACAGGGACAGGCACTTAAAGGGGACGTACAGGTACGTTGATGTGCCTGTCCGTGCCATTCTGCCAACGTAAATGTACAGGAGGCGGTCGGCAAGTGGTTAAACAGGGGCAGAAAAATTGGGCTTTAGCCACTGGTGGCGGTGCCCAGAACCAAAAATGTTCTTACAAGCTATCAGCATGAACATTGAGGAGGAAGAGGATAGTCACTCAGCATAACAGGATAGTCACTCAGCATCAGCATAGACAGTCTTGAAAGGGTCTGACATTCAAAAAATATTATTCGCTTACATCAGCATCAGGTGCTTGGTAGCTGGTGATCCAAGACTGATTAATTTTTATGAAGGTCAGCCGATCGACCGATTCCGTGGACAGGCGCACCCTGTGATCGGTTACAAAGCCTCCAGCAGCACTGAATGTGCATTCCGAAAGAACGCTGGATGCAGGACAGGCCAGTAGCTCAATTGCATACTGTGCAAGCTCTGGCCAGTGATCCATCCTCAAGACCCAGTAACCCAGAGGATTTTCGGTGGGAAAGGTGTCCAAGTCTGATCTTGCCACTAGGTATTCCTGCACCATGTAAATCAGATGCTGGCGATGGTTGCTGGAACCGATCATACCTTGGGGCTGCGGACTAAAAAATTGTCTGAACGCATTGGTCAGACGGTCACCTTCTTCACCGCTCCTTCTGTGGCTGACCGAAGCCTCAGCAACACATTGTCCAGGACCAGGAATTTGTGACCTCCCAGGCTCTGGAAACGCATTGCACAAACCTTTCTGCAATGCCTACCGAAGATGTTTCATCCTCTGCTCCCTCTGCGACGGCAAGATAAGGTCCGCAACCTTACCCTTGTAACGTGGATCAAGGAGGGTTGCCAGCCAGTAATGATCCCTCTCCTTGATACCACGAATACGAGGATCCTTCCGCAGGCTTTGCAGGATCAGGGAGGCCATGCAGCGTAGGTTTGCTGAGGCATTCGGTCCGGAGTCCTCTGGGTCACTAAGGACGACATGATCCGCAGCCACGTACAAGTCCATGGGTTTCTTGGGACTGTAAATGATCCCTTAAAGACTGCTGCTGATGCTGAGTGCTAGGCTCCACCTCCATGCTGACACAATCCTCCTCCTCCTCCTGTGTGATCGGCGGGCCAGCAGGAACACTGTCTGGATAAAGGGGGCCTTGAGAGGTAAGAAAGTCCTCCTCTTCCTCCCTCTGTTCTGCCTCAAGTGCTCGGTCCATTATTCCATGCAGCGTGTGCTCCAACAGGTGGACAAGAGGGACAGTGTCATTGATGCATGCACTGTCACTGCTCACCATCCTCGTGGCCTCCTCAAATGGTGCCAGGACAGTGCATGCATCCCTGATCATGGCCCACTGGCATGGGGAAAAAAATCCAAGCTCCCCTGACCCTGTCCTGGTGCCATATTGCAACATATACTCATTGATAGCTCTCTGCTGCGTGTGCAGCCGCTGCAACATGGCCAACGTTGAGTTCCACCTGGTGGGCATGTCACAGATTAGGCGGTTCTTGGGCAGGTTAAATTCCTTTTGGAGGTCAGCCAGCCGAGCACTGGCATTATATGACCGGCGGAAATGCACACAGACTTTCCTGGCCTGCCTCAGGACATCCTGTAAGCCCTGGTACCTGCCCAAGAACCACTGCACCACCAAGTTAAGGACGTGAGCCGAACAGGGCACATAGGTCAGCTGTCCCTGTCGGAGGGCGGAGAGGAGGTTGGTGCCATTGTCCCAAACCACCATTCCTGGCTTAAGCTGGCGTGGCATCAACCACCTCTGAGCCTGCCCTTGCAGAGCTGACAGAATCTCTGCCCCAGTGTGGCACCTGTCCCCCAAGCACACCAGCTTAAGCACCGCATGGCATCTTTTTGCCTGCGTACTTGCGTAGCCCCTTGAACGCCTATGGAGCACCGCTGGTTCCGAAGACAAATCAGCACAGGAAGAGGCCCTGGAGGAAGAAGAAGAGGAGGGATGGAGGAGAGAGGTGTGTCAGAATGTTGGGAAAGTTTTTTTATGTCTATTGTGTGACTATTTGTAGGAATTTAAAATAGATTCCGATTTCTAAAATGGCTTCTAAAGACACGTTGCTTCTAACCTGTATTGTTCAATTATTTCAACTTACTTCCTAAATTCATAAGCTTTGCTACGAATTGTAAAAAGACACTGTGATTGGCAATAAAGCTGTTTCGCGTCATAAGCCACAAGTGAACTTTAAGCCAATAATATGCCTCGTGTCAGTTGTGACTTCTGCTTTTTCTCTTAGCATGTAAGACTCATCCATTTGTACCTGTACATTTGAAATAAATTACCTTGCTTCTGAAACACACTTGAAGTTTGACTGATCACAGAGGGAAAACCATCTTTACATTTTGGTCCTTCGAGCCGACACCAATGCGTTCAAGCCCGGGTCTTAAGGTTCTGATCGATCAGAAATCGGTGAGTATCAGATCTCAAAACTCACTGAGAAAATAAGTCCCTCCACTTAACATTAGTGGACAAATAGGGGCCGATTGCTACCAGGACCCGGGTTCAACCTTCTGGTTCCGAACCTGCCGTGATCCAGTCCTTCTGGTGTGTTTGGGAGGTAAGATACTTTAAATTACTTTTAATTATTTTCTAAGTCTCTTTTTCTCTTTCTACTTGATTCTGGTTATGAGTTGTAATCCGACATTGGGATTGTATAATCCGATGCTCGAAGACAGAGGCATTTGGGGCGTTGCCTACAGTAAAATGGACGTCGCCTGCTGTCCAGGACAGATAAAAAAAAGGTTTGTTAAAGGGTATACCGAATGTCGAAGGTTGCGGACCCGACGATTTAAGCGCTAAAAGTAGCTGAGTGATCTAAACAGATTGCAAGGCCTACTTTCTTCTTGGTGATCACTTCTTTTTCTCTCTCTTTCTAATGATTATCCTTACTGCTAACTTTACAAGTTCATTGAACGACAGTGCTGCAGAGACAGATTTTAACAATTTTTTGATTCTCCCCATAGTGTGTGGTGTTTTGATATTTTAGATTTTCCTGTATTCTTATTGTTATCATGACACCAGAGTTGCTACCCCGGTGTTTTACAAGTTTATAGACAGCCCAATTAATGATAACTGCGGGGAACTTGTCTGTTGAGGCAGTTATCTGCAATCTTGTGGTTAGACACTGGACTCAATTCCCCCCCCCCCCCTTCACAGACATTTGTATTGTTCAGGACTTGTCCGGCCGTCTAAGTTAAGTGCACTTCCTCTTTTGCGCACGTGACTTCTGATCAAGTCACTCTATTTTTTATTTTTTTTGTTTGTTATTGTTTTTTTTTTGTTTGTTATTGTTTTTTTTGTTTATTGTTTTTTTTTTGTTTGTTATTTGTTTTTTTTGTTTGTTTTAAAACAACTGTACTTCTAAAAAGAAAAAAAAAAAGAGGGGGAGTGAAGATATAGATTTGTGTGTATGTATGTATGTATAGATGTATGTATATGTGTATATATATATGTATATATATATATATATATATATTGTGACAGCAGGAAGGTAAAGTCACCTGGTTGCATCCAGGGGGGTAGGTATATTTCTCCCAGATTCAGGCTTTATGCCGACTTATACAACTAGGGAGAGAGTTGATGAAGCCCAGCTGAGGCTAGTGGGCTCATGGATGATTCATACCTCTAGGGAGAGTGCTGGGCGTCGTGCAGGCAGGGAGTTGATGAGACCAGCTGAAGCTTGTCAGCTTCTTTAAGGCCTCTATAAAAACTCCCAGCTTCATTAGGTGTTTGCTCATGCCTGGAACCAGACCTGTGTGGACTGTCTAGGGAGAGTGAACCCCTGTGCGGTGAGACAAAGCCTGTGTGGCTATTTGTTTGGACATTTACTAAACCAGGGACTTAGGGACTAGGACAGCACCAGGCTGATCCCAGTTGTTAGTTAGGGAAACCTGCATGTTTAGTCAGAGGTCAAGCTGACCAGGATTTATTTTGTTTATGTTTCTTTTTGCTTTGCTGTGTTTTTGTCACTGTAAATAGAGAAATAAACCGCACCTTTTGATCTTGAAAACCACAACCTCCGTCTGCTGGGCCTGTTTTTGTGTGGGGAGCCCATCCAGGGGGTCACACACACCCGCTACCGAGTTAACCCCCTCACAGTTGGTGGAGAATGCGGGCAGTTTTTTTTAAGCCAGCATGGAGGAGATACTGAAACAGCTGGCTCTAGCAAATGCCAATCAACAGCAGACAAATGCAGGTTTGCAAAAGAGCTTCGCAGCCCAGCAACAAGCCCAGCAGCAATCTGAGGCCCGCTTCATAGACCTGTTGCAGAAGCAAGAGCAGAGACTACAACAACAGATGGAAGCAGTAATGCAGCAACATCCGCAGACCAGTGAGGAAAGCCGTCCCACTAATACCGCGTCCTTTGGGGTGAGTCGTTTATTGACAAAAATGACTGGAGAGGATGATCCAGAGGTATTTTTGACCACATTTGAAAGGACTGCTGAAAGAGAAAAGGGGCCTGAGGAGCAGTGGGCTGGACTGGTGGCTCCTCTGTTAACTGGTGAATCGCAGAAAGCTTACTATGACCTAGAGCCTGACCAAGCAAAAGACTATGGGATGCTAAAAGCTGAAATATTGGCAAGGCTGGGTGTCACCCTGGCTGTCCGGGCTCAGCGGGTGCATAACTGGACTTTCCAGCTTGGAAAACCCCCCAGGTCTCAAATGTATGATCTCATTCACCTGAGCAGGAAGTGGCTACAGCCAGAGACTTTGTCCGCACCGGAGATTGTGGAACGTGTTGTGATGGATCGTTTCTTGAGAGCTCTTCCTACCGCCATTCAAAAGTGGGTAAGCCATGGAGACCCAGAAACGGCCGGTAAACTTGTGGATCGTGTAGAGAGATACTTGGCTGCAGAGAACCTGACGGCCTCCTCCAGAGACTCTCGGACTTTCCACCCTAAGACCAGACCATCCCCAGGGGCGGATAAGATGATTCCAAGGGGTGAGGGTGGAGAGAGTGAGAGGGTGGGAGCTCTGCCCAGGGTTTGGCGAGAACAGCCTGGGAAGTCGGGGGCTCAAGAGGCAGCCAAAAGGATTGTTTGCTACCGCTGCCGGCAAACGGGACATATTGCAGCAAATTGCCCGGTTGTGGAGGAACCCATGCAATGTGACTTTCTGACGGACAGACGTCAGTCGCTGTGTGCGACAGTCGCATGCACTGCCATTCGGGGAACTGAGAAACATTTATGCAAAATGTGTATTAATGGTAAAAATGTTGTGGTATTACTGGATTCAGGTAGCCTTGTGACCCTGATAAAGGCTGAATTAGTTAAAACAGAGGTCTCTGGGAATAGCAAGGTAGCTGTTATTTGTGTGCATGGGGACACCCGAGAGTATCCAGTGACTACAGTGTGTTTCAAGACCCCCAAAGGTACCCTCTCTCATCCAGTGGGGTTAGTATCTCAATTACCGCATGATGCCATTGTGGGAAGGGATTTTCCGAAGTTCTGGGAACTGTGGGATGATCCTGAGCCCCCCACTGGTGCCCCTATGTACCAGGAAGGTGATAGCCAGAACTCCTCTGAGAGTGGTGAGGACTCTCCAGAATTTCCCTTGTCAGTATTGGCAGGCGAGACTCAAGAAACTGGAGAGGAGCCCACCTCCTCAGACGAAAACCTACCGTCTGTGGAGTTTTCTGATCTTGAGGTTCACAGGGAAAATTTTGCCACAGAACAGTTAAAAGACCCCGCCCTAATAAAGGCACGGGAAAACGTAGTGGAAATAGATGGCGAGTTAGTGAACCCAGATAATACCTGCACTTACCCATACTTCAGCGTAGAGAAGGACCTACTGTATCGGGTGGCAAAAAGGGCAGAAGAAACCGTTGAGCAGCTTGTGGTGCCCAAACCTTACAGGAAGTTGGTGTTGGAGTTGGCCCATGGGCACATTCTTGGAGGTCATCTGGGGACAGAGAAAACCCGAGAGAGGGTATTACAGAGATTCTATTGGCCTGGGGTGATGAAGGACATAGAAAATTATTGTTCCTCCTGCCCTGTGTGTCAGAGGTCGGCCCCGATGCCACATTTCCGTAGCCCGCTGGTCCCTCTACCCATCATTGAGGTCCCGTTTGAGAGGATCGCAATGGATTTGGTAGGTCCTATAATCAAGTCCGCTAGGGGGCACCAGTACATATTAGTTATAATGGACTATGCCACCCGTTATCCAGAAGCGATCCCTCTCCGAAATACCTCGGCCAAAACCATAGCCAAAGAGCTATCTCTTGTTTTTAGCCGGGTGGGTATTTGTAAAGAACTGCTTACGGACCAAGGTACACCCTTTATGTCCCGGGTTATGAAAGAGCTGTGTAAATTGTTCAAAGTGACGCAATTGCGTACATCTGTGTATCACCCCCAAACCGATGGGCTGGTTGAAAGATTCAACAAAACCCTAAAACAAATGTTGAAGAAAGTGGTGGATAGAGATGGAAAGGATTGGGACTGTCTACTTCCTTATTTGATGTTTGCTATTAGGGAGGTGCCCCAATCCTCTACGGGATTCTCCCCCTTTGAGTTACTGTATGGGAGACACCCAAGAGGGCTGTTGGATATTGCCAAGGAAACTTGGGAAAGTGAGAGTTCTCCCCACAGGAGTGTGATTGAGCATGTCGCCCTGATGCAAGATCGAATTGCACAGGTAATGCCCATCGTGAAGGAACATTTGGCCCAAGCGCAGTTGGCACAGCAGAGAGTGTACAACCGTGGAGCCAAGACCCGTACCTTTTCCCCGGGGGATAGGATATTGGTACTTGTCCCTACGGTTGAAAGTAAATTCCTTGCCAAATGGCAAGGCCCCTACGAGATAATGGAAAAAGTGAGCGAAGTGAATTACAAGGTCAGACAACCAGGAAGGCGAAAGCCCGAACAGATCTATCACGTTAATCTGTTGAAAGCCTGGAGGGATAGAGAGTCCCTAGTCGCAGAATCTTGGTCACCAGCTCAAACTGGTTGCGTGATTCCGGAGGTTGGAATAGCAGCCACCTTGTCACAACCCCAACAACAGGAGGTTAAGGAGTTTGTGCTTCGCAACAAGGAGGTGTTCTCTGAGCTGCCGGGACAAACATCTGGGGTAGAGCATGATATTATTACCCCGCCCGGTGAAAGGGTGAAGTTAAAACCCTATCGGATCCCAGAGGCCCGACGGGAGGCAATACGGGAGGAAGTACAGAAAATGCTGAACTTAGGGGTGATAGAGGAGTCCCAAAGTGATTGGTCTAGTCCCATTGTGTTGGTGCCTAAACCGGATGGGAGCTGGCGATTTTGTAACGATTTTCGTCAGTTGAACAAAGTTACAAAATTTGACACCTACCCCATGCCACGTATAGATGAGTTGATCGACCGGCTGGGAACAGCCCGATACATGACGACTCTTGACCTCACAAAAGGGTATTGGCAAATTCCCCTGGCCAAGTCGGCCAAAGAGAAAACCGCATTTGTAACCCCAGACGGGGCGTTCCAATATAAGAGAATGCCGTTCGGGTTACAGAATGCGCCGGCCACATTCCAGCGGAAAATGGACCAGATACTGAGGCCCCATCGGAAGTATGCTGCGGCTTACCTGGATGACGTAATTGTCCATAGCACAGATTGGGCCTCACATCTGCCAAAAGTGCAAGCAGTCCTAGACTCTATCCGGGAAGCGGGGTTTACGGCTAACCCCAAGAAGTGTACCATTGGGCAGGAGGAGGCCAAATATCTTGGGTACACCATTGGCAGGGGAGTAATAAAACCCCAACTCAACAAAGTCGAGGCCATCCAGAGTTGGCCACGTCCCAACAGCAAGAAGCAGGTACGAGCCTTTCTGGGAATCGCGGGTTATTATCGGCGCTTCATTCCCCACTTTGCTTCTAAGGCTGTGCCCCTAACCAACCTGACGAAAGGGAAAGGGTCGGTCATGATTAAATGGACCCCCGAGGCTGAGGCAGCGTTCCAATTCTTGAAACAAGCCTTATGTAGCCAGCCAGTGTTGTACTCACCCGACTTCTCTAAAGACTTTGTCGTACAAAGTGATGCGTCAGATGTGGGGTTAGGAGCAGTATTGTCCCAGGTCTGGAACGGGGAAGAGCACCCAGTCATTTACCTCAGCAGGAAGTTGAAGTCCCATGAGGTAAATTACGCCACGGTTGAAAAGGAGTGTTTAGCGGTGAAGTGGGCTCTAGATTCCCTTCGGTACTATCTGCTAGGTAGGCACTTTGACATGGTTACGGATCACGCTCCGTTAAAGTGGATGGCTCAAAACAAGGAGACAAATAGAAGAGTAAATAGGTGGTTCCTGGCCCTACAGGAATTCAACTTCACAGTAAAGCATCGCCCTTGCGTTCAAATGGGGAATGTGGATGCTTTGTCTCGAGTACATGAATGCCTGATTGCTGGTGTTCCAACCCCAAGGTTAAAACAAGAGGGGGGGTATGTGACAGCAGGAAGGTAAAGTCACCTGGTTGCATCCAGGGGGGTAGGTATATTTCTCCCAGATTCAGGCTTTATGCCGACTTATACAACTAGGGAGAGAGTTGATGAAGCCCAGCTGAGGCTAGTGGGCTCATGGATGATTCATACCTCTAGGGAGAGTGCTGGGCGTCGTGCAGGCAGGGAGTTGATGAGACCAGCTGAAGCTTGTCAGCTCGTTTAAGGCCTCTATAAAAACTCCCAGCTTCATTAGGTGTTTGCTCATGCCTGGAACCAGACCTGTGTGGACTGTCTAGGGAGAGTGAACCCCTGTGCGGTGAGACAAAGCCTGTGTGGCTATTTGTTTGGACATTTACTAAACCAGGGACTTAGGGACTAGGACAGCACCAGGCTGATCCCAGTTGTTAGTTAGGGAAACCTGCATGTTTAGTCAGAGGTCAAGCTGACCAGGATTTATTTTGTTTATGTTTCTTTTTGCTTTGCTGTGTTTTTGTCACTGTAAATAGAGAAATAAACCGCACCTTTTGATCTTGAAAACCACAACCTCCGTCTGCTGGGCCTGTTTTTGTGTGGGGAGCCCATCCAGGGGGTCACACACACCCGCTACCGAGTTAACCCCCTCACAATATATATATATATTGTGACAGCAGGAAGGTAAAGTCACCTGGTTGCATCCAGGGGGGTAGATATATTTCGCCCAGATTCAGGCTTTACGCCGACTTATACAACTAGGTGGAGAGTTGTATAAGCCCAGCTGGGGCTAGTGGGCTCATGGATGACTCATACCTCTAGGGAGAGTGTGGGGCGTCGTGCAGACAGGGAGTTGATGAGACCAGCTGAAGCTTGTCAGCTCATTTAGGCCTCTATAAGAACTCCCAGCTTCATTAGATGTGAGCTCATGCCTGGACCCAGACCTGTGTGGACTGTCTAGGGAGAGTGAACCCCTGTGCGGTGAGACAAAGCCTGTGTGGCTATTTGCTTGGACATTTAAAACCAGGGACTTAGGGACTAGGACAGCACTAGGCTGATCCCAGTTGTTAGTTAGGAAACCTGTATGTTTAGTCAGAGGTCAAGTTGACCAGGATTTATTTTGTTTATGTTTCTTTTGCTTTGCTGTGTTTTGTCACTGTAAATAGAAAATAAACCGCACCTTTTTGATTTTGAAAACCACAACCTCCGTTTGCTGGGCCTGTTTTTGTGTGGGGACCCCATCCCGGGGGTCACACACACCCGCTGCCGAGCTAACCCCCTCACAGTTGGTGGAGAACCAGTGGCAGTTTTTTTTTAAGCCAGCATGGAGGAGATACTGAAACAGCTGGCTCTAGCAAATGCCAATCAACAGCAGACAAATGCAGGTTTGCAAAAGAGCCTTGCAGCTCATCAACAGAGCCTTGCAGCTCAACAACAGAACTTCGCAGCCCAGCAGCAAGCTCATCAACAGAGCCTTGCAGCCCAGCAGCAAGCTCATCAACAGAGCCTTGCAGCCCAGCAGCAGACAAACGCAACTTTGCAACAGAGTCTGGAGGCTCAGCAACAAGCCCAGCAGCAATCTGAGGCCCGCTTCATAGACCTGTTGCAGAAGCAAGAGCAGAGACTACAACAACAGATGGAAGCAGTAATGCAGCAACGTCCGCAGACCAGTGAGGAAAGCCGTCCCACTAATACCGCGTCCTTTGGGGTGAGTCGTTTATTGACAAAAATGACTGGAGAGGATGATCCAGAGGTATTTTTGACCACATTTGAAAGGACCGCTGAAAGAGAAAAGTGGCCTGAGGAGCAGTGGGCTGGACTGGTGGCTCCTCTGTTAACTGGTGAATCGCAGAAAGCTTACTATGACCTAGAGCCTAACCAAGCAAAAGACTATGTGATGCTAAAAGCTGAAATATTGGCAAGGCTGGGTGTCACCCTGGCTGTCCGGGCTCAGCGTGTGCATAACTGGACTTTCCAGCTTGGAAAACCCCCCAGGTCTCAAATGTATGATCTCATTCACCTGAGCAGAAAGTGGCTACAGCCAGAGACTTTGTCCGCACCAAAGATTGTGGAACGTGTTGTAATGGATCGGTTTTTGAGAGCTCTTCCTACTGCCATCCAAAAGTGGGTAAGCCATGGAGACCCAGAGACGGCCGATGGTCTTGTGGATCGTGTGGAGAAATACTTGGCTACAGAGAACCTGACGGCCTCTTCCAGAGACACTCGGACTTTCCACCCTAAGACCAGACCATCCCCAGGGGCGGATAAGAGGATTCCAAGGGGTGAGGGTGGAGAGAGTGAGAGGGTGGGAGCTCTACCCCAAGTTTGGCGAGAACAGCCTGGGAAATCAGCGGCTCAAGAGGCCGCAAGAAGGATCGTTTGCTACCGCTGCCGGCAAGCGGGACATATTGCAGCCAATTGCCCGGTTGTGGAGGAACCCATGCAGTGTGACTTTCTGACGGGCAGACGTCAGTCGCTGTGTGCGACAGTCGCATGCACTGCCATTCGAGGAACTGAGAAACATTTATGCAAAATGTGTGTTAATGGTAGAAATGTTGTGGTATTGCTGGATTCAGGTAGCCTTGTGACCCTGATAAAGGCTGAGTTAGTTAAAACAGAGGTCTCTGGGAATAGCAAGGTAGCTGTTATTTGTGTGCATGGGGACACCCGAGAGTATCCAGTGACTACAGTGTGTTTCGAGACCCCCAAAGGTACCCTCTTTCATCCAGTGGGCTTAGTATCTCAGTTACCGCATGACGCCATTGTGGGAAGGGATTTTCCGAAGTTCTGGGAACTGTGGGATGATCCTGAGCCCCCCACTGGTGCCCCTATGTACCAGGAATGTGATAGCCAGAACTCCCCTGAGAGTGGTGAGGACTCTCCGGAATTTCCCTTATCAGTATTGGCAGGGGAGACTCAAGAAACTGGAGAGGAGCCCACCTCCTCAGACGAAAACCTACCGTCTGTGGAGTTTTCTGATCTTGAGGTTCACAGGGAAAACTTTGCCACAGAACAGTTGAAAGACCCCGCCCTAATAAAGGCACGGGAAAACGTAGTGAAAATAGATGGCGAGTTAGTGAACCCAGATAATACCTGCACTTACCCATACTTCAGCGTAGAGAAGGACCTACTGTATCGGGTGGCAAAAAGGGCAGAAGAAACCGTTGAGCAGCTTGTGGTGCCCAAACCTTACAGGAAGTTGGTGTTGGAGTTGGCCCATGGGCACATTCTTGGAGGTCATCTGGGGACAGAGAAAACCCGAGAGAGGGTATTACAGAGATTCTATTGGCCGGGGGTGATGAAGGACATAGAAAATTATTGTTCCTCCTGCCCTGTGTGTCAGAGGTCGGCCCCGATGCCACATTTCCGTAGCCCGCTGGTCCCTCTACCCATCATTGAGGTCCCGTTTGAGAGGATCGCCATGGATTTGGTAGGTCCTATAATCAAGTCCGCTAGGGGGCACCAGTACATATTAGTTATAATGGACTATGCCACCCGTTATCCAGAAGCGATCCCTCTCCGAAATACCTCGGCCAAAACCATAGCCAAAGAGCTATCTCTTGTGTTTAGCCGGGTGGGTATTTGTAAAGAACTGCTTACGGACCAAGGTACACCCTTTATGTCCCGGGTTATGAAGGAGCTGTGTAAATTGTTCAAAGTGACGCAATTACGTACATCTGTGTATCACCCCCAAACCGATGGGCTGGTTGAAAGATTCAACAAAACCCTAAAACAAATGTTGAAGAAAGTGGTGGATAGAGATGGAAAGGATTGGGACTGTCTACTTCCTTATCTGATGTTTGCTATTAGGGAGGTGCCCCAATCCTCTACGGGATTCTCCCCCTTTGAGTTACTGTATGGGAGACACCCAAGAGGGCTGTTGGATATTGCCAAGGAAACTTGGGAAAGTGAGAGTTCTCCCCACAGGAGTGTGATTGAGCATGTCGCCCTGATGCAAGACCGAATTGCACAGGTAATGCCCATCGTGAAGGAACATTTGGCCCAAGCGCAGTTAGCACAGCAGAGAGTGTACAACCGTGGAGCCAAGACCCGTACCTTTTCCCCGGGGGATAGGATACTGGTACTTGTCCCTACGGTTGAAAGTAAATTCCTTGCCAAATGGCAAGGCCCCTACGAGATAATGGAAAAAGTGAGCGAAGTGAATTACAAGGTCAGACAACCAGGAAGGCGAAAGCCCGAACAGATCTATCACGTTAATCTGTTGAAAGCCTGGAGGGATAGAGAGTCCCTAGTCGCAGACACTTGGTCACCAGCTCAAACTGGTTGCGTGATTCCTGAGGTTGGAATAGCAGCCACCTTGTCACAACCCCAACAACAGGAGGTTAAGGAGTTTGTGCTTCGCAACAAGGAGGTATTCTCTGAGCTGCCGGGACAAACATCTGGGGTAGAGCATGACATCATTACCCCGCCCGGTGAAAGGGTGAAGTTAAAACCCTATCGGATCCCAGAGGCCCGACGGGAGGCAATACGGGAGGAAGTACAGAAAATGCTGAACTTAGGGGTGATAGAGGAGTCCCAAAGTGATTGGTCTAGTCCCATTGTGTTGGTGCCTAAATCGGATGGGAGCTGGCGATTTTGTAACAATTTTCGTCAGTTGAACAAAGTTACAAAATTTGACACCTACCCCAATATTGTGAGGGGGTTAGCTCGGCAGCGGTTGTGTGTGACCCCCGAGATGGGCTCCCCACACAAAAACAGGCCCAGCAAACGGAGGTTGTGGTTTTCAAAATCAAAAAGGTGCGGTTTATTTTCTATTTACAGTGACAAAACACAGCAAAGCAAAAGAAACATAAACAAAATAAATCCTGGTCAACTTGACCTCTGACTAAACATACAGGTTTCCTAACTAACAACTGGGATCAGCCTAGTGCTGTCCTAGTCCCTAAGTCCCTGGTTTTAAATATCCAAGCAAATAGCCACACAGGCTTTGTCTCACCGCACAGGGGTTCACTCTCCCTAGACAGTCCACACAGGTCTGGGTCCAGGCATGAGCAAACATCTAATGAAGCTGGGAGTTCTTATAGAGGCCTAAATGAGCTGACAAGCTTCAGCTGGTCTCATCAACTCCCTGTCTGCACGACGCCCCACACTCTCCCTAGAGGTATGAGTCATCCATGAGCCCACTAGCCTCAGCTGGGCTTATACAACTCTCCACCTAGTTGTATAAGTCGGCGTAAAGCCTGAATCTGGGCGAAATATATCTACCCCCCTGGATGCAACCAGGTGACTTTACCTTCCTGCTGTCACAATATATATATATATATATATATATATATATATATGTGTATGGATATGTATATGTGCATATGTTTCCTGTTTGGGGAGTTTGGACTTTGTTGTTTTATATAGATTTTGTTAGGGTTTGAGAGTAGAATTACCAACCTTGTATTCTAAACTCAACACTGACGCAAAAGAACAGAGCACCATGGGGAATAATTTCTGTAAAGGAATGTATTGTGTGTGTTGCTGTTGTGTTCCTAATGCACCATTAGAAGGAGATAAGAAATTTATGCATAGCAAAGACCCTAAATTTGTAAAATATTGTGTTAAATGGGAAAGAAAATTTGGATTTAATAATAAATTAACTGTAAAAGGTTGTCAGGATTTGGTGGATAAGCTTAAATTGTTGGGACCCAAAAATCAAAGAAGGTGTGGGTTAGCAATGGCGGAATGCTGGCTTGAGCATGCTAGAAGAAGAACAAAAGAGAAATGCCAAGCCCAACTTCCCCTAGTGGACAAAGAGGATAATTTCATTTGTAACACCCAGAGACTACCTCCTTTATAATGGTCCTCCCCCTCAGGTGCAAGCCACTGCCCAGAGTAACATCCACCCCTGTCAAAGGAACCGCCTTTGAACAAGACCCCAATCCTACTTCCTCAATTTCTCCAGATAGCAGCATAATCTAGGAGATGAACAGATCGATCCTTGAAACTTTAACTGATGCCATAACCTATGCACTAGGTGCCCCAGCAGGAGCCAAGAGATCAAGTAAACATCCTATTAGGTATGGTGTAGATGATGGTGAGGAATACCCCTTGATAGAAGTCCCGAACCCCAGGGGAGGACAGGCAGACGGGGCAGGAGGACGGCATCCCCTGACAATGACTGTTTTCAGGCCATGGACTGAGAAGGACATACAAAAGGCTACAGAACACATAAAACATCCAAAATTAGGTCCAGGGGAATTTATTGAAAACATAGAGGGATTACGGAACAGTTATAAGTTGAATGGGGTGGAGGTAGAGAGAGCCCTGAGGAGAGTACTGGGATCAGATTGGGCTTCGGTAAAGGGGGATTGGGACCCTTGCGGCCTAGCAGACGGACAGGGGCGAAGGGATCCATTACCTCCAGACTTAGGAAACAGGTTGACTGCCTTACTGAATAGATGTCAGCTTAGATGGGTACAACGGACTGATTGGCAGAAAATAAATATGACAGTACAAGAAGACAAGGAGAGTGTCAGTGACTACCTGAATAAACTACGAGAGGTTTTTAAAGTGTTCTCCGGCCTCCCTGAAGCTGAGGATGTGAATAGTGCATATCAGCAACAGATAAAAATAGCTTTTGTAAATGGATTAAAACCAGATCATAAGGATTACATTGTTAAAAACATGGTTACTTACCGAACTGCATCAGTTTTAGATGTTTTACAATATGCTAAACATTCAGAGAAGTATTTAAAAACAATGGTAAAAAGGAATGTGAAAGTAAAAGTTTTTGTGCAAAGTGATGAAGGAGGAAGGGGTAGAGGACAATGGAAGAATAAAGAATGGGTAGAAAGAAGGCAATGTTGGGTTTGTGGAGAATAGGGGCATTTGGCCAGGGACTGCCCTGACAGGTCAGGCCCCCACAAATCCGATTGACTAGAAACAGTATGTGTGAGCCACCTGGAAAAGATAGGGTACGTTGAAAACTTACCACAGGTGGAGTTAATGGTGGAAGGGAAATGTGTATTTTTTTTGCTGGATTCTGGGGCCAGTCGGACCCTAATCCACCCTGCAGATGTACCTCATGTTGATCAATCTACAAAATCTATCCTGGTGCAAGGGGTAAGTGGAAAATTGGTGAGGGAATCATTGTCTGAGTATGTCACCATTGAGGAGCCAGAGACAGGGGTTAAGACCACAATCAGAGTGATCTTGTCTACTGTTTGCCCTGTAAATCTCTTGGGAAGAGACCTAACATCAGCTATGCGCATGTCAGTCAGTGCACAAAATAATGGGTTTGCAGTCCAAGTAGGACAGGGACCTATTAACCCAATAGAAGAAACACATTATTATTATTCATTAGATGTGTATATGAAAGACAACGAGACAATTGACACTGTTGATAAAATGATTAATTATGCTGCAACCACAATGGAAGGTAGAACAGTGGATCTACAGGCACCAAATAGGGCTCACTGTACAATGTATTTTAAGAAAACACCAGGGCCGGATAGGTATTACGCTTCCAGATTTTTCTCAAAGAAGGAAGTTACCCTGCAATTAACTAATGTTTACTGGAGTGTTGAGGGATTTTGTGCATCGGCATGTTGTATACCTCCCAAGGAACAAGTTCTGTTTAGGGAAGTCACCCCACACATATCCTTGGCTAAACCCAAAAACAAAGATTGGAGGGATGTGGGAGGGTTTGTGAAGAAATGCCAAGACCTAAGAGATTGGGCTTCTGTGGGCCTACCTGACCTATACAAAAGTAAGTCGACAGGTTATTTTTGTCACAAACCCTTAGGACACGGAATCATTACAACACCCTCAGCACACATGTGGGCTGCAGGAGCTGAATGATACTTGACACAAGAGGGTCACCTGTTAGATGGGCTCCCAGAGACAATGTGGTCTAGGGGCCCAGCAGATGTTGGACTCATGAAAAGAGTCCAACCAGTAACCATTACTCCAAAATCACACCACAGGCCCCATCAAAGACAATACCCCCTTAAGAAGGAAGCAGAGGAGGGTATAGCCCCTGTAATAGACAGACTTTTACAAACAGGGGTGATTATACCATGTCCTGACAGTCCCTGTAACACCCCTCTTTTCCCTGTTAAGAAGGCTCCGCCTTCCACAGGCTGGAGAATGGTACAGGATTTACAAGCTGTTAACCAGGCAGTTATACCAAGAGCCACTGTGGTACCAGATCCACACACACTATTGAATGATCTGGATCCAGGGAATGAATTCTTCTTTGTGATTGACGCTTTTTTTAGCATTCAGGTACACCCCGACCATCAATTTTGGTTTGCCTTCACCTACCGGGGAAAAAGGTATACCTTTACCAGGTTGCCCCAGGGCTATTGTGAGTCCCCTACCATTTTTTCACAGGCAATGTCCTCAAACTTGGCTCAATTTGTACCCCCAGGGGGAAGCCAACTCCTCCTCTATGTAGACGACATCCTAGTGGTGTCTCCCTCAGAGGAGGTTTGTAGGACTGACACAATGGTTCTGTTATATTTCCTCCATGACCAAGGGCATAAGGTAAATAAAGTGAAACTCCAGTTGTGGCAACAGCAGGTCAAATACTTGGGGTATAATATCTCAAAAGAAGGTCGGCACCTGGATGAGGAGAGAATTCGAGCCCTCCTCCAAGTGCCAAAACCAAAGACAAAGAAACAAATGATGTCCTTCCTGGGTATGGCAAATTTTTGTAGAGCCTTGATTCCCGGGTGTTCCATACTAACGGCCCCGTTGGTCCATGCCATACATGGTAACCCCATGGCCCTACAGGACGCTATAAAATGGAGTGAGGAAACAGAGATAGCCTTTACTGACCTAAAACAAGTCCTTTCTAGTCCATCAGTGCTAGCCTTACCAAACTATGACAAACCTTTCGAACAAACAGTGGACTCAAGGGAGGGTCACATGACATCGGTACTTACACAGTCACATGGCGAGCGCCAGAGGCCAATTGGTTACTATTCTACAAAACTAGAAAGGGTAACTAGAGCACTTCCACCCTGTGTACAGGCAGTGGTAGCTGCAGCTGAAGCAGTTAAGGCCTCAGCTTCTATAGTGCTATTTCACCCGCTGACACTCAAAGTACCTCATGCAGTATCTGTTATTCTTTTACAACAAAAGATATCACATTTGAGCCCAGCACAACATCTTTCCTGTATGACAATACTCTTGACACAACCTCATTTAATGATACAGAGGTGTACTACATTAAATCCATCCACACTACTACCACTTCCTACTGATGGCCATAAACATAACTGTACTGCTGCCATCGCTGAAAAGGTACTACCACAAAGTGATTTGAAAGATGTACCGTTATCTAACCCTGACATGACACTTTTTGTTGATGGCTCCAGTAAGAAAAATCCAGATGGCACAAATGCAACTGGATATGCAGTAGTGACACAGGATGAAATCTTGGAAGCTAGGCCATTACCAAAACATTATTCAGCACAAGTAGCAGAAATTGTAGCACTGACAAGAGCATGTATAATTACAAAAGGAAAATCCGTAACCATATACACCGATAGTCAATATGCATTTTCAACAGTACATGTTTTTGCACAACAATGGAAAAACAGGGGGATGGTGACCTCTAGTGGTAAGCCAATTTCACACACAGATTTCATTCTAGAACTTCTAGATGCAATACAGTTACCAAAAGAGCTTGCAATATGCAAATGTCAAGCACACACAAAACATACAGACCCCATCTCAAAGGGAAATAAAAGGGCAGATGAAGCGGCTAAAATAGCGGCACAAGAAACACCTCAAATAATGACAGAACTGGAAATCATAGAGATAGATCATACAGTCCTTACTGATATGCAGCAGAATGCACCCCCTGGGAGGAAACAATATTGGAAAACAAAAGGTTGCACAATGATAGATAACATTTACACATCACCAGAAGGAAAACCGGTATTGCCGAAATCCCTATTTAGGTATGCAGCAGTGTTGACACATGGAGTAACTCATGTGTCAAACAGGGGGATGACTGAGATGTTAAATAAGGTATGTACAGCCTATGGCTTCACAAACTACTCAAAAACTTTTTGTTCGCAATGCATTATATGTGCAAGACACAATGCTCAGGGTGGCATAAGGCCACAAAAAGGGAAGTTCCCCACACCACAATATCCATTCCAACACATTTGCATGGATTTTATTGAATTGGACAAATGTGAAATGAAAAAAAAATATTGTCTGGTAATAATAGATGCTTTGACCAAATGGGTGGAGGTATTCCCGACAGGAAGTGCGGACGCACAGACTGTAGCCAAAGAATTACTAAGAGATATAATTCCTAGGTTTGGAATCCCTGAAAGGATCTACAGCGATAATGGATCCCATTTTGTAAATAAAACTATACAACATTTGACAGAAGTGATGGGTATCCAAGTAAAAAACCATTGTGCCTGCCACCCCCAATCAGCTGGATTGGTGGAAAGACACAATGGGATTCTAAAAAATAAACTGAGAAAAGCTATGGAAGAAACAGGTAAAAATTGGATGTACTGCCTACCATTAGCTGTGACCAGTATGCATATTACACCCACACAGGAAGGTTTGAGTCCATTTGAAATGATACATGGAAGGCCATATAGAATACCCTTACTAGTAAGTGAAACACCAGTTGAAGAATCTGAACGTACCTTAGCAGAGTATATGTCTAATTTGTTGAAACAGAAACAAATGAATGAGGTCTGTTCTATTCCAGAAGGTCCATTCCAAGGAGAAGAGAAAATTCATATCGGAGACTGGGTCCTGATAAAAGTAATAACAAGGAAACATTGGCACTTGCCTAAGTGGGAGGGGCCATATCAGGTTCTTCTCACCACTCCCACAGCAATAAGGATTGTGGAGAGGTCTACCTGGACTCACCAGTCCCATTGCAAAAAGGTTTTACAGGCAGAGCAGGGTCAGTTGGCGACAGAGCTCTAGAAAGTTCGGCTACAAAGGGAGGTCCCGCACAAGGTGGGGCTTATCTCAAACCGGCGAAGACTCCCTTCCCTTACCCCCTGGGGCTCTGTAGCTGGTCAGGATGAAAGGGACAGTGATTATCTTGGGTCTACTGGTGACTCTAGGTGAGACGTCTATACGGGGAGGCAAAAACTGGAAAGAAAAGGAACCTCTAGAATGGGCAAGTACGGGAAAGGCTTTGAACTTAACCTTCATAGAAGGGGTAACTAGTACCATTTTAGTTGATTTTTGCCAAATGGTGGACTGTAGGGAGATAACTGAAGCAAGAAGGCTCCAATGGGCAGATAAATATGTTTGTTATCTTCCAAGTGGAACTGACTGTTCAGTATGGAACCAGGCCCTGTGGACCACAGCACACCAAGATTGGGGGTACAACATTCTAGGCATAAATGGTTTAAAAGAAAGACTCACCATAACAAAGGCGGCCAATTCCCCCTGTACACATAGCAGAGATTGCAACTAATTGCTGATAACATTAAAAGAACCTCAAAAAGAGGATCAACGGTTATATTCTATGGGAGCATGGGTAACGGGAACAGATACTTTAGGTAAATTTTTCCTCGAGGTATTACCACTCGATAAAACCAAACAGGAAAAGGTAGACACAGAAGGGAAAGAAGAAGGCCATACTAAAATAGAAGTTCTGAGTAACACTATAAGATTTACTAACCTAACAGTAGAAGATGTCATAGCTTTGGAGACTGGTTACCAAGAAAAAAATGAGTGGTTAGAATGGTTGAGGTACACGGTTAAAACTCTAAAAAAGGAAAACTGTTTAGTTTGTGCTGGAGCTAGACCACATTTAGCAACGGTCCCTTTTCCTCTAGATTACAATACAGATCCAGAAGGTTTAAAATGTATGCTGCAGTTGTATAATAAGCGCTATAAACCAGAAGCAAATTCTACCTGTCACACATTGAGTTTGTTGTTTCCCCCAGTGCAGAGACCTCAGATACCTCCAGCGGTTGCTACGTATCCGGGCAATTTTACTTGTTTTGCACTCCCAGGGAACAGTAGCGCGGTGGATCTTGGGTCACTACCTGATGACTGCTGTGCGGAGAGGATTAGCAAGGAAAATGGTGATTGGGTTGAACATGACACTCAGAGAGCTGATGTCTGGTGAATGTGTGGGGATAAGAAACTGCGAGCTAGGATTCCCGCCAATGCCCAAGGGGATTGTGCGATGGTCCAGCTGGTTATGCCCCTGAGAATCCTGTCAGAACACCCGTGGACTAAGAGTCACCAACGGTATCAAAGGGACACCTCTCCCAAAGGGTCATTTGACTCCCAGATCTATATAGATGAGATTGGAGTCCCTTGAGGGGTGCCGAATGAGTTTAAGGCCAGGAATCAGGTGACAGCTGGGTTTGAGTCTCTGCTCTGGTGGGTGACTATAGATAAAAATGTTGACTGGATTAACTATATATACTACAACCAACAACGATTTGTAAACTATATCAGGGATGCTGTAAAAGGTCTAGCAGAACAGCTGGGCCCTACCTCTCTAATGGCAAGGCAGAACCGAATGGCCTTAGATATGGTCCTGGCTGAAAGAGGAGGGGTATGCAAAATGTTTGGTAGTATGTGTTGTACCTTTATCCCTAACAATACAGCTCCTGGAGGGACTGTGACCAGAGCCCTGGAAGGACTAACTGCTCTATCGAATTAATTAGCGGAGAATTCAGGTATTAATGATCCATTCACAAACTGGCTTGAAGGATGGTTTGGTAAATGGACTGGACTTATCACATCATGTTTGATCTCAATTGCTGTGGCTTTGGCCGTTCTGGTCACTTGCGGATGCTGCTGCATTCCCTGTATTCGAGGACTTTCACAAAAACTGATCGAAACTGCAATCTCAAGAACAATGTATCAAGCACTTCCTACCTCTGAGGAGACCTGTGTGGACATTGAAGCTCAACTTAATGACATACAGTCCGAAAGTGCATAACAGAGGGACTATCATCGAAATGTGTTGAGATAAAATAGCCACACAAGAGGTGGGGATGTTGGGAAAGTTTTTTTATGTCTATTGTGTGACTATTTGTAGGAATTTAAAATAGATTCCGATTTTTAAAATGGCTTCTAAAGACACGTTGCTTCTAACCTGTATTGTTCAATTATTTCAACTTACTTCCTAAATTCATAAGCTTTGCTACGAATTGTAAAAAGACACTGTGATTGGCAATAAAGCTGTTTCGCGTCATAAGCCACAAGTGAACTTTAAGCCAATAATATGCGTCCTGTTGACGCTATAAAAAAGGTCACACACCTCGTGTCAGTTGTGACTTCTGCTTTTTCTCTTAGCATGTAATGCCACGTACACACGATCATTATTCACGGCGGTTAAAAAACCGCCGTGAATAATGACAGGAAAAACGAGGGAACCGCTTGGTTCCCTACACACGGTCGTTTTTCCCGTCATTTTTCCTCTTGACGAGAAAAACGACCGTCTGTGGGCTCCGCGGCAGTGTCTCCCTATGGGAAAACTGCAGCGGAAAAAAATGCTGGAAAAAACGATGAGAAAATTTAGAACATGTTCTCATTTTTCTCGTCGTTTTTTATGCCGTTTTTCTCAATGAGAAAAACGACATAAAGCCCACAGACGATCGTTTTTCTCGGCGAAAAAAAAAAATGCAGTTTTTCTCGTCGAGAAAAGCGGTCGTGTGTACGCGGCATGAGACTCATCCATTTGTACCGGTACACTTGAAATAAATTACCTTGCTTCTGAAACACACTTGAAGTTTGACTGATCACAGAGGGAAAACCATCTTTACACAGAATCACCACTAGTAGCATTTTGGAGGCGTGGTGGCAGGACAACCTCCAACACTACTGCAACCTGTCCTGCATCCTTCCCAGCTGCCAGCAGTGTCACCCAGTGGGCCGTGAAAGATAGGTAACGTCCCTGTCCATGCCTGCTGGACCATGAGTCAGCGGTAATATGCACCTTACCGCTGACCGCCTTATCCAGCGAGGCCAAGACATTGCCTTCCACATGCCGGTAGAGAGCCGGAATTGCATTCCGTGAAAAAAAGTGGCGTTTGGGAACCTGCCACTGAGGTACCGCACATTCCACAAACTCATGGAAGGGGGCAGAGTCTACCAACTGAAAAGGCAGCAGTTGAAGTGCTAGCAATTTAGCCAAGCTAGCATTTAACCGCTGGGCATGTGGATGGCTGGGAGCGAATTTCTTTTGGCGGTGCAGCAGCTGGAGCAGGGAAATTTGCCTGGTACAATCGGACGTTGGTGTACCCATAGCAGCAGATTGCCCGCAAGTACTTGGCAGTGACACACCTAATCATAGACGTGCGCAGGGGGTGTGCCTGGGCACACCCTAATGCCCAGGCACACCCCAGGGTTTTTTCACTGTCACAATGTGTGACAACTCCAGTTCAAGCCCCCTGCTAACTAATAGCACTGCCAGTGTCACTATTTATTAGATGAATGTAAAATTCCTGTCAGAACTGCAGCCACAGGCAGCGGAGTGAGCAAGCAGGCAGCCGCATTTTCCGATACTGTCTCTGTAGTCCCGGCTACAGAATCACTGACAGCTGAATATCACTCCGCCACCTGCTATCAGGGATGCTGTATCCAGACTACAGAGGCAGTATGGGATAACTCCTGACTGCTTACTACACAGCTGGTGGCTGCAGTCCTCACAGGAGTTAGTAGTTATCAGTGCCCACCATCCGATGCCTCCTGTTGCCACAAAAACAGCTTACAACTGGGAAAACTGTCTCTCTCCTCGGTATTCGTTTCTCTCAGCTCCAGTACAGGTGGGCAGAGCCAAAGCAGGAAGAGATCATAGTGCACCCTCCATTCCCTTCCCTCCTGTCCAGGACACAGCACAGCTCTCCCTGGGGCAGAGTGAAGATCTTAGAGGAATGATGGCAGGCTGCATCTTTTTCACATGTGAGTCCCAACCTTCTCTGCCTTTTTCACTGTGCTATAAACCTGTCCTGCACCTTGCAGGGAAGGTTTACTGAAAGAAAAGTGACATTCTTGAACAGGCTAGGAATTACTGGGGCTTCTATGTATTAAACATGCACAATATATCTTCCTTTGGCCAATTATGTATTAAACATGCACAATATATCTTCCTTTGGCCAATTATGGCTCTCTGTGCTGATGGCGCTGTGATCAGCCAAAGCATGCGGGTCATAGTGCATGCTTGGCCAATCATCAGTCAGCAATGCACTGCGATGCCGCAGTGAAATATGGGCCGTGACGCGCCACTCGAATTTGGCGCGAACGGCCCATAATGTTTGAAATTCGGCAAACTGCCGAACAGCCAATGTTCGAGTCAAACATGAGTGGAGACACCTTTTTCCCATATTAACTCTTATAGGAAAGAATTTCCCTTCCTAGGGGTAGATTTCCTCTCACTTCCTGTTGTCTCCCTCCGTTTGTAAGTAGGAGTCGTTTGTAAGTCAGATGTTGGCTGCACCAGCACTGTTGGCTGTAGACACAGAGCCTGCTTGCCCTCTTTTAGTGGCCTGTAAATGTGTCTGCATTTCCTTGGTGGCCTTCCAGACATGCTGTAAAATTGGATTAGCAAAACTAGAAAAGTTTACTAGAAAAATTACACCAGGGATGGCCTGCAGTCAGGAATGGGCTTGGCTACAGTACAATGCAGTGTATATATATGTAGGAGACAGTATATATTTTATGCACTGCAGATCACTGAATCACCTGCCTGGCCTGCCTGCCTGAAAGTGTATTTTAATATGAACACCAGGAATGGCCTGCAGGCAGGTATAGGCTTGGCTAGACTATAATGCAGTGGGTATATATGTAAGAGACGGTATATATTTTATGCACTGCAGATCACTGAATCACCTGCCTGCCTGAAAGTGTATTTTAAAAACAGTATATATATATATACGTGTAGCGATACCACCAGTTAAGAGGGCTGCCTGTATGATTTTTTGGGCCCTGTAATGCACCGCTGTCAAACCCTGGTAATCGGCTCTAACCTCCCTTGGCACAGTTAGTGGGGGTTGATAGGACTGTGAGGCCTGTAACTCACAGCGGCACAGTCCTATGACAAGAACACACAGCAATATAATAAAACTTCCTTTAACTGTCTCTTCTGTAAAGTAAAGGACACAGACACCAATATACTTAACCCTGGTATATTTACTTAGACTAGTGGGTAAGCAATAAAACAGTAATGTACATGTCATGTGCAGAGCCCTGCAATAAACAGTGTTTAAATGGCAGACAAGTATACAGTGCTACGCAACCAGAACATTTCCCCTTGCAGCTATTTCCCCTCGTGGACAAGATGGCGCCCAGGAATGTCTACGCTACACAGTCAGGCCTGACTGAACTAAGTGGAAGTTCCGTAGGGAAAATCTTCGCTAGCAACGATGGTGCACTTGAAGAATAGAATTTGTAATCCACCAATGTAACAGGGATACTGTGTCTGTCTATGAGCAAGTGCTCTCTCACCCAACCGGACTAGTCCGCGTCCGGTTCTTCCGCTGCTGTGTCTAAGTACACAGATCCCTCGACATCCAGGTCTTCGGTCCTCCTGGCAATGGTGCAGCAACAATGGAGAGACGTCCCTCTGGTTCCTCGGATGAGAGTGGAAGGCTCTTTGGAAAAAGGCCCAGGCTTTAGACCTAAAGCCACGACAACTCAACAGCAGTTCCACTTGCTGGCCGAGCGGTGTCCAAAGAGAAAGAACTGGGCTCCGCCTCTCCCTTATAAAGTCCAGCCCAGCAGTCCTTGCGCGGGGCAATGCACCCTGGGTGCCTTAAAGTGTACTGGGTAATGTAGTCTCTGAGTGATTAAAAGGCAATACCCCGCTACACATATACAAAGCTGGAATGTGTATATATATATACCTAACACACTGCAGCTAAATCAATCAACTGCCTGCCTGAAGTATTTTAAAAACAGTACACCAGGAACGGTCTGCAGTGAGATCTAGCTAAACTGGATACAATATATATAGATATAGAGATATATATATATACAGGCAGTCCCCGGGTTACAAACAAGATGGGGACTGTAGGCTTGTTCTTAAGTTGAATCTGTTTGTAAGTCGGAACATGTATATTTTTTAAGTGCAGCTTCTGCCAAAAAAATCTATTTTTAAGCTTTTTGGAAAACATAGGGAAGGGTTATCACCCCTGTAACATGTTTTTTTTGCTGTCTGTGCCCCTGTTCAGAAGATTTAACCTCACTTCCTGTCCCAATGACAATTGGATTTTGAAAATTTTGGATTGTTAAGGAAACATGGACTGGTGATAAAGCATCAGTGGAGACACCTTTCTCCCATATTAACTCTGAGGCCGCGTACACACGACCGGTTTTCTCGGCCAAAAACTACAAGAAAACTGCTGGGAGAGTTTTCTTGCCGAGAAAACCGGCTGTGTGTACGCGGGTTTCAGTTTTCTCGTCAAGAAAACTGCCCAGATTCCCCGACAAGAAAAAAGACGACCTGCGGTCTTTTTTTCTCGTTGAGAATCTCGTCGATCTGTTTCTCGACGAGAAACCCGATCATGTGTACACTTACCTGTCGCCGTGGAAACCCGCGCATGCTTGAAATGACTTAGACGCATGCGCGATAGCTTCCTAGGCATAGGCATAGGGTGTAGCAAGATGGCGGCGACGGCATCGATTGTGACGAGCGCACGCTCGTCGTAGTTGATGACGTCACCGCGTGCGTGCCATTCAAAAGAACGGTGATTCGTTTGAATCGTACGTGTGTACACTCGGCCGGGACAAGATTCTTGTCAAGATTCTCGTCAGGAAAAACTACGTTTTTTTCCTGACGAGAATCTCGGCCGTGTGTACAGGGCTTTACAGGAGAGAATTTCCCTTCCTAGGGGTAGATTTCATCTCACTTCCTGTTGTCTCCCTCCGTTTGCAAGTAGGAGTCGTTTGTTAGTTGGATGTTTGTAAGTAGGGGACCGCCTGTGTATGTATGTATGTATGTATATATATATATTGTGACAGCAGGAAGGTAAAGTCACCTGGTTGCATCCAGGGGGGTAGATATATTTCGCCCAGATTCAGGCTTTACGCCGACTTATACAGCTAGGTGGAGAGTTGTATAAGCCCAGCTGAGACTAGTGGGCTCATGGATGACTCATACCTCTAGGGAGAGGGCTGGGCGTCGTGCAGACAGGGAGTTGATGAGACCAGCTGAACCTTGTCAGCTCATTTAGGCCTCTATAAGAAACTCCCAGATTCATTAGATGTTAGCTCATGCCTGGAAGCAGACCTGTGTGGACTGTCTAGGGAGAGTGAACCCCTGTGCGGTGAGAGAAAGCCTGTGTGGCTATATATTTGCTTGGACATTTAAAACCAGGGACTTAGGGACTAGGACAGCACTAGGCTGATCCCAGTTGTTAGTTAGGAAACCTGTATGTTTAGTCAGAGGTCAAGTTGACCAGGATTTATTTTGTTTATGTTTTTTTTTGCCTTGCTGTGTTTTTGTCACTGTAAATAGAAAATAAACCGCACCTTTTTGATTTTGAAAACCACAACCTCCGTCTGCTGGGCCTGTTTTTGGGTGGGGAGCCCATCCCGGGGGTCACACACACCCGCTGCCGAGCTAACCCCCTCACAGTTGGTGGAGAACCAGTGGCAGTTTTTTTTTAAGCCAGCATGGAGGAGATACTGAAACAGCTGGCTCTAGCAAATGCCAATCAACAGCAGACAAATGCAGGTTTGCAAAGGAGCCTTGCAGCCCAGCAGCAAGCTCATCAACAGAGCCTTGCAACTTTACAACAGAGTCTGGAGGCTCAGCAACAAGCCCAACAGCAATCTGAGGCCCGCTTCATAGACCTGTTGCAGAAGCAAGAGCAGAGACTACAACAACAGATGGAAGCAGTAATGCAGCAACGTCCGCAGACCAGTGAGGAAAGCCGTCCCACTAATACCGCGTCCTTTGGGGTGAGTCGTTTATTGACAAAAATGACTGGAGAGGATGATCCAGAGGTATTTTTGACCACATTTGAAAGGACCGCTGAAAGAGAAAAGTGGCCTGAGGAGCAGTGGGCTGGACTAGTGGCTCCTCTGTTAACTGGTGAATCGCAGAAAGCTTACTATGACCTAGAGCCTAACCAAGCAAAAGACTATGTGATGCTAAAAGCTGAAATATTGGCAAGGCTGGGTGTCACCCTGGCTGTCCGGGCTCAGCGTGTGCATAACTGGACTTTCCAGCTTGGAAAACCCCCCAGGTCTCAAATGTATGATCTCATTCAACTGAGCAGAAAGTGGCTACAGCCAGAGACTTTGTCCGCACCAAAGATTGTGGAACGTGTTGTAATGGATCGGTTTTTGAGAGCTCTTCCTACTGCCATCCAAAAGTGGGTAAGCCATGGAGACCCAGAGACGGCCGATGGTCTTGTGGATCGTGTGGAGAAATACTTGGCTACAGAGAACCTGACGGCCTCTTCCAGAGACACTCGGACTTTCCACCCTAAGACCAGACCATCCCCAGGGGCGGATAAGAGGATTCCAAGGGGTGAGGGTGGAGAGAGTGAGAGGGTGGGAGCTCTACCCCAAGTTTGGCGAGAACAGCCTGGGAAATCAGCGGCTCAAGAGGCCGCAAGAAGGATCGTTTGCTACCGCTGCCGGCAAGCGGGACATATTGCAGCAAATTGCCCGGTTGTGGAGGAACCCATGCAGTGTGACTTTCTGACGGGCAGACGTCAGTCGCTGTGTGCGACAGTCGCATGCACTGCCATTCGGGGAACTGAGAAACATTTATGCAAAATGTGTATTAATGGTAGAAATGTTGTGGTATTGCTGGATTCAGGTAGCCTTGTGACCCTGATAAAGGCTGAGTTAGTTAAAACAGAGGTCTCTGGGAATAGCAAGGTAGCCGTTATTTGTGTGCATGGGGACACCCGAGAGTATCCAGTGACTACAGTGTGTTTCGAGACCCCCAGAGGTACCCTCTCTCATCCAGTGGGCTTAGTATCTCAGTTACCGCATGACGCCATTGTGGGAAGGGATTTTCCGAAGTTCTGGGAACTGTGGGATGATCCTGAGCCCCCCACTGGTGCCCCTATGTACCAGGAATGTGATAGCCAGAACTCCCCTGAGAGTGGTGAGGACTCTCCGGAATTTCCCTTGTCAGTATTGGCAGGGGAGACTCAAGAAACTGGAGAGGAGCCCACCTCCTCAGACGAAAACCTACCGTCTGTGGAGTTTTCTGATCTTGAGGTTCACAGGGAAAACTTTGCCACAGAACAGTTGAAAGACCCCGCCCTAATAAAGGCACGGGAAAACGTAGTGAAAATAGATGGCGAGTTAGTGAACCCAGATAATACCGGCACTTACCCATACTTCAGCGTAGAGAAGGACCTACTGTATCGGGTGGCAAAAAGGGCAGAAGAAACCGTTGAGCAGCTTGTGGTGCCCAAACCTTACAGGAAGTTGGTGTTGGAGTTGGCCCATGGGCACATTCTTGGAGGTCATCTGGGGACAGAGAAAACCCGAGAGAGGGTATTACAGAGATTCTATTGGCCTGGGGTGATGAAGGACATAGAAAATTATTGTTCCTCCTGCCCTGTGTGTCAGAGGTCGGCCCCGATGCCACATTTCCGTAGCCCGCTGGTCCCTCTACCCATCATTGAGGTCCCGTTTGAGAGAATCGCAATGGATTTGGTAGGTCCTATAATCAAGTCCGCTAGGGGGCACCAGTACATATTGGTTATAATGGACTATGCCACCCGTTATCCAGAAGCGATCCCTCTCAGAAATACCTCGGCCAAAACCATAGCCAAAGAGCTATCTCTTGTTTTTAGCCGGGTGGGTATTTGTAAAGAACTGCTTACGGACCAAGGTACACCCTTTATGTCCCGGGTTATGAAAGAGCTGTGTAAATTGTTCAAAGTGACGCAATTGCGTACATCTGTGTATCACCCCCAAACCGATGGGCTGGTTGAAAGATTCAACAAAACCCTAAAACAAATGTTGAAGAAAGTGGTGGATAGAGATGGAAGGGATTGGGACTGTCTACTTCCTTATTTGATGTTTGCTATTAGGGAGGTGCCCCAATCCTCTACGGGATTCTCCCCCTTTGAGTTACTGTATGGGAGACACCCAAGAGGGCTGTTGGATATTGCCAAGGAAACTTGGGAAAGTGAGAGTTCTCCCCACAGGAGTGTGATTGAGCATGTCGCCCTGATGCAAGATCGAATTGCACAGGTAATGCCCATCGTGAAGGAACATTTGGCCCAAGCGCAGTTGGCACAGCAGAGAGTGTACAACCGTGGAGCCAAGACCCGTACCTTTTCCCCGGGGGATAGGATATTGGTACTTGTCCCTACGGTTGAAAGTAAATTCCTTGCCAAATGGCAAGGCCCCTACGAGATAATGGAAAAAGTGAGCGAAGTGAATTACAAGGTCAGACAACCAGGAAGGCGAAAGCCCGAACAGATCTATCACGTTAATCTGTTGAAAGCCTGGAGGGATAGAGAGTCCCTAGTCGCAGACACTTGGTCACCAGCTCAAACTGGTTGCGTGATTCCTGAGGTTGGAATCGCAGCCACCTTGTCACAACCCCAACAACAGGAGGTTAAGGAGTTTGTGCTTCGCAACAAGGAGGTATTCTCTGAGCTGCCGGGACAAACATCTGGGGTAGAGCATGACATTATTACCCCGCCCGGTGAAAGGGTGAAGTTAAAACCCTATCGGATCCCAGAGGCCCGACGGGAGGCAATACGGGAGGAAGTACAGAAAATGCTGAACTTAGGGGTGATAGAGGAGTCCCAAAGTGATTGGTCTAGTCCCATTGTGTTGGTGCCTAAACCGGATGGGAGCTGGCGATTTTGTAACGATTTTCGTCAGTTGAACAAAGTTACAAAATTTGACACCTACCCCATGCCACGTATAGATGAGTTGATCGACCGGCTGGGAACAGCCCGATACATGACGACTCTTGACCTCACAAAAGGGTATTGGCAAATCCCCCTGGCCAAGTCGGCCAAAGAGAAAACCGCATTTGTAACCCCAGACGGGGCGTTCCAATATAAAAGAATGCCGTTCGGGTTACAGAATGCGCCGGCCACATTCCAGCGGAAAATGGACCAGATGCTGAGGCCCCATCGGAAGTATGCTGCGGCTTACCTGGATGACATAATTGTCCATAGCACAGATTGGGCCTCACATCTGCCAAAAGTGCAAGCAGTCCTGGACTCTGTTCGGGAAGCAGGGTTTACGGCTAACCCCAAGAAGTGTACCATTGGGCAGGAGGAGGCCAAATATCTTGGGTACACCATTGGGAGGGGAGTAATAAAACCCCAACTCAACAAAGTCGAGGCCATCCAGAGTTGGCCACGTCCCAACAGCAAGAAGCAGGTACGAGCCTTTCTGGGAATCGCTGGGTATTATCGGCGATTCATTCCCCACTTTGCTTCTAAGGCTGTGCCCCTAACCAACCTGACGAAGGGGAAAGGGTCGGTCATGATTAAATGGACCCCCGAGGCTGAGGCAGCATTCCAATTCTTGAAACAAGCCTTATGTAGCCAGCCAGTGTTGTACTCACCCGACTTCTCTAGAGACTTTGTCGTACAAAGTGATGCGTCAGATGTGGGGTTAGGAGCAGTATTGTCCCAGGTCTGGAACGGGGAAGAGCACCCAGTCATTTACCTCAGCAGGAAGTTGAAGTCCCATGAGGTAAATTACGCCACCGTTGAAAAGGAGTGTTTAGCGGTGAAGTGGGCTCTAGATTCCCTTCGGTACTACCTGCTAGGTAGGCACTTTGACATGGTTACGGATCACGCTCCGTTAAAGTGGATGGCTCAAAACAAGGAAACAAATAGAAGAGTGAATAGGTGGTTCCTGGCCCTCCAGGAATTCAACTTCACAGTAAAGCATCGCCCTGGCGTTCAAATGGGGAATGTGGATGCTTTGTCTCGAGTACATGAATGCCTGATTGCTGGTGTTCCAACCCCGAGGTTAAAACAAGAGGGGGGGGTATGTGACAGCAGGAAGGTAAAGTCACCTGGTTGCATCCAGGGGGGTAGATATATTTCGCCCAGATTCAGGCTTTACGCCGACTTATACAGCTAGGTGGAGAGTTGTATAAGCCCAGCTGAGACTAGTGGGCTCATGGATGACTCATACCTCTAGGGAGAGGGCTGGGCGTCGTGCAGACAGGGAGTTGATGAGACCAGCTGAACCTTGTCAGCTCATTTAGGCCTCTATAAGAAACTCCCAGATTCATTAGATGTTAGCTCATGCCTGGAAGCAGACCTGTGTGGACTGTCTAGGGAGAGTGAACCCCTGTGCGGTGAGAGAAAGCCTGTGTGGCTATATATTTGCTTGGACATTTAAAACCAGGGACTTAGGGACTAGGACAGCACTAGGCTGATCCCAGTTGTTAGTTAGGAAACCTGTATGTTTAGTCAGAGGTCAAGTTGACCAGGATTTATTTTGTTTATGTTTTTTTTTGCCTTGCTGTGTTTTTGTCACTGTAAATAGAAAATAAACCGCACCTTTTTGATTTTGAAAACCACAACCTCCGTCTGCTGGGCCTGTTTTTGGGTGGGGAGCCCATCCCGGGGGTCACACACACCCGCTGCCGAGCTAACCCCCTCACAATATATATATATATATATATATATATATATACAAAACCGGGATGCAAATATATACTAAATACACTGCAGCTATCTGAATCAACTGCCTGCCTGAAGTATTTTAGAAACAGTACACCAGGAACGGTCTGCAGTGATATCTAGCTAAACTGGATACAGTGTATATATATCGGGATGTATATGTAGCACACAGACCCTTTTTTCCTGCCTACCTTCACTTGCAGGGGTAAAGGCACACCATGCCACATGCCCGTATCCTCCTGGTATAAGAGGTTGAGCGGTGTTCTTGCAATTTTGGGTCCTGCAGCGAGTTACCTCCCTCCGTTGGTTCTTGTCCCTAGAATGTAGGGAAAAGTCTATTCTTCCCCGAAAGAAGGCCAATGTCCAGACAGTATTTAACTCCAACAAATTAGTTTATTTTCTTTGCTTGAAACTAATTTGGGAAAAAGGTTGAAAACAGCAATGGGATTTGGTAGGGAAATAGGTTCAGGCATGCGGCACCCAGTCACCCTATTCTCCACTCAAGCCTGAGTGGGTATTGCTCACCCGGATAGATCCCTCTCACAGTTCTAGCAGCCGGAGTGAAGCACGAACATGACACTTTAGTTTTAGTCCCCTTCACGGACAAGTTCAGGAGATCCTCTGCCACAGAATCCTTTTAGTTCCTGAATTTAGAACTTTCTAACGCCTGTAGATTATAGAGACCATAGGTGCCAATGGGGCACGCTACAGGAGCTATCTTGCAACTCACGAATCCTTCCCTCTGATAGGCAACCAGGCCTCCCGAGACCGTGACTTCCTTCACTGATCCATCGGACAGGTCCATCCCCGGTTTCCTCTGTTTCAGAGCGGGCCACCCTCCCTCGGGTTCCCTGGGACTCCAGTGGTTGGTTGACGAGTAGGAGAGCGGGTCTTACCTGAAGGCTGTTCCTGCCGCTGGAAGAAAGGTAGGGGAAATGCTCCCTACCCCGAGGAAGCTCATGGTCACTTTGCTCCCTCCCATACACTGCCCCCTCCAGTCATGCTGTACAGTCCCCCCCATACTGTCCTACATTATCGGATCCCACCTCCCATCATACTGCCCTGCACCACCCCCCCATCATACTGCCCTTCACTACCACCCCCTCCCATCATACTGCCCTCCACTACCATCCCCTCTCATCATACTGCCCTCCACTACAACCTTCTCCCATCATACTGCCCTCCACTACCCCCTCCCATCATACTGCCCTCCATTACCCCCCTCCCATCATACTGCCCTCCACTACGCCCCCTTCCATCATACTGCCCTCCACTACGCCCCCTCCCATCATACTGCCCTCCACTACCCCCCCTCCCATCATACTGCTCTCCACTATCCCCCTCCCATCATACTGCCCTCTACTACCCGCCCTCCCATCATACTGCCCTCCACTACCCCCATCATACTGCCCTCCACTGCCCCCATCATACTGCCCTCCCCTACCTCCTCCCATCATACTGCCCTCCCCTACCTCCTCCCATCATACTGCCCTACAATGCCCCCTCCCATCATACTGCCCTCCACTTCCCCCTCTCATCATACTGCCCTCCACTGCCACCCCTCCCATTATACTGCCCTCCACTGCCCCCTCCCATCATACTGCCCTCCACTACCCCCCTCCCATCATACTGCCCTCCACTACCCCCCTCCCATCATACTGCCCTCCAATACCCCCATCCCATCATACTGCACTCCACTATTCCCCCTTCCATCATACTGCCCTCCAATATTCCCCTCCCATCATACTGCACTCCACTATTCCCCCTTCCATCATACTGCCCTCCACTACCCCCCCATCATACTGCCCTCCACTACCCCCTCCCCCTATACTGCCCTCCAGTACCCCCTCCCATCATACTGCCCTCCACTGCCCCCTACCATCATACTGCCCTCCATTATCACTGCCATCATACTGCCCTCCACTGCCCCTCTCCCATCATACTGCCCTCCACTACAACCCTCTCCCATCATACTGCCCTCCACTACCCCCTCCCATCATACTGCCCTCCATTACCCCCCTCCCATCATACTGCCCTCCACTATGCCCCCTTCCATCATACTGCCCTCCGCTACGCCCCCTCCCATCATACTACCCTCCACTACCCCCCACCCATCATACTGCCCTCCACTACTCCCCCTCCCATCATACTTCCCTCCACTACCCTCTCCCATCATACTGCCCTCCATTACCCCTCCCATCATACTGCCCTCCACTACGCCCCCTTCCATCATACTGCCCTCCACTATGCCCCCTTCCATCATACTGCCCTCCACTACCCCCCACCCATCATACTGCCCTCCACTACCCCCCACCCATCATACTACCCTTCACTACCCCCCACCTATCATACTACCCTTCACTACCCCCCTCCGATCATACTGCCCTCCACTACCCCCCTCCCATCATACTGCTCTCCACAACCCCCCTCCCATCATACTGCCCTCCACTGCCCGCCCTCCCATCATACTGCCCTCCACTGCTCCCATCATACTGCCCTGCACTGCCCCCATCATACTGCCCACCACTACCCCCCATCATACTGCCCTCCCCTACCCCCTCCCATCATACTACCCTACAATGCCCCCTCCCATCATACTGCCCTCCACTTCCCCCCTCCCATCATACTTCCCTCCACTACCCCCTCCCATCATACTGCCCTCCACTGCCACCCCTCCCATCATACTGCCCTCCACTATTCCCCCTCCCATCATACTGCCCTCCACTATTTCTCCTTCCATCATACTGCCCTCCACTATTCCCCCTTCCATCATACTGCCCTCCACTACCCCCCCCATCATACTGCCCTCCACTTCCCCCTCCCCTTATACTGCCCTCCACTACCCCCTCCCATCATACTTCCCTCCACTGCCCCCTCCCAACATACTGCCCTCCACTACCACTGCCATCATACTGCCCTTCACTGCCCCTCTCCCATCATACTGCCCTCCACTGCTCCCCTCCCATCATACTGCCCTCCACTGCCACCCCTCCCATTTCACTGCCCTCCACTGCCCCCTCCCATCATACTGCCCTCCACTACCCCCCTCCCATCATACTTTATAGCTCATCCCAGAACCCTGCACTCTGTACGCAGCTCATCCCATAACTCTGCACTCTGTACGCAGCTCATCCCAGAACCCTGCACTCTGTGCATAGCTCATTCCAGAACTCTGCACTCTGTACGCAGCTCATCCCAGAACCCTGCACTCTGTACATGGCTCATCCCAGAACCCTGCACCATGTACTTGGTCATCCCAGAATCCTGCACCCTGTACATAGTGTGAGGGGGTTAACTCGGTAGCGGGTGTGTGTGACC